>OX103957.1:16409577-17009577 GCA_944470425.2 Schistosoma bovis
TAGATAGATAGATAGATAGATAGATAGATAGATAGATAGATAGATAGATAGATAGATGTTTGGATAGAAAGATTGATGAACATTTTAAAACTCTATGATTGATCTGTTTTGTTTAAAAGTCTAGATCTTAACTTATAATCTTATTTAAAAACGCACTTTTCTTTATTCATCATATAGGAATCATTTTTTTAATCTTCACTAATTCGAATAAAGAACTCTTCAGAATCAGTATGAGCTGATTGAGGACAATGAAATTATTGATTTAGTAAAGCAATATTTTGATTTAAAAGTAATTAGTTTCTTTAATTAAATGAAAAAAAACCTGATCCGTGTATTCCATTATCGTTTCACTTATCAACTATGAATTCATATAACCCCTACATAAAGTGAAACCATCAATCATACATAATATTAATTAAAATACAAAATTTTTCGGAAGAAGACACAAATTTTTTGCATACTCAACATAATACCATTAAAAGGGAACAAATATGATTGGCGTAAAACTTTAAAAATCTATAATCAATCAAAGAAACTTTCAATTGAATAGGAAATTGCTCAACTATGAATTATTAATCACCGTCGCCCTTTTTTACGAATGACAAAAGTTACCTACTTATGAGTAGTTTAAATAGTATCGCATCATTTTGCTGGTTTATATTTAGACACTTAAATGAAATGAGATGGAAATGGTTTGCTGAATAACATGAATTAGTTGTATTGGAAAGCTTTTAATCAACCAAAAAAAGCCCAAAGTCATTTGTCATTTGCCTAAATCTTTTTAAGGGATATAGATGGAGGAAAATAAATGCAAACAACTTGTGTTACTTACTTCGTCAAGTGCAGATTTCAATGCTCTATTTTGTTCTGAAAACTTCTTGATTTGTTCAAGTAGGTCATCTGTCAAGGAGCTTAACTATAAAGAAACATTAGATATAGGAATAAAAATGGATATCAACAAAAGGATAAGGTTCCCATACATACATACCTATACGCACATCTTGTTTGTTCATATAATTAAGTATAAGAGAGTAATGTAATCTTCCCTATAGAAGTTCGAAAAGTTTTATTTCAGATTTCTGATGGAATTCTTTCGAAGTTTTCTGTTTTTACTGTAGTGTGATGAACCTACGGGCGAAATTTCGACGTTATCATTTTGCGTATATATATTATTCCAACGAATATTACTTGTACTGTTTCATTAAGTCAGTATTCCAGTTGATGCTGGTCTGAATTGTAAACTTCTGCAAAATTAAGATTTCTGAAAATCCGTTACTGAAGTCTTATAGTTGTACATCACGAAGTAACTTTAGTCAAGTATTCATAAAAACCAGGAAACTACTGGAAAGAATTTTTGTCCGAGTATGGGACTTTTGGGTAGTATTGTCTCTCCAATCCCATCAGGGGTTGAATACACAACCTTTTGTGTTTGCCGCAATGTGCGTGAGAGATCCTGTATTGATCAGATACATCAATAAACAGCGGATATTATTAAAATTCCAATACTATTTCTGTCTTGTCCACTTAGTAATTAGTGATCGAATTCTATCGATCACACTGTAATATGATCACTTGGCGATCAGTCAGTTGTAAATAGCTTAGTTGCACAAAAGATTAATATAAAAATATATAGTTCAATGGTAATACTTCACGCTGTAAATTTTAATGACGTAAGTTCGAATCCCACTGTAATAATAAATTCCTTCAAGATTTCAGGTGAAATTTGATGATGAATGTCAACTAGCATGAAATCCAAGTGAAATAGGATTTTCTATCGAATACATTCAACTAAACAACATTAAAATTCCATTAATGACCGATATCACTGATATGAAAACGTCATTGTTATGTATCCGATCCTGTTGTTGAATACTTGGGATCAGGAATCACTAAACTTTCTCCAATGTAAAGTAAAAAAACACGAAAGACTAATACCAATGAAGATTTAATAACACTCCAACATACACTATTACTGTAGTCACACGGTATACATCTTTGTATTTCAACATGAAAGGTGTAATTCAGCCAATGCAATTAGGAACACAACCATGGTAGATGAGAATTTGTTTACTAGTCAAAATAAGTTTAAGTAAATAAGTGAATACAATACGTTTTATATGATTTGTACTTGATCAACATTACAGTAAGTAATACTTCAATTCATACGTCGATCTAAGCTAGATCACTATTGAAAACCTGGAAGCACTAAATGGTTGTTTCGTTCTATTATAGGACTCCTCGACAGTACATATCCACGATCCTGTATGCATGATTCAAACCCCAAGACTATTGATCTCGTGAACGAACTTTTAACATTCAGATCATTGAGTTAGCCAGCATTCAACACTGTAAATATCTAACTTCCATAGATCCATGATCTTGTATGATCCTTATTCATAATAGAAATGATAAAGTACAACATATATAAATCATTATTGTGATGATGATGATGATGATGAACTTACTCGATGAAGACCTTCTTCTGTAGCATCTAAACGTTTATTAGTTTGTACAGTTTGCCATAAATTAGTAACTTTTCTATAATTATCATTTGAATTATCTAATGAATTATTATTATTATTATTCTTTTTATTATGTATATCATTATCAATGTAACCAATAATATCTTCATTATTTGGTAAAGAATTCAATAAGGCTAATTGAGATTCAATAGTGGTTAATCTTTTCTAAAATTAAAAAAAAATAATCAAATAACAATCTATGAAGATGATAGTAGATGGTGATTACAAGGAATACTATTACTTTTATATAAGTATGCCATTTGAATGAATGAAGAAAACATTCTATGAAGTAAAGATGGATAATGGCTAAGAGTAGAATTTAAGACTCACGTTTCGTACTAATTCGGACTCATCGGCAATATCGAGGCAATATGCACAGGATACACATATGTTAATAAAAGATTGATCAATTACAGTCTTAATCGTCGGTGGGAAGATTCAAATAGAACAATATCAAGTGAATTTAATCTTTACCATATTGTATAAAAAAGTGGCTATCAGCACTCTGTAACTAAGTGGATAGCGCGATGGTTGTTTGAAGCGATCAGTACTGCGCTTGAGTCCCAAAGTGAACATTAATTCTGAGATGTAGCTACATCCAACCGATGAGTCTGAAATAGGACAAAACGCACGTCCTGTATTCCACTACTAATCACTATTCATCTTTGCTTATAATACTTGTAAATGAAGACAATATCAAGGCAGTTCGTACAGGATGCACATATGCCAACAATGTGGCTAATCAATTTTCGTCCTAACCATTAACAGAAAGATACAAGCAAACAATACCAGGTCGCTTTGTCTCAGTTTTCTCAAAAAAATAATCAAACAAAAGTAGACTTATGAGTAGACAATATTTAAAGCATTCATTTTAATGATAATCATCGAAGACTACACATATATTACAACATTGGTGTGCTGCCCCCAAATGCCCTGGTACGTCCGAGAGTGAGGAGAGTCCGCTCACCCTCTCGAAATGCTCCCACATGGCTATGCGTATATAGCCTCTGCCATGGAAGTCCTACTCACTGCTTTCTCGTGACGGGGCTGTTGTTTACGAAATTGAGAGGACGAAAAGCGAATGCCTGGAGCTTAAACCGGGTTAGTGGTCATGGAGAGTCCACTTAGGGGAGTGGGAAAACCCTGATTCCAAACCAATGGTGCACATGGACTCCAGTACCCTGAAGGAACAAATGGCGTATGAACCAATCGTTGGTCACCGGCTATCATGGGACTACATCTCCTTACGATGCTCTACCTTTAGGTCGAAGGCTCCGG
Organism: Schistosoma bovis; assembly: GCA_944470425.2. Classification (NCBI taxonomy): domain Eukaryota; kingdom Metazoa; phylum Platyhelminthes; class Trematoda; order Strigeidida; family Schistosomatidae; genus Schistosoma; species Schistosoma bovis. The sequence continues at coordinate 16,413,378 of OX103957.1, forward strand.
GTGTGGCCCCTTAAGAAAACCACCTGCTTCGGTTTAAGCACCCGGGCAGTATCATAGCTCGCACATAAATCAAATGGGGTTTGTGTGTCGCATATGTATCTGGTGCCCTCTTGTACCAGTATGTATGTGTCCAAATAAAAATGTAATAGTAATAAATTGGTAGGTTTACAACGATCATTTGTTTTTAGCACAACTAATGATTAAATCCTACATTAAGTGTAAGATATGGAAACCCTGTGAATAATCTACTTCATTAATCCTAAACTATCATATATATACATTGATAGTGTAATTCAAGCCTATAATACCTTATTGGTTAAAAGATGAATGAATAGACCATTATTGTTCCATTGATGAATACGTTGAAGTAATCAGATGACTTTTAGAACTATCGATTTGTTTTTTGTTTTTGTTTTCATTTAATTTATTCTATTTTATGTTTCATAATGTCAAGTCACAAATGATCATACCTTGAGTGTTATCTTAATGTAGTCAGTTCACATAGTGAAACAAAACAAAAACCTCCCTCTTCTATATCATCATCATTATTATTATTCATGACTATTCTCTAAATAAGTTCCAATTGTAGAAACATGAAAAGAAACATTGAAAATTTGATTGAATAAGAAGAAAAAGAAAAAAAAGGAATGTTATATTCCATCCCTGTTGTATACTACTTATATCTATCAATATAAGTAGTATGTAACATCAATTTAAAGTTGAATACTCGGGAGCAACAAAAAAAATGGTTGAAAAAAAAGACTGAATGAAGGAGAATAGAAATAAGGGAAAGATAAAGTATGTAAAAAGATAATTAATAGAAGATGTGTCAAAAAAGTATTTTACAAAGATCTTTTTCATTGACAATCAATCACCAATTGATCTTTGTTCACAATATGCTTCAACAGAAATGGTGTTCAATGAAAGAAACATTCGAAATCTTCTATGCAATAAGGATGATATAAGTTTATAAATGAATTTTCAATTATGAAAATGAAAAGGAAAACAATATTGATTGATAAATGCCACTATGAAATGATATGAAGTGATTGTGTATCCATTTATACAATATAACTCCGCCTGGAGTCCCTCCGAGGGCTACTGACGGTCCGAAACCCGGATAAAGGAGGAGGGTTAGGCATGGGTTAGCGACCCTATCCCGTAGAAAACTAACCCGCTAAAACAATGCTAACCAGAAAAAATTATTCAAACCATTTCAACTGTGCCCTGGGAGTCAGAAGGTCTTCATTTAGAAGAGTTATGACGCCTCATGACGAAAGCCGAGCTTCTTCGGAAGTCACGAGGCCAATGCCCCTTCTGACAACCAGAGCAACCATTTATTTAGGTACATGGAATGCTCGTACAATGTGGGAGACTGGGAGAGCCTTCCAAATTGCTGCAGAAATGAGGAGATACAACCTACAGGTACTTGGGATCAGTGAAACACATTGGACGCAAGTTGGACAACAGTGACTAGCATCAGGAGAGCTTCTGTTATACTCCGGTCATGAAGAATAAAATGCCCCACATACACAAGGAGTTGCATTGATGCTGTCCAAACAAGCACAAAGTGCGCTTATAGGATGGGAATCTCATGGACCAAGGATAGTCAAAGCCTCCTTCAAAACAAAGAAAAAGGGCATTTCAATGAACATCATCCAATGCTATGCGCCTACCAACGGCTACAATGAAGACACTTCTACGATAGGCTACAGTCAATCGTACAACATGGTTACCAGTCAAAAGAATAAGTTTTAATTTCAGAAAATGATATACTTATACATGAAATATGGACAAAAAAATAAACATTATTGATCCTTTACTTTTCGATAGATTAAGATCTTAATCAGTTAGTTACAATGTAGGACAAGGCATACATATATGCATCGGTTCAAGTTGCGATACCTGATTAACACAATAAGATGAACACCAAATTAATAGAAGTAGTTACTTTAATGATATTCATATTTAAAAGAAAGGTTGTATATGAGGATATAATACAGGAAGAAAGAATTAGAAAGAAAGGTATAAAGTAATTTTGATCTCACAGCTTAAGGGAAGACAGAGAGTGTATACACCGACGCCATTGTGATCAACTCTGAGCCATGTCACACACAGTCTCCAACCTGTGGTTACAATAGTCACGCGGACCCCAACCAAGTAGTCTGCATCTGCCAACATGACTCAGACTAGAAGTTAGTGATTTCAAGCATTGATGGAACGTTTTGGTTTAACCGCCCCTAACTTTCTTCCAACCATCTTCAACACCGGTTAACATTGCACTTCGTGGTAATCGGTGTTCAGGCATACGTAACAGGTGACCTATAAAGATTCACAACCTCATCAACTGATTTACCATCATCCCCTAATACCATGCATCTAACCTCACTATTACTTGCCCAGTGATCCCAGCAGACGCCAGCAATATTTCTAAGACATCTGTGGTCAAATACTAGTAGTTTACGAGTATCTTCTCCAGTATCTTCTACTCTTAATGGCCACGTTTTGCAGCCTTAAAGTAGAACAGAACAAACTGCTGCATAGTATACTCGTCCCTTAATTGATAGACGAATAGCTAGCCTTCGTCTTAGGTGACGCAAGTTGGCAAAAGCTAAACGAGCTTTCTGAATCCGTGCAGACATTTCATCAGACACCAACCCATTAGGGTTATCTATCCATCTGTTACATTATTCATTTTGTTCAATGTTAAAGTCATCTGAAAAAAACATTCTACTGAAATACATAAAATCACATATAACTTTTGTTTAAAATAATTTCAATTTTACTCTTATACTTTACCATAGTTACTAAAATAATAACAAAAACGAGTAATCTGATAAACAACAACTTAATCATTGGAATATATTTCACATTTGATATACAAACATACATTTTAATAAAGATGAAGATTATGGAACAATTACATTCACAATAGTAATTTATTTGATTTTATTCAAATACATTAGTAATATGATATTGAAGTAATCAATCCATTGTGTATATGTATGTGTTTACACTATTCAAACTGAATTAGTTTCAGTGTATATTAGTTTGTGATTGAGATCATGGACCGATTGATGTTAGACCACCATTGAAAAACTTGGAAGCACTAGACAGCCATTTCGTCCTATTGTGGTACACCTTTGGATTGAACATCCACAATTCCTCTTTCGAGATTCAAATCTAAGACCTTCAGTTTCATGCGCGAACGTTTAACCCACAAAATCACTGAGCTGGCATCCAACGGTAATTATATGTAACCTCAACCGGTCCACCAAATTGCGTGATCATCTTCCATTGTACTGAGGCAGATACCTATCTCTACCCGACACGGGTTTGTTCGACTTGTCACGGCTTTTCATTAGAACTCTGAGAAATCCGTCACAAAGCTAGTCAGTAGTGAGTATATGGTAATTATCAGTATGGGATTGTGGAGATTTTGTTTGTATGCATAAATTCTAATGTACCTAGTAGGATGAAACGGCCGTCCAGTACTTCCAGGTTTTCATTGGTGGTCTAACATTGATCGGTTCACGATCTCAACCAATGACTTAATAATCTGCAAAACCCTATACTGGTATAATAGTTTTGTTGAAGATTATTCAACTGATAATTTAGAAAAAAAATGGGACGTTGAACTTCCCAAGCGCCTATTAGTCATCAAATTCAAAACCTTGATGTTATATCCTAGCGTATATCAGATTCTGAGAACTATTTATGGACTGTTATCATATATATTCTTGTTGCATAACTGTTAAGTAACTAAATTATGTGTATATATTTATAACCCTTTTATCATAAGCATTTATTTGACCTATTCGCTACTATCATACAAGTTGCTATTCTCGGGCTATTCACAATCTATTAGTTACAAATTCCCATACTCACAACCACTTTTGGCTTGATCCTGTATAATTATTCATTTTCATTTTATGGTATGATGTGGTCTAGTTTGGTTGTATATAAAACAAGTATGTCTAAAATATATGATTCATATAATGGAAGGTGATATCGGTGTTCCACACTCAAAAGGCAGGGCTAAACAAAAACAATTAATAAGGACTCTAGGTTGATCGTACCGGTCAACACGTCATTGGTCTGGCACAGTGCTAAGATTGTCTAAGTCGCATTCTGATTGGCGAATAAGTCAAGTGATATTTAACCAACCAAAAGCCGGAACACTTCAATGCTCAATGTAAGAGTGTGTCTTTTGGAATGCTAAGTTAGAATTCAATAGTATTGATCGCAAATATTAGTCAATTCACAATTTATTGTAGCTATTTGCATATGATCAAAGTTCCTACTAGTCACCATTTTTCATCAGAAACCTCAAGAACTCATCTACCGACAAGTCTTTCATGCTTCACTTGTAAAGTTTTGGAATTTAATACTTTCAAATATAACTATCGTAACTTTTCAAAAAGACATAACTATAAGTTTAAAGAACAAACAAACCAGATTATCGGTATTATTTAACTTAATTATTAAAATAAAATTTTAATAGTTGAGTTAATGAGTCGATCTAAGCTATATCACCATTGAAAACCTGACAGAACTAGACGGGTGTTTCGTCCTAGTATGAGATTCCTCAGCAATTCGCATCCACAATCCCGCACATGAGGCTCAAACCAGGATCTTCAGTCTCGAGCGCGAACGCTTAATATTCAAACCAATGGGCCGGCAGGCATCCAACGGTGTTTATGTCTAACTTCAATCTATCTATGTTCTTGCGAAAACATTAATCCATTGTCTAAGGTAGGTAACTGTCTCTATCCGACATAGATTAAACTCCACTACTCATGACTTTTCATTAGAACTCCATGAAATCCGTTGGAAAGCTAATCAATAGTGAGAAAATGATCATTTTTATTATAAGAATGGGGGTTTGTGGAGATCATGGATGTTTACTACTGAGGAGTCCCATACTAGGATGAAACAGTCATTCAGTGCTTCTCAGTTTTCAATCGTGCTCTAGCTTAAATCGACTCATGAACTCAACTATTAAAATTATTACAATCTCCACTAACCCCCATTCTGACAAAATTAAATTAAACTAAGTCATTTAACAATTAAAAAAGGAGTAGTTTAACAACCAACATCCCTCTTTGTTTGTTTGTTTGTATATTATTATAGTATCTATTGAAGTGACATATATTTTTACAAAGACATTGGTCATCATAATTAAAACAATAGTTTATATATTCATTCACTTATTTACTATTGAATGTAATAGTTTCTTTTGTATACTTCATCAAGCTTGTTTACTTGTTTACATATATATGTTAGTTAGTACATATGTACTAGTTTTAGACATGGGTAATCTATCGATTATTTGTTTATGAATTCCAAATAGTTAGGTTGAATGATTATCATTTATTGAGTTTGATTTGAATGGTTACTATGCTTAAATGCCTTCATATTGTAATAAGGGACACATTCTTACAATTGAAGAATATCTAGAATTCAAATCAACTGTCTGTCAACCAATATCCAAGTGAAAATCTTCAATACGAACGTCAAGAAAGTTCTACTGTATGGAGATGAAACTTGAAAAACTACTACAATCGTCATCAACAAGGTACAAGTATTTATAAATAGTTGTCTACGCAAGATACTCAGCATTCATTAGTTGGAAACCATCATGAATAGCCTTCTTTAGGAGAGGACAAACTATCTTCCAGCTGAAGAGGAAATTAGGAAAAGATGTTGGAAGTGGATAGAACATACGATACGAAGATCACCAAACTGCATCAAGAGGCAAGAGCTAACTCAGAATCCTGAAGAAAAGCGGAAAACAGGAAGGCTATAGAACACATTACACCGGAAAGTAGAAGCAGATATAAAAAGAATGAATAACAACTGGAAAGAGCTTAGAAGGATTGCCCAAGACAGGGTTGGATGGAAAGTGTTGGTGGGTGTCATATGCTTCTCCACGAGGCGTAACAGGCGTAAGTAAGTAAGTAATAAATTTAGACTTAATTCATTATGATTGTATTTGAATAATTTGATTAAAATTGAATTTGAGTTGAAATAATTGTTCTAAGTGATGGAAATGTCCAGTAGATGATGGGATGTTGTTTAGTTTAAGGTTCCCAGTAATATCCTACTTGGTACTTGAATGACATATTCAAACTTCAAATTGGGTTAACTACATTGATTACATAAAGATCCACGTGAGCCTTCACTAATGATGCTACCAAATACTATACATGCCACCACTGTGATACATTCTAAGGGGCAATGTGATGTTGAATTTTATACAGTTCATTATTAACATGATTCAGATTCCGAACTTTCAAAATTCCCTGCACTACACTCTTGCACTGGATCACGCAAAGTAATGAGAACTCTAACATCTACAATATAAAACTGTGGTCAGGGGCATTTCACCAACTTATGCTTTCTCAAAAGTCAAAAAACCAATGAATGTAATGTAATGGACAACGATGACAGGCTACATAATCGCAACATGCATTTGAAGAAAATTGGAAAACACTAGAGGTTATGGAATAAAATTGTGGTTAAATCAATAATCATATCAGAAGACCTCATTCTAGTATCCGGGTGAATACATCATCTTAAATGTTAGTAGTCAGTTTATCAGTCTGCTTTTCAGCTGTCAGTCGATTTCCATTAGAGTTTATCTACATAGTTACGAGAAAAAAGGTATATGAGGTTTATTAAACAATAGGGAACTGAAGAACCTTTAAAATTGCTTAATTCATTATTACAATCAAGGAGATTATCAAATCAACCTCGTTATGAAAGTAAAGATCATTTTTATCATAAAAAATAAAACATTTTCAAAGTAATCAGAATCAAGATTATTGTCAGTCAGTCAGCTACAACGTAGGGCCAGGTAAATATGTGCATCGGTCTAAGTTGTCATACCTCATCGGCACAACAACATGAACATCGGATTCATAGAAGTAGTTAAATCAATGGTAGTGAAATATAAAAGAAAGATTATATATAAGGGTATAGCTCGTAGAAAGAAAGATATGAAGCGATTTTAATCTCTTAGCTTAAGGGAAGACAGAGAGTGTATACACCAACATCATTGTGATCGATTCAAAGTTAGGTCACTCAGAGTCTCCAACCATTGGTTAGAATAATCAACTGTTAGAAATTATAATCTCAAACAGTTTTCTATTCGTTTCTCACCGACATTGTTATTTTTAGTTACCATTAACATCTAACCATATAACTGAAATCTATTATATTGGTTACCTTGTTCTATACACATAACAACGTTTATTTACAGTTATTTCCTTTCTTCAATCGCATGTAAATCGTCAACAATGTAAAACTGTTGTACTGTTGTGTGTTAGTTGTTGATCTATTTAATTTATACAAATTTCTATTATACTAAAAGTATCTCAGAGCCATTCATAAATTTGCATTAAATAAATAAATAAATAACCACGTTTGTCAAATCATGTAGGCTGTTCAGAGCTATAATCCTAGAGATCTTCAGCAAGATATTCAAGCAGTTAACTATAGGATCAGAACGTTTAAACAAAAGAACGTCGATTGTGAGCAATTTCATAAGATAATTCAATGTTTTCTGATGACTGAACTAGTCAGTCAGTCAGTCAGCTACAATGTAGGACCAGGCACATATATGCATCGGTCCAAGATGTCACATCTCATTAGCACAGCAAGATCATGAACTGATTGATTTTAGGTCATCATTGAAAACCTGAAAGCACTGGACGTCTGTTTTACCCCACAAGCAGGATCGTGAATATGCACCGCTGAGGAGGCCCCTAATAGGATGAAACCGTCGTCCAGTACCTCCAGGTTTTCAATAATGGTTTAACATCAATCGGTTTATGATCTTAATAAAAAACACAATCATCTTCACAATCCCATACTGATAAATACATATTTGTTATGAATTCTGAATCATTCTGTTAATAATATAGCACAGTCCCACTTTCATTATACACTAATTAGCGTAAAATAACTTTCAATACGATTACTTAATCAGATTTATCTAAGATCTTAAAATTAGATCAAGAAAACAATTAGGTTTTATTCTATTTTGGGTTCACTTCATTTTTCCACCTCTTGGTTTGAGCTGTAGCGTGGTGTCGAGTCGCGGTAGACTATGAACAGCACTACAAGAAGGTTGCGTACAGAATATCGATAAAATCCCCCGGAAGCCAAATATCAGAAGGCAGTTAATGGATGTAGTCGAGATATGTTTGCTGGCGATCTCGTGGTATCGAAAGAATACCAAGATCGTGCCAGGATACAAGCTTGGCTACTGAACGTAACCGAATTCGCGCGAGGTCACAACAAAAAAGCAGGAATAATGGATGTCTTTAGTGCAGTCAAACAAATGAGTACAGTAAAATAATCACTGGTACAAATGGTTATAATAATGATTGTTTCCATTAAACCAATCGCATTCTCTTGATAAAAGTAGGTCACTACAGAGCATTAAAAATGAGTTGTACAATAGAAAGTATTGGATAGATATTTTTATCAACAAGTTGACTTTGTAGAAATGCTTCTTTCAAGCTTACAGATGTCATGTAACCGTTGGATCGTGTAACGTTACTTTAAATATTGTCAATATATTCCTAATTAAACGATGTCAAACTGAATGAAAAACCATCATTACTCAAACTGTAAATATAAAACAATTGAAGAGACATTTTAAGTTAAGACATATTTGCAATTGATTGATAGCTTCATAGTGACCAATGTCGTATATGTCAAGATGTTTTGGTTATTATCTACCACTCTTTGTTATCATGATTTGTCAGTAGTAAAGAAAGCTTTGGATTTCTGTACGAATGACATTGATGTCATCTGTTAGTTTTGACAAAAGTAACACAGTTTAGCTGTTCTTGACCTGTAAAGTTATTTTTAACAAACATGAAAGTTTTTAACTATCCACTGACTTAGTATATCGTAGTGAGACTAATTAGTCGTATAAAGTATAAGTTAGTAGGTAATGAATATTATTTTACTATTTCAACCAATTTTCGAAATTTCTGATGATAAAAGTATCATTAATATCTAAGAAGCGTTATTTACAAAAGTCATCATTTCTGCTATTCAGTATTATTTTGATCCTTTATCAAGGAATGATTATCAATTGCTTATAAAAGTGCACATCAAAGTTATATGTATCTGGTAGGGTCATTTACTTGACAATATAATCACAAGAGTATTGAGGTTTGCTATGAAAATTCGTAATTTTTTATCAAGAGACTGAATAGGTCTAAATGCTTTGTTACTTTATACAATGATGATGAACATTCAGGCTTTAATCCATTGTCACTAGTTTTAAGTTAAACCATGTAATATATATACGTGCCAGTGTAGTGTGCTCTACTTATGCGAAAAGATATAAGTAGTAATTAGCATAAATTGGAAGTATAATGCTTGAAAGCAGAAGATTGAAATGAAGAGAACATGAATAAAAACAGAGAGCAATCGGAATAACAATGGAACAAGAAGAATGATAGATTATATAAAAGATGACTCAAGGAAAATGTGCAACTAATGCGTCCAATGTATGATTTTCGTATTTTACAAAACCAATGTGTGGTTTCCCATAAAATAATTTGACAGTTCACTATATTCGAGTTTACTTTCACCACACTGGGAGTGTGATAAAAGTTGAGAAGAAGGACTGGACCATCTTATAGTACGAAGTACCTATCATACTTGTCTCATCGTTTTTCTGTTCACTCCAAACTGCCTAACATTAAATAGTGATGAATTTTAACTATTGGCCATTTGGACTAGTGAGTGTATTGTAAATATTCCAGACCAAATACATTTAGCACTAATATTCAAACAACATACAATTGGTCACCAAACTAAGTTAATTAATATGAAATACAATGTATGATTGTCTTCTTATTCAAAGAATATTGGATAAATGTCCAGCTTTTGTCGTATAGAATATTTGGTAGAGCATAAGGTGAGTGTTGAAATGAATTTTGATTCACATTTCAAAGTTCTTATTTATTTCCATTACCATCTTGGTATTGTTTGATTTTTTCCTCAAAAAGCTTGTTATATTGCCAATTGGTTGAAAAAGGGTAAAACCTAATGCATTAGCCCATCAGTTCAAGTTACTGCATTTAGAATTCTTTTAGACCTAAATAAAACTACTATTTGGTATGCATCATTGGATTTCGAGTGGATAAAAAGATGGTCTATCATTTAAATATCCTAGGTTTGATTGACAATCATATTTGTTGGTTTGTGATTAAAGAATAAGCGTTCGATTACAAAATAACCACAAAATTCCTATTAGATTATTATTTTCTCTCAAAGGAATGTTGAACTGCCTATTAAGAAGATATTGTGAATAAAACTAACTCTAGTCATGAACTGTTTATTTAACTTGAAACTTTAGTTAAAATCTACTTGAAAAGTTTTTTCTTGGGTAAGATTTAGCTGTAAAACATTTATGAGTACCGCTTCAGAATATTCTAACACTTTGAGACATTGAACTGTTAGAAATTTAATGCCGAGAGGATAGCAAATCCGGGTTAAGATCCACTTGATATCATTTCATAGTTACCGATATCTAATTTAATGCGCTACTTCTGAGCTATGTCCCCCGATGTGAGCTATATACTTAATCCTACGTTACTATTTCGATACTCTGCGCTTACAAGAAACGATGTTATTCATTTTAAAAGCATACCATGCAACACAAAGCATTCAAAAATCAAGTTTAAACAACCGTATAAAATTTGAACCCCCTAAAGTCTACTTTGAACAGACAGTTATTTAACAAATGTAAATACCTACGGCTTGTAAAGCAGAAGGGGATATATGAAGAATTTTTTGTGATTTAAACTAATTTATGAGGACTCTTGACATTGACATGAGAAGATATAATAACAACAAGTTAAGCAGATATTAGAATAAATTTTTTGACCAGCCGTAACGAAATATTTACACTATTATGCCTCCGTTTTCGTTTCTTACGATGTGGTTTTAAGCAATTAGTCAAATAAACTAATCAGTTCAGTTGGAATTCAAATATTTTAATTCGATACTGAAAAATGAACTGTTTATTGGCTGGATATCCATCTACAAATATTTAAGATTTAAAAATTTAATAAAATTTAATTATTCACGCTCTAACAAAGTGTATTCACAGCGAATTAAGACACTTGTTTGACTTTCGTTTACTAATAATACATTGATGTGGGTGGAAGTTGTTATAATCATAAACTGTAGTAGAGAATATTATACATATCTACTAGAAGTGGTGAATTATATGTTATTATATTATCCGTATATCTGGTTGATAATGTGTACTAAAAATATCCATCTTATTGTGTAGTATACAGAGCTGATTTGATTTTTGTAATTAAAAATGTGCTCGAAGAAAATATGGTGGGACTGTAATTTATGGGCAATCTTTAAGCGACGCTAGACTGACCTGTAAAGTGTCCACCTGACAACTAGGACCAAATGTGGGCTATAAATTAGTGTGAGTATTTCGGATTATGATTTACATTTGGTGGTCAGGGCTAGGAATTAGATTTAGGTTTTTCATCACGAACTGACATCGGCTACAATGCTAAAACTCTATTTATTCAAATGGATTAGTGAATTTTGCGCCAAAGCCCGATACCTGTTACTTTATACCTGAATGGTTCATCCACAAACCATAGTCTCGCCAAAAATTATTTATTCAGAAGCCGATTTTGATTAATTGTACAGTATATGACTACTTAAGGAAGATTTTAATAACTGACACAGCTGTACAGTGGCTCCATAAGAAGCTCCTTGAGGGTAGTCGAATGATCTCAAGTATAAAATTTTACGATAAAAAAGTGAAACTTATAAATCCAATCTTACTTGAATATTATGGAATATATTTGGGGCCAATTCAGAAGTTGATATTTTTGCTTCATTCTGTGACCGTGGTTCATTTGAAGGTTTCTCTACATCTGGCTCCACATCGCTGAGTTTGAGGTGCTTTATTATATGTGATAAAATGATATACAATATTCCGAAGTTAACCGACCCTGGCTAAAATAAATTTATGATTTATATTATAACTATTACATCAGGTGTTCCAAGAGCTAGATCCAGTAGTTCAGACAGTTTAACAGCCTTATCAGGGACTCGCGAATAGTCCATGCTTTATTTATAGAGATGATATTTACAATCTTCACTCCGAATAGCTTACTAAATAATAAAAATTGTTTTGACAATTTTTGTTCATTTTTAAATTTTCTCAAAAAATCGTTATAGATATCAAGGTCACCAAATGTTTTCTTATACAATAAAACAAACTAAAACTTCATGAAGTTTTGGTATATTAACATTTCTAAACTCTAAAAATACTTAATGAATTCTAAATACGCCGTTTTATTTGAGTTCCTCTGTAGATTTATTTTCTCCAGAAGTCCATCATAATCCAATTTCTTTAACATGGTCATTTGATGAAACCATCGAGAATGTCCATTGGTAAGCGTTCTGTTGACATATGGTTTATCGAGGTAAATCGGTATTTATGGATTAAATATATCGATTTTTCTCATATATTTTTTTCCGAAGAACTAAATTTTAATTATGTTAGTCTGCAATGTACTTTCTATATTCATCCTTCATTTGGTTATTAGCTTGTGTTGTGATGCTGTTTAGCTATTCATTTGATCAACTGGTTTATGTTTCGTATTGATTTGCATAGATGCCCGTTGAAACCACAGTGCTGTGTCCTAACTTAAAAGCTTCATTCTGTTATAGTACATTCCAATTCGTATTGATAAGATACTTGTGAAGATATGCCTGACAAGCTCATTTTGTAAATAGTTTTTGATGTTATTTGTATTTATTTTGTCAATTTTTCACTGCATGTATATTTATCATTAAGTGTATGACCTTGAACTCACTTTCCGTTGTATTACATTTATAGCATGACACACTTTTGACTGCTAACAAATACATTTTTGTGCACATACCTCTCGTTCTACATTCACTTGTGATTGCGTTAACTGAACTCTAAGTCAAATACTGTCTACATTTATAGTCTGTAATCGGAATATATCATAATCTACGCTGGATTATACCACTACGGAATTCTAGTTCTTGTCATCGTTGTGGAGAATTGGTTCTCAGATGACATAGTCCCAGATAAGCTCGTTGATATGGGTTTATAACTAGGCCAGACGAAAGCAAGTTTTTTAAAGTGTCTTCAGATTTCAATAATAAATAAAGGGGAAACGCGTCAAAATGTCTACTTTTTCGCCTCACCAGGGGAAAATAATGAGAATTTCCTCCTTTTTGTCGCTCTTTCGCTCAAATGTCGCTGACTTGTCTACTTCTTATCTAAATGTCCGCTAAATTTTCTACTTTTCGCCTAGATATACGCTGAATTGTCTGCTTTTGCTTCAACTTTTAAAATACCATTGACATATCCTAAAAGGCCCCCTATGTTCGCCTTTATCCCCACAACAAACCACAATAAAACTTCCATCGACGGGAAAAATGGTATATGTTTGAATAATTTTATTGAAAAGGAGAAGCGTAATATTGCACAACATTACAGCAGAAGCTTGAGCATCAATCGTTATGCATTTTCATTGTAATTGCCAATTCATTGTTATTTGAAAAGATCTGCAAAAGAAGAAATAGGTGATGTATTATTAATAAGGCATGTGTATTTAATCGCAAGTTCCCTGACAATCAAACACCTTTTCTCAACACTTAAATGGTTTCTGATGTAAGTATGAAGTTAAGCTCATTTACAAAATGATGTTTATTAAAAAACAGGTAGAACATAAGAAACATTTCACGGATTAATTCCTTTAGTCACGCATGTTCGGCTACTGAGAATAAAAACAGTCTTCCTGTGAATTCTAAAGTGTAAAGAACGAGATAATTTACAAAGATATCTGAATGACATGCTTTGGCACGGCCAGATACTTGAAGCTTCACTTACGGTTATGTTCGTTAAAACTGTTGACTGTAACTATAGAGCAGTAGGGAAATTATCACTTTAAACTAATACATACCTGTTCTTGTTTCCTCCTATTACACTTTATCAATTCGTCTCTGACATCGTGAAAATAACCTTGTGTCGTGCAGCTTCGTAAGGTCTTTTTCGATGAGGATGACAAAAAGCGATTTGTTAATGCAACTGTAGTTTAAATAACAGATATAGGCTACTTCGTAAGCAGCCGTAAACCCGGCATTTCTGAAGTGCTCGTTTTGAAGAAGTGCCAAGTAGCGTGAAATTACTTGCCACCTCGGGTGTCATGAGGTACGACAAAACATATCGCATTGACGTTTTAGGATCATCATCCATTATCCTCGTTAACATGACCATATTTAATACGAACAAACTGTAAAATTATTGCGGTTAACTTACTAATCCGTCCCTTGTTTCTTTCTGCTGCGAACCAGTGTCAAACGTCTGCAGTCCTTCTTCAGATGATAAAGGGAACTACTGACTTGATGGTCGGCAGTCGAATTGATGTGGATGTTTGCGTTGACTGAACTTCGCTATTAACAGCTTTACATTTGTACTCAAGTCAGTGGTAGCTGACGACATGTTCTGCACCATTGTATACAACCTATCAAATCTGATAAACTTCATTTGATCGTATAGGTGAATTACTGAGCTGCTGAAGCACAGCCTACATGCTTAGATTCTAATGTTGACAGTCATGTGTCGAACTGTGTGGAACTACTACCTCCGTACATCCCTATCATGAACACGTAACCAAACTTTGGGGCAACGATTCATCCTAATATAAGCCATAAATGTTGATTAGAGCCCCTGGACATCGAAAGTCCATCTACATTAATATAAAAATTTGAAGTATCAAAATCAAAAGTACACAACCAAAGTTCAGCATATCTTAGCAGATTGGTTTTCAATCCGTGGTGGTATTAAATCCCACTGCTGATAAACTTCGGTTAGACACGTGTGCATGTCCTCAGGACACTTCTGATGCTGCTCGGTAAGTCCGTTACAAGAACTCGGAAAACATTCAGAATCCGATCGGCATCTCTGATGCTCAGAGAGGTTGTTGTAATTAAGTTCATCAATAGATTGTTGCTCTGCTCTTTACTAACTTCTGAGAGCACAAATTAACGTCATTGCACCCTATAAGAAATATGTTAAGGTATTCACTTCATAAACATACGATTATTATCTAGAAGCTTTTGATTGCTGTACCTAGTGGGTGGTGTAACAGTTGAAGGACTCTCACTACAATTAATTTCTCACTCGACTGCAATCAATTAAACATAGACCACTGTTAAAGTCAGTTACCTTTGTGCTTTCATTAGCAAACTGACTAAACGAAAGCAAGTAATGTTTTTTCATCAAAGCTGTACGCATTTTATTCCACCGTTTGCTATAGGTCAGTCTCGGACAGTCAGGGACGCTTGACAAGTTAATAGTGGCCCTACTTCTACGACCACTCTCAGTGACTTTAATTGAACTCATAGTATTGAAATAACAAGGTGATTAGTTATAATGAACATGAAAAACTAAGAGCACATCACTCACCTGCATCACGTTAGTTATTTGTGTTGGCTTCCAAACATGTCGGAACACTTCAGTGAACCAAAAGATGAAGTCAGTGTATATGCGTCTCAGGCGAATCCCTATGTCCGTATTTTCTACTTGTGTCTATGGCAATAGTTTTGTTTTTTATTAAACGGTGCCTTATTTTGTCGACGTTTATGAGAACATCAGTACGAGATGCGACATATTCAAACACGGAACGTTACGTACAATTGTCGACAAATATCCCCCAATACACGACGTGAGGGTGAAAAAGCGACATTTTCCCATTATTTACACTTTCGTTCCCTCTATTTCCCCTTTACTGGTTACTTGGGAACTCACAATCACACAAACAAAGCAACCACAGTCTGAAAATGATTGCATATTATTAGTCCTGGGTAAATTCAGTGATCTTTAGAGAGAAAATCAGATAAGCTTTTCGAGTGGGACATCGTTGTAATCGGATTTCAATCACTGAGTTTCCACAGAACAATTTTTGTCTGATGTTTCGTCAGTGATATTTTAAAATAGAGCTTTCATACGTGTAGACGGTCAACTATATTTTACCCAAAAACTTACCAAGAATTGTGTGCGTTAACTTTACTGTTGCTATCGTCTTTTCAATATTAATCGTTCACTAGTTGATAATGTGCAAGAGGGAGTACTCTTTAAATGGAACAAATGTGATATTTTGCTGAGTTTTGCCACTGAAAATAGCCAATCATGCGATAGCTATCTTCTTTCCTTTGCGGTTACCCAGATTATTAAAATACAATATGGTATTTGAACACTGAGCACCTTTTATATTAAGGCTCGTTATTAATACATAAGTGCCAAACATGAATCATTTACGAAAGGATTCTGCCTGGTACACCAAAAGCTAGATGAAGCTTAGGGAAAGACATCCAATCTCGCTGCGCACAAATGTCTGTGAAATAAACCTAAAGTCTAATCCAATCATTCTTTAGTGCCGGTTGTATCTATTCCTTAAAATGGCAGTCAATGGGTCCTGAATCGTACATCGAAACACACGTTGAGGTCAACAACAATCAGTACTGACTTTATCTAGTATAACTTTAATCACTCTTTAGAACGTAGCAGAGCAGTTGAAACTTATGATATTCGAGTCGGGGAAAGTCAAGATGAAGAGACATACAGGTACTAAACCGAGACTAAGAGCCACGCGACTTGAACAGTTTCGTACTTGATTTTTACTACACATTGAACGGGGCCTAGTATATAAAGAGTGCATATGAACCCACGTAGCTTGCAGCAATCACAATGCGTACATTGAAAGCTTCATGTAATCTAAATAGTGAGCCCTGCAGATATAAAATTACTATATGCGAGACTTATCTGATCCATATATTGACCTTTTACGGCCTAGTTTAGTCAAGTTGGAAACGTCAGAGAAAAATGAAATCAACTTCCTTACTGTTGGCTTAAAGACCAGAGGTAGTCTTTAGTAAATCACTAAGTGTACAGTTCTGGTACGTTTTGCAAATGTTCAGCATCGCTCTGGCACATTGCTATTTCTCAAGGAATATATATATATATATCTACACTGGCATCTTACCTTCAAAGGCCACTTCCACACTGTTGTGAGCAACACTTATACTGGTTAAGGTTCATTGCATTTTTATTTTCTTTCAGATCTTAAGTATTTATATTGTCATGTAGTTTTTAATTTGGAGTCTACTGTTTGATTACACACTATATATTCTATGCCTAGTGCGTTTTACTTTATAGTGGCCCGTGGTTCTCGACTCCATTTATATTGTATGGATATTTGTTATCGCCTTTTCTCGTATATCATCATCGACTTAAGTCGCGTTATCCAATAACGGAATTAAATTAGTCGAATAACGAGAATTGACTTGAGAATACATATATTTCGTACATGAAGCGAATGAAACATAGCAAAGCAAATGACACGTATGGAAGATGGCTGGGAAGCCAACTCCATTTCAAGCCGGGCATTACTGAATATTTACAGGCAGACAAAATAAACTACAGACGTTTGATGAGTCATGGGATATGAAGTGTACACACATATACGCTCGTATGAAAACAGTCAAGGCTAATAAGCGAATAATTAACAAGGTCAAAATATGACTCAAGTAGAATGAATAGAATGGAATGTCCGAAAACTGGAATAAGATATATTATGGGCTAAAACTAATGACTAACACTACGACTTTCACCAACGTTATTAGAGCTAGTTTATTGCTTATCCAAAACTGAGGACAAACATCATGACTATTGGAATCAACAGTTATTAATATTTTCACTGAGCCAGAAGAATTTATCAGTAATTAGCAACATACTAAGTATTCCACGTTATGTTTTTGTGATAATCCTATTCAAAAACCAACTAGCTGTTTCGAATGGCTAACCTCATGCGGTACAGAAAAATCCGTTGCAATTCGTATTTATACCTATCTAGCTTGCAGCTATTTGTACACCCATTTACTTGGTTGCATCACATTGCTATGAGAAGCCCTCATGATTGTGCACGAAACCAGGGACGGCCTTTCTTTAGCTGCAGTACTAAATATAAACGGTGGATGATGATATTACGTGCAAAAGTATCGTTTTCTGTTCGCTACTCACTATTTCTAGTCTTACTTTACATCTTATTTTAATATTTATTTTCTCCATTGCCTTCAACCTATTTTAGTCCGCAATAGTAGTGTTGGTTCAGTTACTCATGTTATGTCTTTTGACCCGTTAATATCATGTGATATGATTCACCAGTTGGAATATCGGCTTATATGACTGGACCAATCACGCACAAAGCAGCACAAGCAGCCTGTTGTCCACATTAGTCGTTCTTGCCTAGCCCTGCCTGTTGAGCACAGAACACCGATATCAGCTTCCACCATATGAGTCATATTGAAGATGGCGCAGGTATTCAGTGTTTGACAACGCTTTTACCAGCAACACCTTCTAATATAATTCGTACCCACCAGGAGAAATCAAAAGACAGAGTCGAGGACATCGGAAGAGTATATTTGGCGATAACCAATATGTCGGAATTCTCTAATCTGATCTGGCTAGCGATTGCGGTAGATGTTGAGCACGGCGTTCCCACACGTGATCTGGTGCGGATGCATGGCCGAGCGCCTTCAGGGAGGTGAGTCCATTAAAACATGTGGTCAGCATCCAATGTCGAAAACTTACAGAGTTATTTATTTTGGGGATTTATTTGCTGCTATAGATCAACCCCCGTAGTGGGGCAGTGATGACCCTAAGACGTGGCCAGTCAGAAGTTTAAACTCAACGAGTTTTGTCGTTGGTAAACACTCTTCTGATCGCTTGCTAGGTTTGGCAGCGTCTGGTTGTCTTTCCTTACTATATGGAACCGAGGTACAACATAGCAAAAAAAGAAAAGGTACAATGAAAATTTCGGCTCCTCGTAAACTTCATCGTTCTTTTCCAGCCGTCCTGGAAAAGAAAAAAGAAAATGTGAGTGCATGTCGAAATACACTCGTATGTGCGTAAAAACACAATGTCGACGAAAAAATGGAAAATAAACTCATGCACACGTAATAGCGTTAAAAAAGTTTACAATGTTTTTTGTCCTTTTTTAAAAATAAAAATATGAATATATAAGCATAATAAAATTGTTTTTTTAATATTATCTATCGTAAAAAGAAAGATCGAGATAATATAAAATTTCGAGTGGTGCCTTACGTGTAGTAATTGTTTAAATGTTCTGGAAATCTTACTCTTCTTCCAGAACGCATCGTTTTAAGTTTATTTTCAGATACTGTCGAAGTATTATCGTGTGTGTTGGTTGTCGGATGAGGTATTATAAGTGTCGAAGTCGTGTTGTTCGATTGTTCCGAAGGAAAATCGACGTAGATAGGATTTTTCTTTTGAATAAGCTGCTTTGACGTAATCGATGCTAATGCTATCGTTGATCCCGTTCTTATCGACCATATAGTACTCAGATTCACGTTGAAAAACTTTGAAAGGTCCTTCGTATTCTCATTCGAATGGTCGTCGATGAGAGTCTCGACGAACTAAAACGTGTGTACTATATCGTAAGTCAGGTTGAACGAAAACATCCGTGGATTGTGGTCGAGTGGATGCAGGTTTAACTGAACGCATTGCGTTTGTAAGCCTGTTCGTGTAGAAGGTTAGATCCATGTTCATTGATGAGGATGAAGGATCCACGAATTCTCCTGGAAGTCGAAGTGTCGTTCCACAAACGAGTTTAGTCACAGTGTATCCAATATCAGCTTTCACTGCATTGCGAATACCTAGTAAGACGAGTGGAAGAGCGTCAGCCCACTGTGAAACGTTTGCAGCTGATAGTTAAGCTTTTAGTTGTCGGTGAAAGCGTTCTACCAATCCGTTTGCTTGTGCATGGTGGGCAGTTGTTCGGAAGCGAGTGGTTCCTAAAAGTGTGGTCAGATGACGGAAAAGTTCAGATTCAAACTGACGTCCACGATCTGTAGTGATTGTTTAATGGCAGACGAAGTTTGCTACCCATCGTTCGACGAAGGCGCGGGCCACTGTTTCAGCAGTGATGTCCTTGATAGGTACTGCTACCGGCCATCGCGTGAAACGGTCTACGCAGGTTAAGAGGTAAGAGTATCCATTTGAATCTGGTAAATGTCCTACCAAATCCAGATGAACATGGTCGAAATGAGCATCGGGAGTTTTAAATGAGCCCAAGGAACATTTATTGTGTCTGATAACCTTAGATTTTTGGCAGCTTACACAGGAGCGTGACCACTCCCCCACGTCTTTATTCATGCCAGGCCAGCAAAACCGTTCTGCTATAAGCTTGAAGGTTGCACGGACAGCTGGATGAGAACGTTTGTGCAATGTGTTGAAGACAACGTTTCGGCACGATTGGGCGATTCCTACCTGTAGATGTGTCACACAGTAAGGTTCCCCTACCTGTTCCCATCTGTTTGATGTGTAGTTTAAGGGTTGTAGACGATAACTCGTGCTGAAGATCAGTGTCTTCTTTTTGAAGCTCGGCGAGTTTAAGAAGGTGGATTCCTTGGAAACTGTTCAAGGAAGTTATGCGAGATAAGGCGTCTGCAACTATATTGTTTGCTCCAGAAATATGTTGAATATCTGAAGTAAACTGCGAAATGTGGTCTAGTTGTCAAGACTCACGGGGAGAGTACTTGTCTGAAGCAGAGCTTAAAGAGAAGGCAAGTGGTTTATGGTCAGTGAAAAGAGTGAATTCACGGTCTTCGATATAGTGTTGGAAATGCCGTACAGCACAATACATAGCTAGGAGTTCCCTACCGAGTGAGCTGTACCTCAATTCGGTGTCTAGCAACCGTCTAGAGAAAAATGCCAAAGGTTGCTAGTAGTTGTTAACCCATTGTTGTAAGACTCCTCCGATTGCCGAGTCGGATGCGTCTACTGCGATGCTAATGGGTGCTTCAGTGTCCTGGTGTGCAAGCATTTTGCTTTAGCGATAAGTTCCTTAACTGTGGAGAATGCTTTTCGTGCAGTGTAGTCCAGATTAATGGATTTCGCATTTCCACGAACTTGGTCGGTTAGAGATTTCATGAGTAACGCGCATTTCGGTATGAACCGTCTATGGAAACTTACAAGGCCGTTAAACGTTCTTAGTTGCTTGATCTTGGTCGGTTCTGGGTAATCCAGAATGGCCGCCACTTTGGTCCTAAGGGGTCGGATACCTTGAGTATCGATAGTGTGTCCCAGAAAGTCTAGTGAGTCGGTTCCGAATTGGCATTACTGAACGTTTACAGTAATGCCATGATTTTGTAGTTGTTCGAAAACAAGATCCAGATGCTTGAGATGTGTTTCACTGTCCAGACTTGCGATTAGGCAGTCGTCAACATACGCATGTACGAAGTCGAGACCTCAAAAAACGTCGTCTATGAATCTTAGGAATGTTTGAGCAACGTTTCTTAAACCGAAAGGCATTCGCAAAAATTCATAGGGTCCGAAGGGAGTCATGATAGCTGTTTTCGGTAGGTCTTCAGTAGCCATAGGGATTTGGTTATACGCTTCAACCAAGTCGATTTTTGAAAAGACAGTTGTACCTTTCAAGGTAGCTGTCAAATCATGAATGTGAGGCAACGAGTAACGATCGGGAATGGTTTTCGCATTCAATCGCCGATAGTCACCAGTTGGACGCCAATCGTTGCTGTCCCTTTTAGGAACCATGTGCAACGGAGATGCATATGAGCTACTTGACGGTCGTACGATTCCTAAGTCTATCATATGGTCGAACTCGTTTTTCGCCAACCTTAGCTTTTCAGGAGCTAGTCGTCGTGCTTTAGAGAATACAGGTGGTCCTGTAGTCATGATGTGATGTGTAACGTTGCTGGTTACACACGGTAGATTCGGTTGCGTTTGATGAATCCCAGGACACCTTCGAGTAGCGGTTGATAAAGTGGGT
Source organism: Schistosoma bovis (assembly GCA_944470425.2). Classification (NCBI taxonomy): domain Eukaryota; kingdom Metazoa; phylum Platyhelminthes; class Trematoda; order Strigeidida; family Schistosomatidae; genus Schistosoma; species Schistosoma bovis. Next base: position 16,435,298 of record OX103957.1, read on the forward strand.
CTATCGTATGCTTAATTGTGACTGGGGATAATCTGCAACCAGTAAAAGAAGTTACGCAAACGGAGAAATTAGTGTTTCCGTCTACTAGCCTCCGTTTGCGCGTATCGATGATCAGATTATGGTGTTGTAGAAGGTCCATACCAATGATTGGCATAGAAACATCTGCAACAACGAAAATCCAGTGAATGGGTTTGCGTAAACCCACGTTAAGGTAAACGTACCTTTTGCCATACGTAGCGGTCGGTTTTCCGTTTGCCACCTTTAAGTTTAAAGCCGATATTTGAAGTCGGTCATTGGAATTCGCTGGGACAACGCTAACTTCTGCGCCAGTGTCGACGAGGTAGCGAACTCTCGTTGTCACATCTGTGACTTATAACAGACGGCTATGTTCGCCGGCTACGGTTGCCGTTAACGCGTGCCAGCTTGGAAGTTTCCCGAGTTGTTTTTCGAGTCACTCGGTTTCGTGTTGGGAAAATTGCATGATTTTCTGCAATTTCTGGAAAACTTTCCATACTGGTTATGATACCAGCACCAGTCGGGGTTATCTGTCTCTCGTGGTCTAGAGACAGATCGCTTACGTGAAATGCTTCTACGTGGGGTGCGCGAATTCTTACGGTCGGTACGAAGATTAAGATAACGCGTGAGTGTATGACATAACTCGGTTGTGTCATTCTGAGTCCTTTCAGGATTTTCTTTTACTGAAAATACCTCGGTAGTAGAAGGTTTCGTAATTTCTAAAATGCGGTCGGCAGATGCAGCCAGCTCGTCTAAGGCGTTGTTCTGAAACGAGACCTGAACCGCTTGCACCTGTTGGGGAAGTTTAGACAAGAAAAGTTGTTTGAATAGACCTTCGTCGAAAGTTCTTGGGCCTATAAACTCTTTCATCCTTTGCAACATGTCCGTCGCAGAACCGTGCTGCAGGTCTATGTTATTAAAGAGTTGATCTAACCTTTGTTGATCGGTTAGGTCTCCTCGTTTAAGGATAGAACGCCTTAAGGTTTCGTAAGGTTCAGAAACATCATTAGTAAACATACTAGGTGTTACGTACCTGTTGAATTCCCGCGGTAGTGCCTTGACTACTGCAAGGAATCATGCACATCTGTCGTTCACGCCGTGCTCGTGAAAGTCGGCTTCTGCGTAGCAGAACGAGGCTTAGATATTGTCGGGCCAGAAGGGCATTAGTTGGAACGAGGATGGGGACATGGTCTTAATCTTAAATACCTAAGGAGTCTGTTCGTTCAAAGGGGAACATTAAGTACGAGACTACGAGGGAAAAATATATAGATATCCTAAAACACGGGAAAAATATCACAATGTATAAAAAATAAAAATAAGGCAATAATACATAAAAAGCCCAAAAAGGAACGGACTCACCGTTGCAATTAGGTGTACTAGACCACGTCGGTCTCACTAATGAAGATGGCACAGGTATTCAGTGTTTGACAACGCTTTTACCAGCAACACCTTCTAATATAATTCGTACCCACCAAGAGAAATCAAAAGACAGAGTCGAGGACATCGGAAGAGTATATTTGGCGATAACCAATATATCGTAATTCTCTAATCTGATTTGGCTAGCGATTGCGGTAGATGTTGAGCACGGCGTTCCCACACGTGATCTGGTGCGGATGCATGGCCGAGCGCCTTCAGGGAGGTGAGTCCATTAAAACATGTGGTCAGCATCCAATGTCGAAAACTTACAGAGTTATTTATTTTGGGGATTTATTTACCGCTACAATATATTTTATACATACTTGGTTTACATACAAGCCAAACTAGACCATATCAAACCACAAAATAAAGAACAATAATCATACAGGATCAAGCCAAAAGTGGTTGTGAGTATGAGAGATTGTGACTACTAGATGGAGAATAACTCGAGAATGGTAAATCGTATGATAATGGTCATTATGTTAAATAAGAGTTTATGATAAAGGAAATGTAAATATATAAAATGTATAAAATAAGAATATATATGCAATAAAAATTCATAAATAGACCTCAGATGTTACCCAAATTTTGATCTCCGTTAGGATATAACAACTAAGAATAATGTTCACTGGTTTTGGCACTCCAAAAATGCAATCTCGTTGTGTGAGTACCTGAAAAGTTGTTGTTGCTGTATAAATCTTCAGTCAAGTAATGAAGTGCCTTGCAATCTTGACTCGAGGTACGAAGACATTTCTCAGTGATCAACCAATAGATACTGGTGGTTAGAAATCCACTACTAATTACAATTCTTCACTTCTGGCTATTCTTTAATGACACCACAGGTATTCAGAGTTTGACAACGCCCCTACCACTAACTCATATAATTGAAGAATGCCACCCGCCGAATCATAGGTCAGAAATGAAGAAGTTCGAAACAAATGAGTCCGCTTAGGCTCCAGATAAATCGGCCACCAAATACAAGTTGGATTTAGCCGAATGTATAGGTTAATGTCACCTGAATCTACCACAAATCCGCCGTCGTCATCTAATATCAAGACAGAAACGCACTACAAATCCTCAAGTATCTGAAATGCCTGACTTGATTGTTACCAAGAACTGGTCAGTTTCGCTTAGTTGAACATTAAGAAATAGCTGAAACCACCTTTCACCTTGTGTAGATTAGACTAAGATGTTTCTCTCTAGCTCATTTAAAGTTATTGTACCTGAGTGGCAAGCCTACACATATTAGACGATACAAAAGACCTGAAGCCATGTTTCAAAACTAAGATGTCAGCTCACAAAGTTTATTTAGTTTATACTTGGTATTTGCCAAGGTACCAGATATATGTGAGCGGCTGATTTAAGTCCAAGGTCCAACGACAGCGGTCCAAGGGCAACTACACTGTGGTCTGGCGACGCTTCTTTGCGCCGCTTCTTTATTTCTGCTTTGTGCACATCAAAAATTCAAAATTAATTATAAATAAATCTGAAAAATTGGTGGTTTTAGACTGAACTTAGGGATCTAGCAGACGGAACTAAGATTTAGAACTGTTTAAATCCCTACAACACCTTAGTAAGAGCTTTCCTCTGTTCTTCACGAAAGTCACCTCGAGTTTTGCTATCTTTTGTTATGATTGATATTGTTGTATACTTAATGCCGTCGGTGTAAGCCTTGTGTATGATTGTTTACTCTCTTGAAACCTGATTCTTTAGATAAAACGTATTAAAAAAGGTATTTGAATATATTGGTTATCTACATAACATGACTTTATTACTATTTGTACTAACACTGCAGTATAATTATCAAATGAGGAACAGTTGTTTTTTTATGAACTTATCGAGAGGCGATTAGACCATAGTATATGGACGACCTTTGAGCGACGCTGAAGTGACCTTGAGAACGGATACCTACTAATTAGGACAAAATGAAATTTCTAAACCAGTTAGAGTTATGATTCACGGTTGATAGTTAAGGTTAAAAATTAGATTTAGGGTTTACGTCACGAAATGACATAAGCTATAATGCCAAAACTATTTAGCCAAATGGATGAATGAATTTCGCTCTATAATTTATTACTCTTTATCTTTTATCTAATTGGTTCGTCCATGAATTATAGTCGCCCCAGACGCTTGTTGAGATGAGCAGAGATGTTAGTCAGATTACTTCTTCAGAAATTTGGAATTTGTTCGTAAAAGACGTGCATAAGCTATACAATATCGGTCACACATGTCTTAAAAACATCCCTCATCTCTGATGAAACCACGGAGTTACTTATGTCGGGATGTGGATAAGGGTACTATTTAGAGTTAACGACCCGATTAATCATGCCGTGGAACTTAATTGACTTCTATGTTTAAGATGTGCGTTACACATTCCTCATGACCGCCTACCCTAATGTGTAATATCATTTAACGTTCATATTGGTCAGGTAAGGTACATAGTTACGATCTTAAAACAATTCTTATAGATCATACCTTGTTCTAAATTACTTACTCAGAAATTGTTTTTTGTTCAATCAATTTATAAGATTTTTTGTTAGCACTTTCTACATATTTTTCACTTAGGCAGTTGAGTTATTTTCAGGCACTTTACTAGTGTTCTTGTTAGAATTTCCTAAAAATAACATGGAATAGGATACTAGTCGAGTCAGAGCCTATGGCGAACTGTCATAGATGACAGTAGCTACTTTTGCAACCTCAAGTGAAATCCGTCAAGGCTGTCCACTTTCTCCATTTTTGTTTAACTTCATCATAGATGTACTGATGGAAATAACATTCTCGTCGACTGAATTCTCGGGTATTGATCTCCTACCAGGAGGTCCACTTATCGACTTAGAATATGCAGATGACATAGTCCTGCTTGGTGAAGACGCTGACAAAGTGCAGAGTCTTCTGGTAGCACTAAGTAACAATGCCAAAATGTTTGGAATGCGCTTCTCTCCCTGTAAATGCAAGTTGTTGCTTCAGGACTGGCCTGCGTCAACACCTGAACTAAGGATAGGGAGTGAAGTAGTTGAACGCGTTGACAACTTCACTTATCTTGGAAGTCTGATCAGCCCTAATGGGTTGGTGTCTGACGAAATGTCAGCACAGATTCGAAAGGCTCGTTTGGCTTTTGCCAACTTACGTCACCTGTGGCGAAGGCGAGATATCCGTCTATCAATAAAAGGATGAGCATACTGCGCGGCAGTCCGTTCTGTTTTAATTTACAACAGCAGAACATGGCTATTAAGAGTAGAAGACACTCGTAAGCTACTAGTATTTGACCACAGATGTCTTAGAAATATTGCTGGCGTCTGCTGGGATCATTGGGTGAGTAATAATGAGGTTAAATGCAGGGTATTATAGAATGATGGTAAATCAGTTGTTGGGGTTGTGAATCTTCATCGACTGAAATGGTTTGGTCACGTGTTACGTATGCCTGAACACCGATTACCACGAAGTGCAATGTTAACCGGTGTTGGAGAGGGTTGGAAGAAAGTCAGTGATGGTCAAACCAAAACGTTGCATCAGTCATTGAAGTCACTAACTTCTAGTCTGAGTCATGGTGGTAGATGCAGACTACTTGGTTGTGGTCCGTGTGACTATCGTAACCAATGGTTAGAGACTGTGTGTGATATGGCTCAGAATCAATCACACTGGCGTAGGTGTATACACTCTCTGTCTTCCCTTAAACTAAGAGATTACAATCACTTCATATCTCTCTTTCTACGAACTAACACTTTATTCCTATACTATATCCTTATATGCAATCTTTCTTCTATATATTACCACCTTTGACCTATCCACTCCTGTGAATCCGGTGTTCATCTTGCTGTGCTAATGAGGTATGGCAACCTGGACCGATGCACATGTGTTCCTGGTCCTACGTTGTAGCTGACCGACTGAGCCCTCATAACAACTGATAAAGTTTTTTCTGGTTTCTTTTTAGATATTCATACCTACCTAATTTTTTTTAAATACTCTGTTGAACACCATTGTCTATCATACTAGTATTAATTGCATGTCACCAAGTAAGTTTTAAATCCTATTTCCTAATATTTCACTACAGTCATGTCGAATTTTCTCTATGTGATCTGTATATTTGCTTTTACTTACGTCGTAGAAAGTTCTTGGAATGTAAGTTTATATTTCAGCATTTATTTATGATAAACATTCAGGTTACTATAAATCATAATCCAAATTGTAATCTCTCGAAAGGATGTGACAAATATGATGTGATATACATAAATGGTCGTAATTTAACATCTTCAGTACATGTGTTTATAACAGCATCAGAACGCTTTTCTCTTCCATCAATTTTGATTATTCACAGTTCATCAGCTGAAGCTAATCCTGTAATAGAATGGGAGAATTTAAATGTTTCTTCTGGAAAAAGATTAAATATCGGTAATGTGACCCAGTCATATGCTCTTGTATTTTATAAAGTAAGTTTGTACTTAATAAACACGGTACTGTCAGATATATCCCTTACTATATATATATATATATATATATATATATATATATATATATATATATATATATATATATATATATTACACGTGCGAGCAGCCTAGAGTCCTGATTGGTCCTGCTCTCCGCCTAGCCCAGCCAGTTAAGTCCAGAACACCAGTCTCAGCCTCCGCAATATGAATCATTATATTTCAAGCATACTGAGTTTATATACAAACCGGACAGACCACAACGTACCAATAGAATATGAAAAAAAAACATTTGTACAAGAATTAGCTAGATGTGGCTGTGGATGAGGGAGGTAGTAATTAATGTACTGGGTATAACTCAAGAATGGTCAAACGTATAATTATAGTTTATGGGTCAAAATAAAGCTTATGATAAGAGGAATATGAATATGCATAGTTTAATTACGTAATAATTATAAAATAGAAATATACGTTTAGTATTGGCCCATAAATAGATCCCACAAGTTACCATTCATTATTCTTGTCGGGACAACACTTACTCAACCAGCTACGCTAGTGAAAGGGATTATACGTGACTACTAAGCTTTGATTGAGAAACTGAATAATAAAGTACACGTATATTTGTCATTCTGACCTACACCAGAACATGTGGGCCGAAACCTTGACTGGGAACATAGTCAGTTTCCTTCACTAAGATGGTCCACTTATAATTTGTCGCCCAACGCTTGACCTTGAGGTAACATCTGAGCACAGGCACATAATTTGCCTAAACTCTACATCCATATCACGAATGAAGTCATTATTGCTAGAAAAGACAAAGATAGACCCATTAATCAGATTCAGTTTTACTCAGTACAAGTTTGTGTACTTGTTTTTAGCGTTTGTAGGAGTGCCTGTGGTATACTAATAATTGGCTGCACAAACCGAAGTAGGTCGAGCGAAGTTCTAACGTCTCAGCCTATTGGTTGTGAAATGCAAATGCTACAACCTATAAGCAACCATTTCCTGCTGGGCTTTTACAAAGAATATTATCATAGCATATAAGCTTTACAGTATTACAAATTATTCTGAACACGTTATGAAAAGGACCTCTTTTTTTATTCGGAGATATAACGTTACATATATCCCATTTTGCTTTTTTGTTTAAAAATCAACCAGATGCTTGAATATAATGATTTATCTGATGATGTAAACATGTCCATTTATCCTCAAAATTCTGATCAAATTCGAATCCACCATTTAAATGAATATAACTGGAAGCGTAATTCAAACAACGATAGTTCATTATTCTTTGAAAATAATTTATTTGAAATAACATACAATGGAAGTAGTCCAAAATTGACTTCACCATACGAGCAAGTTATTATTAAGGTAAGTTAAAAAATATAATGGAACGCTAGTCTTAGTTTTGTTCTTTAATATGTATAACATATTTGTCTTTACGTAAATTGTGTTCAGGCTGTTGTATTGATTATTGTATTTGGGTCTATGTATGGCATATGTACATTTTATCAGTTTATGGGGTTATGAACTGTTATTGGTTATAATTATCTGTCACAACTCTGTGTATCAATCACGTCTTAAATAAGCACAGGGCGCAAGAAAAATAAACGAGACAAGACACAAAAGGGATGAATTAATCTCAATTATAGAGCATATTATTCAGCTTGAAACAACGTAGAACCTGACACTTGTGCATCTACTCAAATTGCTACACCATATCAGCACAGTGAGATGAAATTATGAAGGCAAATGTTGGAGCAGTAGAAGTAGTAACTGTAGTGATGATAGTAAAGAAACATTAGGTATAGACACCATACTTCAAGAAGAAAAGATGAATTCCCAGGATATGAAACAATAGGATAGTTTCAAAACTCAAGACACAAGGACAGATAAGTGGTGAATGCATTTAAGCCATGCTACTTAACATCTTCAACCATAGGTTAATCACGTAGATTCCAATCAGATAATCTATATCTACCTATACAGTTCAGATTAGTAGTCAGTAACTGCATGGATTGATGTCACATCCTAGTTTGGCTGCTCTTAGCTTTCCTCCAACCGAATTTTCACAATTATTTCTATAATAATTTCCATTAAAGAAACTTGTTATTATTTCAGTTAGAATTTGTTTTGTTTTGTTTTCTAATTTCAGTTTCGAATAAGTAATACAACTCAACATCATAAAGATATGCCACATTTATTATTTAAACCTGGTTGGATTATTCAATTTGATATTTTATTCAATAATTTAACTAGTAATTTTAATCAAAGTCGATTTGGTTTACAATTAATGATGATGTCAAATTTAACCTTAGATCCAACTGAAGAATTTCGTAAAGAAGTTTTATTCAGTATTGACGATGAATTAACACCTGGAAATTTTGAGGTAAAATTTTTGTTTTTCTGAAACGAAAACAACAACGTGTAAAAAAATGTTCCTGTCAGAAAGTAGAATGAATTTTATTCTGTACAGATTAGTGACTAATTTTATGGGGTAATTTCTGGTGTTCTAGTGACGAAAAGGTTTGACTAGTGGAGTTCAGCTATATGTAGTGTGAGACAGTTGGTTTACTCACCAATGACATTGGAAGATGATTGCGCTATTTCACGGATTGATTAAAGTTAAAAATGTAAACCATTGAACGATGGGTCATTTATCTGGAGGTTTAGTGTTCATCTAGAGACCTAATGAAGGTCGTGTGTTCGTTTCCTCGTGGTGTCATGAATGGTATTCTGTCATACTAAGACAGTATGGCTGTTCATTTCTCCTGGTTTGATTAAGGTAATTGTCTACTTAGAGTCAGTCTGTCATGTAAACTATAGAAATTGATGTTTTTGGTCGAGTTTCGTTCTCTAAGCTGGATAGTTTTGTTGTGAGGTTTTCATTGTTCTTCTGAATAAAATCAGCGAAGACTTCAGATAGAAGTGGAGTGTTTGAATTTCCCTACAAATAATAAACAACTTATGCTTGTCATCCACCTGGGCTACAAAATTTCACCATCATCTTATATTTGTCTTTGTGTGTTTGTGAAACTTAGTTATCAGACGTAAGATAAGCAAATCAATTCAGTATTTTAATCCTATAAAAGTGTTCTAGTCCAAGGGAATATGTTATGTAGCAAAAAAGCAATAACAATCATCTTACTTAGCGTTACTTAGTTAATGAAGTGTGGAATTTTCACCAGACAATATTTCGACAAGTTCGTCTGACTTTATATGTATATATATATACATAATAGAATTAAAGCCTTTATCAGTATGGGGTTGTGGAGATTATAATGTTATTGATTGAGATTTTGAACCGACTGATGTCAGACCACCGTTGAAAACGTGGAAGCTCTGGACGGCCGTTTCGTCCTATTGTGGGGCTGCTCAGCAGTAAGCGTACACGATCTCGCTCGCTGGATTCAAACCAAGGACCTTCAGTCTTGCGTGCGGACGCTCAACCTACCAGACCATTGACGAATGCTGGTGAGCGGCCTATGCTCCTTCACGAGGAGTAACAGGCGTAAGTAAGTAAGTTAGCGTTTGAATATTAAGCAATTTATTGTTATCAGTAAATTTAAGATTGCTATCATACGTCTAAATAGTTCTTTGTATATATATCCATCTTTTCTTAAATACTAGATGACCAATATTTTATTAGGTGAATCAGTATCTAAAATGAATAATAATGCTGAACAATATTCAAGGAATTCAACTCATCCATCAGCATTCCTTCAAATTAAACCAGCTTGTTTCATTGATAATCATTTGCGAACAGTTCAAAATAGTCGTAATGTTTATATTGGTAAACATCAAGATTTATTAGAGTATAATAAAATGGGAAATGATAATTTATCTCAATTTCATTTACTTCATTATTCATTTCCATCAATATTTTATGCGGATCGATTAAATCCTAATGGTAACAATGATACTAACCTGAAACCTATTGGTATTCGTTTATTAAATGTATCATTTGGTACATCGACTGATGGATTTTATGCTAAATCGAAATTTATTGTTTGGTAAGTTGATCTTATTTTGATTATTGTCTGTTTGTTTGTTATTGTTGTTATTGAGTTTTCTCTTTGTTCTTTTTTCTTTTTCCTTTAATATTCAGTTATTCATTGATAATGAAATTTAAAGCCTGGAATGAGCGTTTGTTATTTCAAGTTGTCATGACTAGTTAAAATAAGCAGGAAGTATAATAATTATTATGAAATATTCGTCTATCAATTAAGGGACGAGTATACTATGTGGCAGTTCGTTCTGTTTTATTTTACGGCTGCGAAACATGGCCATTCAAAGTTGAAGATACTCATAAGCTACTAGTATTTGACCACAGATGTCTTAGAAATATTGCTCGCATCTGCTGGGATCATCGGGTAAGTAATAGTGAGGTTAGATGCAGGGTATTATAGAATGATGGTAAATCAGTTGATGAGGTTGTGAATCATCATCGACTGAGATGGTTGGGTCACCTGTTACGTATGCCTGAACACCGAGTACCACGACGCGCAATGCTGACTAGTGTTGGGCATGGTTGGAAGAAAGTTAGGGGTTGCCAAACCAAAACGTGGTATCATTGCTTGAAGTCACTAACTTCTAGTCTGAGCGATGTTGGTAGATGCAGACTACTTAGTTGTGGTCCGTGTGACTATCGTAACCAATGGTTGGAGACTCTTGGTGACATGGTCCAGGATCGGTCACAGTGGTCAAATATTGGAACTGTTACGCTACACTGATGTATGCCTAGAAGACGTTTACTTAGTAAAATTTCAACTGACTGACTAACTATATCTTGTTTACAAACTATTTCACATTGTTAAGCCTGAGCTATTTTTTAGTTTTCTGATAATACAATGCATTACACCTAGTTTTTATAATACATCATTTGAACAGTATCAGTACACATATTTATCTATAAAACTGATCAATAACTGCAGGCTTTTAACCTTTGTTACAGTGCTGCTATATATATATATATATATATATATATATATATATATATATATATATATATCAGTAATTGACAACACATGTTTATATTTTCAATAATAATCAAAGTTCACCATACATTCCATTACACACGAACTGACACCTTAGATATTCCGTTACTAAACAATCTCATCATATTTTCGTGTGACTAGGTGTAATCAGAATGAATGTATAGAATATATTGAGGGGCGATCAGCGTGATGCGTTGTGAGAATCATATGCATCATGGGCTGATCCTAGATCATCATTCAATGTTGAGAAATACTAAATAGTAGTTTAACATTCTTCAGTAATGGGGATTCATGACCCACTGGAGAATTATTATGAAGTCAAGATTTTTTCGGTGTTTACAGTCTTGAATGCTTGAGATGTGATTCTATCCCTCCAAATGCAGAATGTTGCTTCAGAGCAACTGCCTTAGCGTCTAAATTAATGAAAGGGATTGAAATAGTCGATTGCATCAACCAGTCAGCTACAACCTTGGACCAAGCAACAACCACTTCACTTAGGGTCTCATCAGCAGTGATTAGTCGGTGTCTGGGAAAGGTTCGGCACGGAATCAGGAAGTTCGACTGACCTTTCCTGACTTGGATCGCTTGTGGCGTAGGCAGGATACCCGTAGGCAAACCCGCGTGGTCTAGTGGTTAGGATTCCTGGCTTTCACCCAGGCGGCACGGGTTCGATTCCCGACTTTGCCCCCGAATACCCTGGTAGACCACCCCCGAATGCCTTGGTACGGCCGAGAGTGGGGAGAGTCCGCTCTCCCTCTCGAAATACTCTCACACGGCTACACGTATACAGCCTCTGCCAGGGAAGTCCTACTCATTGCCTTCTCGTGGCGGGGGTGTTGTTTACGAAAATGAGAGGACGAAAAGCGAATGTCCGGCGCTTTAACCGGATCACAAATCAATGGTGCACATGGGCTCCAGTATCCTGCGGGAACAAATGGCGTATGAACCAATCGTTGGTCACCGGCTACCATGGGACTGCATCTCCTTACGAAGCTCCACTGCCTTGTGGGTTAGACCTTTAGGTCAAAGGCTCGGGGAGTGGCCCCCTAAGATAACCACCTGCTTCGGTTTGGGCACCCGGGCAGTATCACAGCCCACACACAAATTGATGAACTCTTTATGCCTATGGAAATTACCTTTCTCGCTTTGAAAAACAAACAATTGATTCAGATTATTATCATTACAATTATTGTCATTATTATTATTATTATTATTATTATTATTATTATTATTATTATTTTCCACATTATTCACCCTCTTTTATACTTATACAGCGGCTCGTCTTTGGTGGAAATTCGACTGTATCTAAACGTTCTCGAGTCACTGTCCGGTTGAAAATTGTATGTTACCACCGAATACGAGAACTGAAGCAGTTTTTCTGAAACCACGTGCACCATTCAAACTGGCTGCCTTCAACGTTCGCACATTTATGCAGGTCGGACAACAGATAGGGCTGGCTATGTCTTTGGAAAGTCTTAATATTGATGTTTGTTGTCTATCCGAGACCCGTATTCAAGACTCTGGCGAAGTACTACAAATTCGATCTCCATCTGTCGCTTCGAAAAGCTTGTTTTACGTGCGCTTATCCGCAGACCCTGTGGCATCTTCGTCTGGTCTTGCTGGCGTTGGTGTCGCACTAAGCGCTAGAGCTGAGGCAGCACTAGTCGATTGGATCCCCATTAACAGTCGGTTATGTGCTGTTAGATTAGAAAGTTCCATCAAAGTGAGAAGAAATCGGCGTGAGAAACGATGTCTTTTCGTCATCTCCGCCTATGCCCCGACAGATTGCAGCCCGGATGCAATCAAGGATGAGTTTTACCACCAGTTATCAGTTCTTCTCCAGAAAGTGCGTTCGACAGATATTGTAGTACTAGCCGGAGACTTGAATGCTCAGGTCGGGCGTCTAGGTACAGAAGAGAGTCGTTTAGGTGGCCGATGGGGACTCGTTGGTCGCAGGTCAGATAACGGGGACCGTCTACTGCAACTTTGCACAGACCACAACCTGTTTCTGGCTAGCACTAACTTTCGGCACAGTCATCGCCGATGTGCCACCTGGCGTCCTCTCTCTGCATCCCAAGCCTGGACTCAGATTGGTCACATCGCGATCAGCTACCGCTGGCGTGGTTGTGTACAAGACTGCCGCTCCTTTTGGAGTACCTATCTGGACTCTGACCATGCCTTGGTCTGCGCCAATCTTGCCTTACTTTTCAGTGGACAACGAAGTGACCGCCATCAACGGATTGATATTAGCAAGCTGGCTGCAACTTCTGTTGCAAGTAAGTATCGAACCGAGATAGCCTCTAGGCTAGCTACCACTCCACCGAAAAGTATAGATGAGCATTGGTTGCAATTGCATAACGCCATGAAAATGGCGGGTACAGTCAGTTGTGGGTTCGCGAAACGTCCCGCTTATAAGCACTGGGTTTCTCCAGGTTCCTTACAACTCATTGAAGCCCGTCGGTTTACTCCGGGTGACCGTGAGTTTGACCATAAACGAAGGATGTTACGTAAGGAAATTGGGCAAAGCTTGCATAAGGACCGAGAAGCCTGGTGGTCGAAGCGTGCTAATGAGCTGGAAGCAGCAGCTGCATCTGGTAACTACCGGAAGCTCTTCCAACTCATCCGAGCCACTGGCAGCAAGAAGTCTGATGTGAGTGAAACAATCTGCGAGGATGATGGGATGCCAATTACTAACATCCATCGACGTCTTGGTCGATGGGCAGAATTTTTCGAAGGGCAGTTCAACTGGCCTGCTGCTCCGGCAACATCGGTCAGACTGTCCTGCCCTCCATGGCCGGTGACGACTGATCCACCAAATGAGGAGGAAGTCCGCAAGGAACTCCAACTCTTGAAGCGTTACAAATCACCTGGCCCAGATGACTTACCTCCGGCTCTTTTTAAAGATGGTGGTGACTTTCTCACCAAGGATTCGACGACGTTGTTTACAAAGGTTTGGGAACTAGAGAGTGTACCAACGTCATGGAATGAGTCGATAGTTGTCCCTATCTTTAAAAAGGGTTCACGTCGTTCCTGTAACAACTATCGGGGGATAAGTTTACTTCCGATTGCGTCCAAGCTATTGGCTTCTGTCATACTTCGTAAGTTGTTCAAAACCAGAGAAAGATTGACTCGCGAGGGGCAGGCTGGGTTTCGTTCTGGTGGAGGATGTATTGATCATATCTTCACCCTCCGCCAAATATTAGAACACCGCCATACTTATCAAAGGCCGGAGGTAAGTCATCTGGGCCAGGTGATTTGTAACGCTTCAAGAGTTGGAGTTCCTTGCGGACTTCCTCCTCATTTGGTGGATCAGTCGTCACCGGCCATGGAGGGCAGGACAGTCTGACCGATGTTGCCGGAGCAGCAGGCCAGTTGAACTGCCCTTCGAAAAATTCTGCCCATCGTCCAAGACGTCGATGGATGTTAGTGATTGGCATCCCATCATCCTCGCAGATTGTTTCACTCACATCAGACTTCTTGCTGCCAGTGGCTCGGATGAGTTGGAAGAGCTTCCGGTAGTTACCAGATGCAGCTGCTGCTTCCAGCTCATTAGCACGCTTCGACCACCAGGCTTCTCGGTCCTTATGCAAGCTTTGCCCAATTTCCTTACGTAACATCCTTCGTTTATGGTCAAACTCACGGTCACCCGGAGTAAACCGACGGGCTTCAATGAGTTGTAAGGAACCTGGAGAAACCCAGTGCTTATAAGCGGGACGTTTCGCGAACCCACAACTGACTGTACCCGCCATTTTCATGGCGTTATGCAATTGCAACCAATGCTCATCTATACTTTTCGGTGGAGTGGTAGCTAGCCTAGAGGCTATCTCGGTTCGATACTTACTTGCAACAGAAGTTGCAGCCAGCTTGCTAATATCAATCCGTTGATGGCGGTCACTTCGTTGTCCACTGAAAAGTAAGGCAAGATTGGCGCAGACCAAGGCATGGTCAGAGTCCAGATAGGTACTCCAAAAGGAGCGGCAGTCTTGTACACAACCACGCCAGCGGTAGCTGATCGCGATGTGACCAATCTGAGTCCAGGCTTGGGATGCAGAGAGAGGACGCCAGGTGGCACATCGGCGATGACTGTGCCGAAAGTTAGTGCTAGCCAGAAACAGGTTGTGGTCTGTGCAAAGTTGCAGTAGACGGTCCCCGTTATCTGACCTGCGACCAACGAGTCCCCATCGGCCACCTAAACGACTCTCTTCTGTACCTAGACGCCCGACCTGAGCATTCAAGTCTCCGGCTAGTACTACAATATCTGTCGAACGCACTTTCTGGAGAAGAACTGATAACTGGTGGTAAAACTCATCCTTGATTGCATCCGGGCTGCAATCTGTCGGGGCATAGGCGGAGATGACGAAAAGACATCGTTTCTCACGCCGATTTCTTCTCACTTTGATGGAACTTTCTAATCTAACAGCACATAACCGACTGTTAATGGGGATCCAATCGACTAGTGCTGCCTCAGCTCTAGCGCTTAGTGCGACACCAACGCCAGCAAGACCAGACGAAGATGCCACAGGGTCTGCGGATAAGCGCACGTAAAACAAGCTTTTCGAAGCGACAGATGGAGATCGAATTTGTAGTACTTCGCCAGAGTCTTGAATACGGGTCTCGGATAGACAACAAACATCAATATTAAGACTTTCCAAAGACATAGCCAGCCCTATCTGTTGTCCGACCTGCATAAATGTGCGAACGTTGAAGGCAGCCAGTTTGAATGGTGCACGTGGTTTCAGAAAAACTGCTTCAGTTCTCGTATTCGGTGGTAACATACAATTTTCAACCGGACAGTGACTCGAGAACGTTTAGATACAGTCGAATTTCCACCAAAGACGAGCCGCTGTATAAGTATAAAAGAGGGTGAATAATGTGGAAAATAATAATAATAATAATAATAATAATAATAATAATAATAATAATAATAATAATAATAATAATAATAATAATAATAATAATGACAATAATTGTAATGATAATAATCTGAATCAATTGTTTGTTTTTCAAAGCGAGAAAGGTAATTTCCATAGGCATAAAGAGTTCATCAATTTGTGTGTGGGCTGTGATACTGCCCGGGTGCCCAAACCGAAGCAGGTGGTTATCTTAGGGGGCCACTCCCCGAGCCTTTGACCTAAAGGTCTAACCCACAAGGCAGTGGAGCTTCGTAAGGAGATGCAGTCCCATGGTAGCCGGTGACCAACGATTGGTTCATACGCCATTTGTTCCCGCAGGATACTGGAGCCCATGTGCACCATTGATTTGTGATCCGGTTAAAGCGCCGGACATTCGCTTTTCGTCCTCTCATTTTCGTAAACAACACCCCCGCCACGAGAAGGCAATGAGTAGGACTTCCCTGGCAGAGGCTGTATACGTGTAGCCGTGTGAGAGTATTTCGAGAGGGAGAGCGGACTCTCCCCACTCTCGGCCGTACCAGGGCATTCAGGGGGCAATTAATGGTGGTGTGGATCTGTTGCCTGGAGAAAGACTTCTCGACCTTGAGTATGCGGACGATATTGTCTTAATCTGCGATAATGCCCAAGGCATGCAATCTTCACTTAATCAGTTGGCAATCAGTGTCCGTAGGTATGGTATGTGCTTTGCACCTTTGAAGTGCAAAGTAATTCTACAGGACTGGCAGGATTCTAATCCTGTACTCACCCCGGATGGTGAGCAGATAGACGTAGTTGAGAAGTTCGTGTATCTGGGTAGCTGCATAAGTGCTGGTGGGGGTGTGAGTGATGAGATCAGTGCACGAATAGTGAAAGCCAGAGCGGCTTATGCCAATCTGGGCCACCTTTGACGCCTTCGTGATGTTAGCCTGGCTGTAAAAGGCCGGATCTACAACGCGTCGGTGAGAGCAGTTTTGCTCTATGCTTGTGAAACCTGGCCTCTCCGAGTTGAGGATGTTAGACGACTCTCTGTGTTCGATCATCGCTGTCTCCTAAGGATTGCTGACATTCAGTGGCAACACCATGTCAGTAATGCAGAGTTTCGGCATCGTGTGTTCGGGCACAGAGATGATAATTCAATTGGTGTCACCATCTTGAAACACCGACTTCGGTGGCTTGGACATGTTCTCCGAATGTCGTCCCAGAGAATTCCACGTCGTGCATTATTTGCTGGCTCTGGGACTGGTTGGAAGAAGCGGAGAGGTGGTCATTGCATGACATGGTGTCGTGGTATGAAAGAAAGCTGCAAAGGACTGGCTTCTGTTGGTCCTTCACGACTCCCTGGTTGGGGTCTGAGATATGGTGCTGCACAGTGGCTAGAGACGTTATCAGATATGGCTCAGAATAGAAGCCAGTGGCGATCCTGCTGTAACCTTCTTTTACTTTCTTCATAAAAAGTGGTTGTGTCTCCTTTACCTGAAAGATTTCTTCTGATTGTACCCTTTCGTTCCGTCGTTACTACCACACTACCTTACACCAATCTCTTCGTTGTTGTTCACTTTTTTTTCTATTTCTCTTCGAATATTTATAGGTTACTATTTATTAGTCGTGTCTTTGGAGTATTGCTTGTGTATTTTTGAACCATATAGTGAGGAATACACAGGATATTAGGGAAGGATGTCAAATTGACTGGTTAGTTAGTGAATCTTTGTCAACCGAGGCGGTTGGAACATGTGTTACGTATTGCTAATCAAAACATACTCCTTAGGAACTGAGTCCCGAAACCCTATATCTGTTTCTTTATTTTATACCTGGTTTTCCTTACCATTACTGACACTACTACTTTAGTATACGCCCTGAAACAATTTTATCGCACTTTGTGGTATGGCAACTTGGACCGATGCACATGTGTCAGGAACTACATTGCCTATGATTTAGTGTCAAAGGAATTATGTTTGTTGATTATTCTGAGCCATAATGTATTGAGTTCTTGCCGCCCGGTGTCATTCGAACACTATACTTCAACCGCCTTCTGAATTAGATCATGAATTAAAAGTAAGCAATGTATATTCCAATAAATTCAAATAATACAATATACCATAATGATGGCATTACTGTTTATACAAGGATCTCCTAGCATCTTTCCGACTCGTCCACTAGCGCTGATTCACCGAAAAATCGAACAATCAATGTGTTCTGATTCGAGCCTGGTTAGGACATTTAATAGTCAGAACATTGTCAGTCTAACATATTGTTCGGTATTGTCATTGAAATGTCTCGTGTTGCAGTGACTAGATTTAGTCAACAATAAATAACTTAAATTTCAAATGAATATTTAGTTGTTCATTGTACTATACCTGTCATTCATATCTGTTTTCTGTTTATACAATCCTATTTTGTGATGAAAACTGCTGCTTGATTTGTAACAAATGATTTATATCACTTATATAAGGGTTTCGTAGAGATGGCTGAATTTCTATGGTTTGCATATCGTGTTTAGTGGTAACTAGTTTTGAGATTTCTAAAGAAACGTCATAACCAGTGGAGTTCAGCCACATCATGTGTGAAGCATTGGCCCACCAGTGGTACTGGGAAAGTTTTGCAGTATCGCGAATTGATTGGAGTTAGAAATGTAAATCATTAGATGCCAACTCAGTGTTCTTAATGTTAAACTCATATCCTAAGACCTGATGGTCCCAGGTTTGGTCTTCTTTGGCGAGGACGCTACTGCTGAGTAGCTCCATACTAAAACGAAGCAACTGTCTAGTGTCTCCTGGTTCTCAGTGATGGTCTAAGGTCGGTCTGTGATGCAGGCTATAAAATCATTTATGATCATCCATATCCATCCAAGTTGAATTTTCAGAAATAAATTGATAACTGTATCATAAGATTACCTCGTCTCAACTGACTGCTTTCTATGCTTAATATTTAATCCTTCCAGGTTGCTTTAACAAGCAGAATGGTTTGTTATTGAAACAATATCATTCTGATATTTGTATTTTTTCAGTCTTCCTTTAATAAATTACATTAGAAAATAATCATTTATCACATTATATATGACATAACTAATCCTATAACTCATCATAATGTACAATATAATACAACTAACTTATTCACCAAGTACTTGGATGTAAGTTACGGTTTAAGTGTAAGAGCTAATAATAGCAACCGGTTGTTCAACTCAAAATGCGTTTCGAACCTAAGGCCTAGTGGCAAGAAGTTGAACGCTTTAATCACCCAACTCTCGCTTCACATTCATGATTGCTTAAAACAATTAGAAGTTCTGTTGTGACTGAACTTAGATCGATTTTTACTCCGTGCCAATTGTTGTGTCCTTGACTGGAAGATTAGAGAGCAGCGTATTTATCGATCGATTCAATGACACGTAAACACGCACGGACGGCCTAGAGTCTCGATTGGACCTGCTTCCCTGTCTAGCCCAGTCAGTTGAGTCCAGAACACAAGTCACAGCCTCGGAGATATGAATCGTTATATTTCAAACATACTCTGTTTATACACCAACCAAACATACCACATCGTACCATAAAATAGAAAACGACATCTGTACAATTATAAATAACGGCCAATAGGGAATATCCATTTAGAGTCCAAGGACGCCATTAGACTTAACATGATAATTATTGGTACATTCCTGTGCATCCACAACAAGTTCTTACTCTGATGTAATTCGTTAGTACACTATATAGTTGCTCTGAATGAAAATAGTTGCTTTTATCAGTAATAAAACGCAAATTTATCATGATAAATAATATATATATATATATATATATATATATATATATATATATATAATTCCACTACAAAGGAAGACTGATAGAAATAGGATTGGATAAAATACAGTTACATTTATATTTACTAGTCTCGTAGTCTGAATAAGGACATAAAGCATACGATCACTTAACTAATATGGATCTAATCCGATTAAGAAGACAGTTACTTTGTTTTACTACACGTTAGATATGAGGTGGAACCAGTTAGAAAATCACCATATGACATAAAATATTTGTCTTTGGTCCTACATTACAAATCCCCAACAGTGTGTATTTGCAATCCTACAAACGACCAAATTCCGAAGAACATTTATGTCTAGTAATCGGAACGTCTCCAGATTATGATCTCTTGGACTTCTAAGCCGCTGAGAAAAATCCATATCATCTCAATGGTATCTTTGGATAATCATCTTTTATTTGGAGAGCGGAAACTATCGTGGGATAACGTTTGATGTGAATAGATAGGATAATCTAGTTAGTTACTAGAACGGAACTCGCATATTTACAACCAGTGCTTAATATCCAAGCCTATTGTTTTGTCATATACTGACACGGTAGATCCCTAAAGAGTTTACATAAACAGTAAGAGTCAGTGTTCACTTTGTCCTTCTCGCGTATTCATTGAATAAATCATGTATTCTATATTTCAAAGTTTCATTATTAATTGCAAATATTTAAACCCAGTACATTCTTTGCTTTCCCAAGGACTGCGTCGTTTGGTCTTGGCAACCCGCCTACTGATAATCTATCTTCTTTATTGATTGGATTGATTATATTCTCGATGCTAATCATTGTTAGCTCTGTAGTTTTAGGCATTCTACTTGTCATTGTTTTACGTCGAAGCACTACTATTATCAATAATGACAGACAACCGATTCTTAGTCATTTTGTTAATGATCCTATTGCTTAAATTGAATTTTTGCCCTTTTATATATTTTGTCCAAATTTTCGTTATTCCTTGAGGAGAGACAGGGTGGGGTAAACAAGAACCTGAGGAAAGAACCACAAATCCCATGAATCGTTAATTATTATTTTATGATTTTCTTCATTGTTGATTGTATTCTCTTGTATTAATTCATTTGTGCCTTTATAATATGCGGAAATCCACATTTAATATATATATACTTCTGTGATTTGCATTGAGAAAATATTGATTACACTGTTCTGTGTTAGCTGGATAATTGTGGCCGAGAAATGGGTTATACAAAAAAATTAACCAAAATCAGGTAGAGTGAAAGAGGGGTCAACAATTTCCTTCTTAACTCTGTACAATCACAAATATGGGTATGAATTTAAGGGAAAACAGATTAAATCAACAAATGGAATAGGACTGATATCAAGGTTTATAAATACATCCACTCTACTGGGACTATCTTCAATCATTGATTATTACTACCACGCAGACTCTTCCAGGAAAGCCTACGACTAACGACTAGTGGTTTCATGGTCTGGTATTATACTTAGAATGCCTACCCTTAGCTTTTCTTCAAGCCACTGATGGAGGTTAATGGATGATATAGATTTCAGTCACCACAGTCGATCAACATTATTCTATAAACGGACTCGCCATTTCTATGCAGTACTCTACATTTAACTCTAGGGACTACTACAATTGCTAAGTCGTTCATCAATAAAAGGCAAAACAAGCATGACTTCGGCCAATCTTCAACGACTGACCAGATGTAAATATCTCAAACTCACACGAGGTTAGTCGCTGCTTAAATGGCTTAGTGGTAACGCTTCGAACAGTGATGTGGTTTTGAATTCGATACGGAGAATCTGTCTTCAAGATTATAGGCACGCTTTGTTGAGTAATCTCAACCAGCACGAAACATAGGCCGACGCCGTTCCCAATCGGTTATCTCCATGATACTAATTTGAAGTTTCCTCACATATTCAAAGCAAAAATAGATTATGTGAGTGAGTGTTGGTTCTATATGATAGATATCCTTATTCTAGTAAGATCGTTAAATTATTATTCAAGATGCAAACCCACAAAAATCAAGTTATGGATTATATACAAAATAAAGAATTAATGATTTAATCTAGCACCAGAGAAGTGTTCCATACTAGCACACAATCGGTTTTGAGTCAAAATAACTTATATGCAGATATGTAATACCACTTTAGCTGTTAAAATCAAATTAGATGTAGGTTTTTCCAGTAGAAAATCCGAAAGTCTAATGATTAGTGAGCAACTGTTCATCTAATCATCGTAGCTAAATTTATCTGTAACATTCTGTTAAAGTGTGGTGTGATTTTCAAAATAAAAAGTGATCATATCTAAGCGTATAGCTTGTTAGTTGGATTAGAAATTGCTCCTAGAAGCAAACTAGTTTCAAGGATAATAATACTTAATTACTTCAGTCAATATATGGGACCAGATCACTACAGCTCTTGTGTAAAATATTAGATATATGTAAACTGTTATACTCAAGTTCAAAACAGGGACAAAATGTAGTTCATTTGCTGCTCGAATCCGTTATGTAATGATTCATGGTTTAGCTTATTTCATTTCAGTAAACGGAATGCACCGACTAAGACACTAAACAAGGGAGATTGTTTCGGTGAATTCATTTTTAAAGCTGTGCAATCGCAAATGTATATACTTATTTTGCAGGATAATAATTACAATAATAAACTTCTGTTAGACATTACGACAGTGAAGCAGAATAAACAAAGCTATTAGAAAAAAGATTTTCTTTTTGAAACAAGGAAACTAGTAGTCGTGTGATTGCTAATGGCTTATATATTCATCAAAAGATAGGGAAATTATCATTGGGAAAAGGATGGCCCAGCGTGATAAGATAAAACGTTGAAATCGGGATTAAATATAATCAGGAGGTTCAGAGAATCAGAAGTAAACCAGTTGGGGGTAGGCTTAAGGAAATGGAAGCAGATAGCTATAAAGGAAGAGTATGAAGAAAAGAAGTCATGATAACTTTGTCACAATAGCAAAGACTAGTTGCCATTCAGATGCGTAGTAATTAAGTATTATAGTAACTATCCCGACAGGCATAAGTTATATCTTGATGTGTATGTTTGGTTTGTCTGTCATGATGATCCAGTGGAGTTGGGACACATCCCTTCAGGTTCTACCACGTTAGATGTTTTTTGAATAGTACCATCAAGACCAGCAACTTAAGGTCTGAGGGCAAAGCTATACCATTGACCTTACAGTGTTATAACGGCAGTAAGATGTCCCCTCAAAGTAACTAGCAACTGCAGCGATCCTCCCTTCTTACAACAAAAGGAAGGACTAGGAATAGGTCGGTCGTAAAAATTACACACCTTAACCCAAAGATCCCCGTTTCCAGCGACAAACATGGAGCTAACGCATCAGGTTCCTCATCAAATATTCTTTTGAGGATGGGGTAAGCCGTAAGTGATAAGCTCCCCCATGTCTTTAGCAACTATTATCATACTGACTGTGGTAACTAATTGCCGGATTTATTTAAACCTAACTATCAGTGTCTATGCACTTGAGTGTAGTAGATGACTTACCCACCTATTTATTAAATATTAATTGAACTCGACTGTCTTTATCACATATTTGCGCTCGTTTTCTCACTGAGCTGAGGTTTCCCATGGTAGTTCCTAGAACATAGTGCCAGTTCCCTCAGCTGCATTGTCTTGTTGCTGCCTGCATGCTTCTTCATAGATCGATTTAAGCCAAGCTAATAATAAATTGTCGTTGAGGTTTGTGAAAATCATAGTAAATCGAGCACCGTGTTTCCATGAACAAAATTTTAGCATGAGTTATGAATTAATTTACACCTGAAATATGCACCAGAGGTGTATAATCGCGGTCACATTGCTTAACTAATGAACGTATGCTAAGATTTGTTGTATGTAGAAAGGTTTATGACAAAGTAGATGTAGGATTACCTGACCATATCTGTAGTCCCATGCAAAATAGCCTTTTATTAGTGCTCATTCACAAACCCTCTACTTTAGACACGAAAGGTGCATTCTTAGGATAAGTTGTACAACTCTCTGCCAATAATCAGAAATAATCCTTGATATTGACGCACAAGTTCCTTAAATGATCAACAAAGCACTTATGAAGCTTCTTTCTAGGGACACTGTAACAGCAACAGGTACTGAACAGTTATACTCAGTAATTCATAACGGCTGTTAGGAAAGTCGTGATTGCACTTATAAGGACATTTTCCAGTTGACATTACTTAGTATTCCGGTCTTTTAATTCCCTATAGAAGTGTAACTTCAAGTCAGAAGCATACAACTGGATAGGCATTTTTAGTAAAGTATATGACCAAACTAGCGTACTTAGATCCTGCCAACAGAATCTAGCACTTGTCATTACTCTTACTAGCAATACCGATTGTAGCGGATGGTATGAGCACCGAAATCCATAATTATCACCGACGGATGTACTTTCGTGTCGACTATTTTAGCGCTAATTTCAGGGCAGTTAAGTCATCTACTAATTTGATTCCTTTGTAAAACCCCAAACTCTTTTTACCACAGTTTATTCAATGACCAGTCATTCAGACTCAGCGTAGGAACCGAGGTATATGGGTTGGTAATCATTTATGGACTGAACAATTAACCTGGGGTTGGAATGTTGTGAAATACCAACATTTAACTACTAGTACAACTGACTAAGTCACTTCAGAGTGGAATACCAATTTTATCTGCTTCTGAAAGATATACCGAAGCACCACAAGTTATGAATAAACTTACATTCCTACGGACCTGCTACATTCATGTTTGTGAAATACTGCCACAAGATTTCAGCTTTTTTGGGTTAGGGAAGAATGGCACTTGTACACTTCATCACGATCCTTCTTTAGAACCTCAGATCCTAAATTACTTGCAATTCATTGCTTGATTATTTTATTAATTCGTATTTTCTCGAATCATATCTAGTGTCTAATATCATCTTGGAGAAATTCCGGCGTCCCCCCCCCAAACTATGGGGAAAACCTCTAAATTGTTAGATGATTTTGTGGAAATATACGGGATTTTTCCCAGACCTGAGATTTTGGGTTTCGTGCCATTTCCCCAAAGTTTACCTAAACCTGGCAAAACTTTTCCCAAAATAGGGAGATCGGGTGCCTAGGCTTTTCTACTGTCATCAATGCCGTTACCAATTTGCTACTCTGGGATTTCCCTGGTAATTCCATCTTACTGTGCTAGTGGAGTATGGGGTTTGAACTGATTTACGCGTGTCAGGTCCCATGTTGTATCTGACTAATTACCGGGTACACACAAATTTGATTTTTAAAACATGAAAGCGTACCGACATAAGATATCGACCTATAGAATAGAGCCTATACACTTAAAATATATTCTTATACTTTGAATGTCGTAATGAAAGCTGAACAAACTACATCAGTAACTACAAGAATACACTACAGCGACACATGTGGAGACCACTCAGTACTAGTCATAACAGATCTCTTCCCCAGTACGACTTGATGACTGGTTATTTCTGCAAGGTCTAAAATGTTATATCAGAATAGGCTTGTAATTAAGAACGAAATAATTCACAAGTCAGTTAGTTGTTTCAAAAAAGTATCTGTTTGCTAATATTTTTCAATAACCATGCTACCTCTATTTTTTGAAAAAAACAAGGAATACGTCTTCCGAAACCAACACGAGATACAATTCAGGATGATACAGCTAGCCTATATCTTGTATGGAAACATATTGTTTTCTACTTCTTTTTCCCATTTCTCGATCTGATGGAAGTGATTTGAATAGATTAAGATTAAACATACCCATGATGATGGGCAAAGTAATTGTGCCGTACGCATAAAGTAATTGCAAGCTTTGTATTCCTCTCCATATACTCGCTTACAACGCTGAAAATCTACAAAGTTTTGCACACATTTACTTTGGTACGTTAGGATACTAACACAATCATACTTACGGGGTTTGATTGGTATTTGGAAATCTAGAGTCATATGGAACGACTTCCATCCATTCAAAATCACCCTGTGTTTATAATAATTACTTGAACTTGCACTACCGTTTCCATTGACTCGCGACATTTATCCTTAAATTCGTCATAGCTGAACATCGTTTGAAGTCCGCTCGAATTAATTATGTTCAATGTCAGGTGCATAGCAGACTTTGCTTTGCAGAAATAATGAAGTTTTTGTTCCCTGTTATATGCATCTATGTAGTTGAAGGGAGATATGATCCTCGATATATTCTTTCCACAAACTGAAGCAAATTACAGTTTACTTAATAACATCAATGAACTAATAGTAACTCTTGGGGTTGTAGCGGCAAATAAATCCCCAAAATAAATAGCTCTGTAAGTTTTCGACATTGGATGCTGACCACATTAGTTTAGTGGACTCACCTAGCCGAAGGCGCTCGGTCATGCATCCGCACCAGATCACGTGTGGGAACGCCGTGCTCAACATCTACTGCAATCGCTAGCCAGACTAGATCAGACAATTCCGACATATTGGCAATCGTCAAATACAACTTCTGATCTCCTCGATTCTGTCATTTGATTTCCCATGGTGTGTACGAGTTATATTAGAAGATGTTACTGGTAAAAGTGTTGTCAAACACTGAATACCCGTGCCATCTTCAAGGCAGTCTCCCTCAGTACCATACCAAAAGTTTGAAAAACAAATATACAAGAAACTATAAATGTATCATCCTTAGTTGATTGAATAATAGAATCGCAATCCCAAGATATATCTCGAGTTATTTTGCGTAACTGTTAAATCGTCTCACGTAGCTTAGACGACACGAAGGAAATCATGAAACACCTAATCATAGTTCAATGAGGTGGTCTGCACACTCTTCTTTAAATGATAAAGAATACAAGAGAATTTTAGTTTGCTATATACTGTTGCGACAGAATCGGTACTGAGAAGCTAGAAACGATTGTGACTCTGCCTTACTCAAATACAGAAATTTAAATAAAGAAAAAGCTGTTAAGAAGTTCATAGAATACGCAACACGCTCATTCCGGGACACGAACAAAAGGATGAAGAGAGAAGCTGGCAACCCTGGATTCTGTGAAGATGGTACTACTCTGTCTCTAGAGGAAGAGGACCACAATGAAGCATAAGTATTGTTGAACTACATTAAAAATGTCGGTACTTTGAAGACTCATTCATCGGTTGCAAGTGAGCCCAACAATGCACGCTCTGGATATTATGGTCATTAAAGAAATCTATGGAGCCCGATGGACTACATCTTAGATTACTGAAGGGACTCCCAAACTTTGCCCCAATTCTGTAGAACATAAGTACAAAACCCCAAGATCAAGATGCTACTAATTTCTCATTACTTATTAAGTTAAACTATTTTACCCATTTCTTTAGAGTATTATACCGAACGCTTTCCTGCAAAAGAAGGATAACAAAATGCTGTTGAATTAAAACTATATTTGTACTTCTTGGGAAACCAGCTACTAGACAGTTCGATTACTTTTTGGCCTCAGAACTCACATTATAAGATCGACATGCACGTAAAAATTATCAAGAACTTCCACCAGAGTTCCCTGTGGCTTCAACATTCACAGGCATAGTTCACCGTCTTTCGGGTCTCGACGTATGCGCTTTTGCTCCGCCCCATCGTTGCACAATACTGTACATACTAACCTCAAGTTTGCCAACAAGAATAATTCTAGTGCCATTAACTTTGATCTTAATAACATGCATGCTGCAATCAAAGTCTTTAAGCCAAGTGCAAGTTTCGATGTAGATGCATCACATCTTTTTATACAAGCAGCAGGATTAAACATACTAACATTAAGACTCAAAATATTTACAATATCTTTGGAGGAAGATCCATATCCCGAGACCTGGACGGTAACGTATGTTGAAACGGAATATAAATCAGGACTGCTAACCTCGATCAAAAAATACAGACCTATAAATATCACCTCAGTTAAAGCAGTTGTAGGGAGCAATTTCCTACAAGTTTAATTCTGAGCTATTCTCTAGACCGTCGAATACAGAGTCTTGGTTTGGCCAAAGTCAGAACAAGCAAGCTATTTGGCTAGATAAACTTTATCTGTTTCTAAAACATAAGTTAACATCGTTAGTGTACAAACAAACTGTACGGTCTATTAATACAGGGAAAAAACAGACAAATAACATACCGAACAGTAGCCAGAGAATGGGGAAAATGAGTCAACAAGCAAATATTACTTTACAACGAACATCAAACTGTGATTGGTTAATAAAGAGATACAGCAGTCCAAGGTCAAAGGGAGTTAATGTGGTGGTGGGCGTTCCCCTTTATTATTGGTGAGTTCGTCTATCGATCACACTTTACACTCCCCCCGAAACGCGCACCACGTCCATTGTCCACGGTCGTCGTCGCCGTCAGACAACTGGCTCCTTTTAGTAGACATAAGCTTCGTACGTCCCGAACAGTTTCTTCGTTTGCGGTTCTCAATTTCGCCGTACGAACTTGTCCATCAGAGCCATAGCTTACTTGTTCGACAATAGCTTTGGGCCATAGACTTCTCGGTGAGCCAACATTGTTTACTAACATTAGGTCTCCCGAAAACTCATCCATCAATACCTTCTGAAACAATAGTGATCGCAGAATTCTTCTTATCGACTTTATGATACGTCCCCATACACTGCCTCGTTGACTAGCCCTCGAAATTTTAAAGCGCCATTCACAACCTCTCTCTAAAAGGGCATTTACTGTCTTGTTCTGGTTCCAACTACACATGATCTGTCTAAGAATAGCAGTGGCTCCTGTAAAACTACCAGATGCACCCTTACTCTTGTTCACAACTTGTACAAAGGTGCCTTTCTCAACACCATCCTCGATACCACAGCGAATATGTGGTACCTGCTTCTTCAGGGTCTAAGTTACTGGCTTCTTCGTTACAGTGGCGTTCGGCCTTTTCGGAGTCTTCACTTTCAGTTTGGTGTCCTTCTTTTCCTTAAACTTTCTTCGAGTTGATTTGGGTTTGTTAGCAGATGGTGCTTCAGTTTTAAGCTTAACAATCTTGTACTCAGTTTATAAAAAGAAACAATGAACTTGACGAGAGACATTTTCGGAGCTAATATACTTCGCAACACCATATGCTGATTCTGATTATGCCATACGATCTTCCACAGACATCGATGAAGTACGACTAAGTGGGTCTTTGAATTCAGTTGAATACAATTGTTCAAACTTATCCTCTAATTTCTCCTTAACCGAGAGGCAATTCAGTACACGGTTGCTTTCACGGGGTTTTCCGTAAGGGCCGGACAGTGTCCAGCCCAATATGGTCCTCACAGCAGATGGTTCATTCGTCTTCCCGGTTCTTATCTCTTTCATCTCGTGTACGCCCGGTGCGTTGCAGCCGATCAACAGTTTGACGTTCTCATCCTCTACTCTCGGGAAACTTATGTCTTTTAAATGGGACCAGGATACCATTTGTTGCGCCGTTGACACAGTCCTGTAAACTGCCGGTAATTTTTTGACTGTCAATACTTTCTGGACCTTAACGGATGAAGAAAAATCTATCGATTGCAACTCTACATCGACCTCTTTGGATAACAATAACCATTCATTACTAAGAGTCTTTAACGATACCGTTTTTGGTTTCCTCTCGAGGCCTAACTTATCAGCTAGGTCATCAACAATGAGAGAGGTATCTGACCCACTATCTAGAAAGGCGCAATTCTGAATAATCTTCTCATCATTTTTTATCCATACAGGCACTACTGCAAATGCTACCGGTCTCTGTATACACCTAACGACTTCCTCCGTACAAAGCTGAGTGTTGATGCAGGCACCAATATTAGTATTCCTTTGTTCTCCCCGCAACTTGTGTAACAGGGTATGGTGTCTCCAGCCACACCCTTCGACAGCACACGACCTCGGCGATCGACAGTTTCTTGCTACGTGGTTTGCCTTCAGACATACATTACACAACTTGTGTCTGAGAACGAATTCCTTCCTTTCTCTAACATTCTTGTCTTTAAATTTCTGACATTGATCTAAAGAATGATTACTGGAGCACTCCAAACAAGATGAACTGCGTAAGAGAGCAATATCATCACTAGCACTCGCATAAAATATTCTTGCTGCATTGTAATCTGTACTAATTTTTCTTTTTAAAACGCCAACATCTCTATTGTCACTATTACTACCGCGGTTGACGAGTAGGCCGTATCTAGTATTAGTTATATCAGCTTGCTCCTTTACAAACTCAACAAGATCGGTAAACAGAGGCTCTCTGCCTCCTCTGATAATCTTATAAGCTACCTTTAGCCACTCTTGTTGAATGTGCGTTGGTAATTTCAGAACCATAGTTTCAATAGTTCTAGAAGAGTTCAAATCAGAAACGTAATTCATCTGTTCGAGAGTCAAACTACATGCTTGCATTTCTCGAGATAGTCTTCTCAAACCATCTGGTTGATTTCTCCTTATATTGGGAAAGTTTAACAAATTATCGATAAACGTGCGTGCTACGACGTGTTTTTGGCCAAACGTTTCTTCTAAAAGCTTTAGGGCTTGATGGTAACCTATCTCTGGTTCTAGTATAGTACAATGAAGGATAGCGGCTTTCGCTTCTCCGTCACAATATTGAATCAAGTAATTTAGCTTAGCTCTAAATCCAATATTCTCACTCCCAATGCATTCTTCGAAATTTCTAATGAAATTCCAATAATTTGTCGGTGTACCATCAAACCTTACGACTTCTCGTTTTGGTAAATACAGATTTTTTAATATTGTATTCTCACTGATGCTTGCTGATTGGCCGGAACCTTCACATCTCTGGCAGCGTAACTTTTCTAGTTCAATTTCCTTTTCCAACTGGATTATGCGCAACCTAGCTAACTCGGGTTCTATCATGCTATTGTTTTTGAGTTCGTTCTTTACTTGATCCTTGTCATTAACTCCCGAATGATGGGGTGATAACTCTGGAATCTCATCGAAATCGTAGTATTTATTGGACGTCATTTCAGTAGGTATATCGAATTTACTGTTCGAAACTTTGTAGGGGGTAATTTCCTACAGGTTTAATTCTGAGCTATTCTCTAGACCGTCGAATACAGAGTCTTGGTTTGGCCAAAGTCAGAACAAGCAAGCTATTTGGCTAGATAAACTTTATCTGTTTCTAAAACATAAGTTAACATCGTTAGTGTACAAACAAACTGTACGGTCTATTAATACAGGGAAAAAACAGACAAATAACATACCGAACAGTAGCCAGAGAATGGGGAAAATGAGTCAACAAGCAAATATTACTTTACAACGAACATCAAACTGTGATTGGTTAATAAAGAGATACAGCAGTCCAAGGTCAAAGGGAGTTAATGTGGTGGTGGGCGTTCCCCTTTATTATTGGTGAGTTCGTCTATCGATCACATTTTACGCCAGTCATAACGGAAAAATTTGTTAGGCGGGTAAATATCCTGCCGTCTACTTAGGGAAGGTCAAAGCGACTTGTTCAATATTGACCGATGTGCGTTTTCTGACTTGTGTGTTTCGTCTATAGAATTATGATTCGCTTCGTTATTAATACTGCTCTAAAAATAGACCTAATATTAAAATGGTAGATTTGTCATGTTAAAACTGTCTAATCTATAATATCTTACGTGGAAGTCACATCCTTCCTACAACGACTTATCGTAGTATGACAATCATTGATATATGGTGAAGAACACATTTATGCCGGAGATAGAACAATATATTTAACGTGAATAAATGTGATGTTACATAAGTGTGACCACTCCTTCAATGCCGAGCCATATCATCCAATGATTTTCAATTAATTGAACATATTCTTCCCGCCCTCTCCATCGTTGGGGTTTTTATAAGTCGAATGTTGAATATCTATTTTCCCAGTTGCCCAGTGTTGGGCTTTTAGGATTGTGTTGTTAGGGCACAATGCCACTACACCACAATCCCACCAGAATCAACGTGACGTTGGTTTGATACTGACTTGCGTGGGATTGTCGCGCTCCAGAAGTTACAAAGAATAATAAGAATCCTCCTGGTATTAATAAGCTGAAAGATAAATCAGAAAGTAAGCGGCAGTGGTCGGAAAATACACATTGGAATGTCAAAATGTTGGTTTAATTCTTAGCGCACGTAAAATGGAAATTTAGGTGAAGATTATTTGAGCTAAACAAAGTGGGATCATAATAATTGAGAATGATTCCTTGTAGATATGTTTTAATAAGTCACCGTAAAATGCGTAGTAATAGCCGTTAGTCAGTAACTTATAGGTAGTTCAGGTATTTTGTGTTTAGAAATATGAAAAAATAATCAACCATGAAACCATCATTTTAACTAGTTATAGCTTTGATTGAGGATGATTCTGTTGAAAATAGGTATTGCTTTTTAGGTGCTTCTGAAATAGAAGAAATCTGTAGCGTCAAGAAGTCCGATCTGCTTAATTATATTGTGAATTTCGATTCAAAAATATTCGTCTACATAGTGTTAATTTTAATAATAAGATCAACTGTTTTTGCTCTGGACACTTTCGTGGCTAACAATTACATGGTAGTTTAGTTATTATACAAGTTCAGTATGAGAGTACCTAACTTCAGTGACTTTATTATCATAACTATGTTCGTGTTTGTGGGAAACCTATATGATGGACCAATTCATAAGCATAAATACATATTAGCAGTAATGACTATGATGGGTTCAGTGAAAAATGGTAAAGGCGATTCAAATGATTGTTAAATTTAAATAGCATATATGATGTAGTACAATGCATGTATGAGCTAGGTTAACGTGTAGGTTGGTGTAGTATATGACAATTAGAAAATATTTCAAAAGTTGAGACAACTTGTGGAACTACAAATAGGAATGTGATGACTTATAATATAGACGTTTCATGCAAAGTTACTATAGTTAGCTTAGTGACATTTATAAATCTGTGACAAAGGTAACTGGAACTAAGAAATGTTAAATAAATTTTATACCTAACATGCTTCGTCTGCAAACAATGCACTTTTTCATGGTAGTATGTTGCAGTATAGAGCTATTAAATATATCTTATACCAAACACGTTTTGGGAGTGGTTCATATGTAACATAATTGCTGTGCAAATAGCTGAACACAGAATCTATTTTGGGCGTCATTTAAAATACGACAGAAGAAAAGAAAAAAATAAGACTACCAGAGTATCTAAATTTTGGCTTCTCTTCAATTATAAAATATATATGTGAAGGTGATACAGAGACTAATCCCGACAACGTTTATCACATATTCGTAGCAGCGGATTTCCTCTTATTGCCAAAGTTGAAACAACAATGTGCGAATCCATTAAAAGAGATTGCAACCACTGATTTTTCTACTGCAAACAAATTATAAATAATCCTATTGGCCTGGACTAGGCTCAATAGCACATCAAACAATTTTAGAAACTTTCGGAAAAATATGGCACACATGGGATTTCAAGAAATTAAGTGCAAACTACATTCATCAAATTCTTCATGAAGATGCTCCAGATTGTAAACATGAAAGGAATGTATTTCAAGCAGTCATTCAATGGATTAGTGAAGATTTGGAAACACGTATAGAATATTAATTGGAGTTATAGTTATGCATTCGACTTAGCATGCTATCACCCACCGAATTAGATAATATAAAGAAGCATGATTGGATTCAAAGTGTCTCAGAATATTTAGATTTATTGAATCAGTGGTCAACTGCTAATAATCGTATTATCAATGCGTATGGACAACGATTTATTACGCCAAGCTTACCGCATTAAATGAGTATGTGCACCCAATTTGTTAGATATCGTTCAAACACTCAGGAAGGTAACGTCTTTCCGAATACCACCGTCTTACTATAAATAAGATGAAAACAATCCTATCAGGAGTATCATTACATTGTTATGTAAAGAGAACTATTACTCATGTGATGAACATGTGAAAACTACCGAGATTACCAAAACACGGCGAAGTGATTTGATGCTTATTTATCCTTCCACCTTTATTCCCATTATCATATTTATAGCAAAATTCACTCACTTTCACAATCACTAATTCACAGGCAAATCAATTACAGAAAGCTGTGGATACTTTTGATCGGGTTAACATTTTTTGAAGCTCGCTACTACCAGATGAAATTGCTTGTGAAGGGAATGGAAGTGAATAACCCGTTAATAACAATGCGATCATGAATGGAACTCTTGGTAACCTAATTGATGAGATCCCCAAATGTGCTTACAGAGGTTTTGCACTGATAGGAACACGAGTTCATGTAACTGAAGGGTTTGATGGAGATCGTGCTCTCAAATCTACTTTGTGTTATGATTTTGAAATAGAATCTGGCTAGTGAGTGGTGTACATTGAGCGTTCTGTTTTGTTTAATTTAGTAAATTCCTAATAACTTCAATAGTTACCAAACATTTTACAACTACTTTATTAGGAATGGACAATTCTTGTGATTTGTATACAATACGATCGAAAGTTTCATCTCTTAGCGCAATATATGGGGTTTGGCAAAATGACCAAACAATAATTTAACGGTAAGCGAACGATGAAAATCCCTCCGCAGTTTCTTTGCTGAACGGTATTGTCATTTATTTGTTCAGATCTCCTTTAACCACACCTTTTGTTCTTCAGTCTTCCTCGTCTGAGCCTTTATTATGTGATTTTGATTAAAGAATTATCTTTTGTTGCCTAAGTTCCCATCGCATGTTGCCGGACTATTGACAGTAAGGTCGTGTTTGACTAAGCTCAAGGTCACGGCGTGGCCCAGTATGTGAATGTTAACTTTTTGACTTTCTGCTTGGGAGGATTGCCGGAATTCCCACAGATAGATATTTGATCCCATCTTGTTGGGAATATTTGTATTTATTCTCAGGTATCAAACCCTTGTTGTGGTTGCCCTTGCTTTAGTGTACTTGTTGCATCAAAAGGCGTTCTTGTTTTATTTTAACTTGAAGTATTTCGGTAAAGGTTTGAAATCTTGATAAACTTCCTAATTTCCTTTCTTATGAACTGACACCCGTGTTTATATTGTGATCATATTGGTTTTCAACCTTTTCAATCTGATTACAATGGTTGGTTGTACTTATAATTATGGACAGCCGAAGTGTTTATTCCCCATGCAGGAAGGAATGGAATGTGGTGGGTGTAAAAAGGGGTTCCTTAAGATGTGGACCCGTTTAAATCCAATCGTATAGAAAACATGCTCGAAACCTAACTAATTACCGAGAAGTAAGGCGTCAATTCAATCGTGTATCTTTAATAGAAATTGAGCACCGGGATAAACTATTCACCGCTCCAAATAGTTGCGGTGTGGCTGTCCTGAGTGGTGAAAAGTGGACTACAACACGGAGGAAAAGAAATGAAAAGACAAAAGTTATAGGCACTACGCACTTGGCCGACGAGTGATTGGTGAACTTCCATTCTGAGTCTTGAAACACTGCCAAAGTCTGATAGTAAGACGGAACTTCACCGTAGCGTGACCGAGAAGAAGAATTTATTCTTATCAAATATTATTGTGAGTAATCCGCCAAAGTCAAACGATCCTGATCACAAATTTAGACACGCGTATGATTTAGCGAAGGTCGGAGAATATATTCGTTGCATCTTGCCAAATAACTCCAAAGAATTTCGGGTCAAAACATTGGTGAGAATAGGTAAGAAGGCCGACAACAGTGTTAAACACCGACCATATAGACTCCTTAAGGTAATCTTAGAATCGGAGAAGCAACGTGACCTTCTGTTAAGTAGCGCTCGTAGTCACGAATATACCGACATCCGAGTAAGACATAGTATATCTCTTGAAGATAGAATAAGAAGGAAGACGGCACCATCTGAAATAGAAACCCGTCGAAAAACGGTGAGGGAAATGTCCAATTAGTGGGTATTCGGATAGTCAGGTCTTGGAAGCGAATGCTACCATGGCCTTTGGGATAAGCCGTTCGTTCTCCTTAGGAGTTTTATATACGAACGCTCGTAGTTTAAGAAATAAAGTCTATGAACTAGAAGCATTAGTTAACAGATTAGCACTACTCAAAGTAGCTGTGACAGAAACTTGGTTAGCCCAGGACTTCGACATTACTCAAGAATTATTCGGTTACCAACACCTGGGAAGTGATAAACATAGATGTAAGAAAGGAGGTGGCGTTATTTTATGCATGACCAATAATATGAATAATATCCGCTGCACTGTTTGTGAATCTCATGATAGTGGAAGTCGTGAAGTGATAATTTATGAGCTACCTATAGGATGTGGTACATTTATACTCGGTGTCATCTATCGCAGCCCAATTTGCTCAGCTGACGACTTTATTTTGGGGCACGTTCATCCATGGAGTGCAAACAACAGATGCTTGATTTTAAGAGACTTTAATGCAGATTGGTCAGTAGATACTAGCTTATCACTTGAAGAAGCATGATCTGTATTTAAAGACAAGTTTAGTTTATTTATGTCCTCGTTCATACCGCACCT
The DNA here is from genome assembly GCA_944470425.2 of Schistosoma bovis. Classification (NCBI taxonomy): domain Eukaryota; kingdom Metazoa; phylum Platyhelminthes; class Trematoda; order Strigeidida; family Schistosomatidae; genus Schistosoma; species Schistosoma bovis. The sequence continues at coordinate 16,471,213 of OX103957.1, forward strand.
AACACCACGTAGACCGAATAACAGTCCACCATGGATAACTTACCAAGTCAAGAACCTTCTTGGACGCAGGAAAAGGCACTGGAATATGTTCATCTCCACCGGTTTAGAACAATACAGATCCAGTTATTGTAAGATTAGGAATGCTTGTAAAGCGTTAATAAGTAAGACTAGACGATCATTTGCAAATCAATTGGTTAAGATTGTAGATATAGTCCGAAACAGTTATTCTCGTATATTAAAATGCGAACTCAGAGAAGTGATGGAATTCGATCAATCAGTAATGAAGAAAGATCAACGATTCATTGTGATTGTGGCGGGTTGTTGATAAACCCTGTGGTCATTGAGAGAGGTACTGTCTTAAAACCGCTTCAGCATCTCACACCTCATAAGTCCAGTGGTCCTGATGATATTCTACCTAGGATTATGAAAGCTCTATCAGGCGAACCGTCAGCGATACTGTTTGATATGTTTCAGCGACAATACGGACTGCTAAGAGACTAGAAAGACGCGATAATAAGTCCGGTGTATATGGCTGGGAGTGGGAATCTAGTTAGTAACCATAGGACCGTCAGCTTAACTAGTGCAGTTGAAAACTGACGGAAAAATCATTCGGTTATCTGTTATAAACTATGTTGAAGGGCATAATCTTTTATCCAGGAAACAACATGGTTTTCGGAGAGGCCTATCATGCTTGATGAATCTTCTCATTGCAAAAAAGATTGAGGTGCTGCAAAAGATCAGAGTATTCCTGTAGATGTGATTTTCAAAGATCTAAGTGAAGACTTCGATAGGGTCTCCCATTGTAGTCTTAAATTCAGACTGGAATGTTTCGGAATCGATTATTCAGTCGTAGGTTGGATAAGTAATTTTCTCCATGACAGTAGAAAAGGGGGGAGGGTAAGTGGAGCTCTCTCGTAGGAACATGTAAAAAGTGGAGTTCCCCAGGGCACAATCTTCTTCTTTTTTACATTATGACAACGAATTGTCAACTGTAGGCAAATCATCCGCTCTACTCTTCACTGATGACACAAAGATTTGGAGACCCATACACAGTATGTCAGATAGAATCGTATTACAGGATGATCTTAGTTCATAGGTGACATGGATGAACAGGTGGTCACTATAAGTAAATCACAACAAGAGTGTGATGATGCAACTGGATAACTATGGTGATTCGTAACACTACACAAAATGTGGATTTATGCCAACAAACGTAAGAAACTAAAGATTTATGAGTCATACTAATCAGTGACCACCAGTAACTATAAGGCTGCTGCTCCAAAATGCTATAGGTTATTATGGTCTATTCGTAGGTCTTTCCTGCATTTAGATGACGAAATGGTTAGATTATTATACTCGACATTCGTGTGACCACGTTTGAAGTATAGGATTCAGGTAGCGAGTCCTTGTTTCAAGTGTAAAGCAGATATGCTGAAACGAGTCCGACGACGAGGGACTAAAATGGTAGAATGTCTATCTGGCCTGTCTTATGAAGACAGACTGAGACACCTTTACTTATTTCGGTTATCTTACAGTAGAATACGGGGTGGTCTAATATTTGCTTATCGTATACTGAACGATGACCTTAGTAATAATATGTCCTATATTTTCCTTCCGTTTAGGAGTGATCATTTGAAAGGACATTAGAAGAAAGTTCAAAAACCGAGATCAAATCATTTAAGTCTGAATTTTTTTTCTCGCACCGAATCCTATATATGAAAACGTAGTGTAAGCATCTTCTGTTGATATATTCAAAACGAGATTGGAACTCTGAAGTGTTATAAACTGCAAAGGTTAATATAGGTCGATAGACCTCTCATCCTCAACACTGAAGACTGTACCTTTTCAGTCTCCCCATTTCGGGGAACATTTTGTTCGGTTTGAGTAAATTTTGAGGTTAATTTTGGTCGAGCGCGTCCTCCTCTGTTTTGCCTGAAAGGAAAAATGATGTAATCTGGATCGTGGATGGATTGTGACATACCGTTATCCTTGCCCACAAAATTTGGGATGCTACTGACATACATAAACAGACGAACACTTACAGGTTAGCTCGATCATTTACGAAATATAAACTGTATAGTTCATCATATTCTTCGACATTACAGTCGATGAAAGATAGATAACACTCACACCTTCCATAATAACAACGACGCAACCATTATGTACAGACTCAAAGAAGCCAATTTTTAGTTAAGAATCATAAATAAATAGGTAGAACTGTAGTTCCTCTAACGCCAGTCTTTGTGTACTATTCTATACGATAAAAAATATGGAGCGGGATACAACAGAGTGCGGAGACGTGACAGGAACTGTTTACTAAAAGAAGTACTTTGTAGTAGTATTTTTAGCTTAAATATGTATCCAACTTGTAAACCGGTTTTTGTGCATCAAATGTTGCTCTTCCTGCACCAGTAGTAATGATGCATCAATAAACGTTTGCCAAATTTTTACTTTCTTTTTCACCGTAGTATCATGGGGAGATATACCGATAATCTAAACGGGTAACTGTTTGTGAAAATTAAAAATGACTAAGTGTTCGCATCATAAGCACCCGTTTCATTACGAAATCCCGTAGTACTGAGTCCATTTAGAAGTTTCACTAAAATATTGCGTTGTATATATGAATTTCTTCACTATGACAGTAGATTCGAATAGATACTTGTAGTGTCATTCATTTAGTCGGATGGTATGGATCAACCTAGCAGACGTGCTCGTTATGTGTAACTTATTACCATTCACACTAAATGTACAGTTCTATCGCCAGCACAAACGTGTTCTTCAGAAGAACTAAGTATCATTGTTAATTGTCTCGAAACGATGAGTCAGTGTAGACGTGCACGTGACTTCCACGTATGACCTTACAGATTAGGCAATCACATGACAAATTTACCGTTTTGTGATCACGTCTATCATCGAAGTAGTTTTAGTACCGAACTAGACTATAATTTTACTGGTAAGCATTATTTAGACACCACTAGTCAATGTACATTAGAACTTTGATCAAAATTTGGTCAGTGATTTCGGCTACTGTCTATACAAATTCATTCAATAGCACTATAACAGACACATCATAAATTAGTATTAACAACAACATGGTTTAGTTGCCATACTCAAAAGAAGCACGCATCGCTTTACTTTCGAAGAATATGTGACTGATTAATATGGCACTTACAACAATGTTATACACAGTCCTTGTATATGTCCTTAGGGCTGGCAGAAAAGCCTATCAACGCTAATTGTTACTCATATAATATTTCTTGCTCAGTTGCGTTGCGTGATACTGTGTTATTTCAGTCAATGATGATGATATTTATAATGGATAGAACTGCTATGACTGTATGTTAGCAACTTATATAATGTTCAAAATAGTTTGACGCTTAATTGCTTCAACCCTACATTTTACAACCAACTATCAACATCCATGTTCATCAACAAAATAGTTAGGGAGAGGAATCAAATCTAAAATGTTTTAGAGCTCACTTTTGAGTAAACCGTTGGTTGTGGTTCATTTTTGACTTGATAAATGGTGAATTTCACTTGCTTCAGTTTGCATTCAGAACATGATGAGAAGTTATTGCAAAAAACCAACATAAAATCTATCGACACTCGATGCCACCGGGAGTCCGTGGTAACATCTGTGACTATAGATCTGATGCATCCAATGCGTCAGCAGGTAACACCTAATTCTCATACTTAAAATTAGAACGACATTAAGACATGTGCTACTGATGTCAAGGGATATCAGTAGTGTGCATCATCAGACGAATTTAAAATACATGGCAGCAGAAGGTCAAGAACATAGAAGATTCACAGATATTACGAAATGTTCTGTAATTTTGTGTTCAAATATATTCCACTGTGCAAACTTGTGTTCTCGCTCACAACAATATGAGTTTGGATCACACGATAAGTGTTAGTTTCTTCAAGATTGAGGACACACTTAAATGACTTGTACCTAATACCACGAAACCTGAATTCACTGTTCTTGCCAATAGTCTACAAACACCGAACATTGTCTAACTCAATCAAATTATCTCCTTAATAAAATCATCTAAAACGATGAATCTGAAATTGTTGAGACAGGGCACACCAGACATGTTATTTAAATATTCAACTTCGAATGTTTCTTTACAAAAAACCTATTTCGTTCCCGTTGAAAAATGAACAGAAATTTCAACACCATACAATATGTCAAGAAATATTCGACCTCACATGAAAGCCGATCACTTCCGCTTAAGGAATATATCCAAGCTAAATCAACATTCAAAACAAACATTCATTTTGTCAACAGTAGAATCTCTTCACAGGAACTTATAGACAAATCTGTCAATACGTTTAATGAACGAGGTTATCGCTCGCCATACAATGTTTAATGACATATGATGAAGTGCAGCCAACATTAACTGAGTTATATGCGAAAGGAAGCAAATCAAAATATACGCGAATCGCTTAGTCAACACATAGTTTTATGTGAATCACTGTCTACGGTAGGAAGAAAACCTAAATCCGATATCAGTTGGCAGACGCTGCATCTTATATGTTTACCAATTTCTTAAATGCTCTCTTAGTTTAATAATTATTAAACGATATAGAGTGTGATCCATCACAGTCTCATTGATCAATATACATGGAACGAAATAACTAGTCGAGTCTCAAAGAATCCGGGATTTCGAACGGTTGTTCCATAGATTGATAAACTAAGGACGTGTAAACTAGATGCTTCGATAAAAAAGACCCACAAAACTCATTTGAAATTAGATGGCAATTTCTTATAGTGCTTATTCATACAAAATGTTGGTTTTCACTTCATTGTACTTTTAGAGATATAGTGATCTTTTGTAGAATGACAATGTCACTCATACTTACTCTGTGTGTAGACGAATGTCAGTCAAATAGATACAACGTATATTAGAAAGCGATGTTTTTTTAATTCCAATTAACATTCATATCACGTCCATTATACATAATACAGAATATAGAATACCATATTATTTGATCAATGAGATGGATAGCAGTGAAAAACGACAACAAAGTATAATCATTGATATTTCTGTAAACAACTGAGGTCAACGGAAATATAATTTTAATAAGAGAATGGTCAGATAATTTGCACTGAGATTAGAGAATAATAATCTTTACTTTGTAAATGCTATAGGATGTAGCAGAAATGATAGAACTTGATGTACTGGTATATTCAATCCAGAAAATCGGACAGAATTGTCATTTTTAAAATTCTATTCCTAAATGTACACCGTTATTAAGCCTTTCCCCCGGTTTGCGAAAAAAAGTAAAAGCGATCGAACTAATGACATCTACTTTTTGAAAAACTTCATTTCCTACTGTGTGCAAACATTTTGGTGGTTGTGCTTTGGCGTCTTGTTTTTTTTTATTACAATTATATCGCTGGACTTTGTTGATGTGCTTGTCACTTTAATGGTGAATAAGGTATATGTGCTTAACACAGCATCTACCACCACATAGCACCGTTGTACAAAATAGTACTTTTGTTTGAACGTATGTCTGCTTTCGAAAATAACACAGAAGTATTATGTGACCAATATGTAGCGAAAATATTTGTACTTTATCTGATGGAGTAAACTGTCATTTGTGGAGTGTGTCTATTTTATGAAAGTGTCATACTCCTGTAAAGGAAGAAATACATGAATATCGTAAAATTCTGTCAACATCGTTAGTGATAGCATGCCATTATGAACAAAATATTAAAAGTACGGAATGTACTTACTTACTTACTTACTTACTTACTTACTTACTTATGGTAATATCCCGTTCCCCGGCACTCTCCATCCAACCCTGTCCTGGGAAATCCTTTTCAGTTCTTCGTAGTTGCTATTCATCCATTTCATATCTGCTTCTCTGTTCCCTACGTAGTGTCTTCTTCGACCCTAAATATTTTCACTTGCTTTCAGGACTCCAAGTTGAGGCTTGTCTCGTCATGCAGTTTGGTGATTTCCGTAATATTTGTCCTTTCCCTTTCCAACGTCTTCTCCCAATTTCTCCTTCAGCTCTAATTTGATTTGTCGTCTTCTACAGTAGGCTGTTGCTGATGGGATACGACCATAGGATGTTGAACATCTTGCAAAAACAACTGTTTATAAATACTTGCAAACTTTTGATTATCTCTACGTTTTAGTTCCGTATTGTTGAGCTGTCTTGACGTTCGTATTCAAAATTCTTACTTTGATATTATTTGACAGTTGTCTCCAGTCCCATAGGATTAAAATAATGAAACCCTAAAATGATAACTGCATTGATGGATGAAATTCATTGCTGTACTGCAATTGATGATATTAGTTAAATTAGATTTTAGTGTACTTTGTTGTTTGTGTCGTAAGCAGATGGCATCATGTTATTGTTGAGTGTATTAGTAGAACGACCAGAAGAGCAGAATAGTGACTTCTGCGATGAGATTTTAGGAGTCATATTCCTTTTCGGTTTTGAAGTCCAGAATGGTTTATATCATTTGAGCGATATGCACGTGACCTCATTTGTTGTCAAATCGTAGTAAGGCATGAGTAAATACCAATACATATCACTGTTTATGATAGAGGAGAGAAAATGACTTAGGTGTGAGCAACATGTCTGTATACTTGAGAGACTAGCACCAAACTCTATTTTCTGCTATAGAGTGTGGCGGGAATAGAGTAATAATGACAGTAATCGAATAATGTTTATGAGTAATGTATGGTGCAGCATACTGTTATACATGTGAACAAATACATGAAATGAACATATTCGTTACTGATCGGCTAGTAATATGGTGTCAAATATCTGATATGTATATAGACAATAATGAAAGGATGGTTGAATAGACAGATCATGACTGAAATTCGAGACAGACTGTCGTTGAACAAGTATGAGAATGATGACCGCTGCTGTTAAGAACGAAAATATGTTGCGTATTGAGAGCTTAAACTCCTAATACCGTAAATATGAATACTAATTCATGTGAAGGACAGAGTTGCTGACTGTTGCCAGAGTTGCGGTAGTTTCGATTATGTCTTTATCAGCGTGCAGATTTCTGCGCGTGCGCGTGTTGCCAGACCACCAATTTACACAGACGTTTGCAGGTTTCTCGGTGAACATGCAGATAACAAATATGTTGGAAACATATGACACGCGATAGCCAAACATATCCACAAAAATGAATGATATAGAATAAACCATAGATGTGATAAATGATCCATGGCGTGAAAAATGTGATCGATCCTGGCGAAAGGTTCATAAGAATTAAAGGCTTCAATAATTGTCAAGAACGAATTCTGAAGTTTATTGAAGCCTTATTTATACGTTAATCTGGACCTCCCTTATATGTACAAAAACAATTTGTCGTAACCTTGAATTTACATTCGTAATCCTTAAGTCATTCTATGGCCTAGGATAACGCGAAAATGTCTTATTTTCTCCATACTATGTAGAATTATTTATATTCTATTTGTTACCTTTTTCACTTAAAGTTTCATTTAATTTCCGTTTTTTAATTTCGTATTAATATTGCCTTGACAAGTATTTGTGACCAGATTGTTCGAAATGTATAGCGCAAACACATCAAATTTCTAGATAGCCTCCGTCTTCTCATTGTTCCATCGGGATCTATGAAACGGACTTATTGCTTTAAGCACAATTATTTGTAGATAGGAGGTAGAAATTAGCGTCGTTCCTTCCGTAAGTGACGAAAAATGAGGAGTTATTGTTTTCAGATTTAGTAAATGATTTCACCGATTAAAAGTATCGGTGCTTTTACATTGAATAAAGATGATGGTGTTGGCGGTAATGCCATACAACTACGTCGATGTTGACGTAAATGTTCGCTATTGACAATATTTCCGAACTCCACGAAATGTCGTTGTTTTTGTTGTATCTACATTGAAAGTAAACAAAAAATGAGAAAAGGAGTTTCAGTCAGTGTTCACTTATCAAAGAAAACGTAGAACTTACAGTCATGAGGGAAGTTCACTCATCAGGTGAGTGATAAATCCAAAACTACAGCTTATACTCTTCAAAATAACTAAAGGTTACAAGGCTATTCCAATCAACCAATAAAGTGGACACTTCACTGAGATGTTGCCTGCCTCGAACCGAAATGGTCTAATACTGAGACTTTTATTGTCTTCCTAGGTAATTTCATGGGGAAACAATTTTGTTAATTGTGATCATTACAGCGCTTTCAAGTTACAACGGTTTACAAAGTTCCTTCTCAAATAATACAGGATGTGTGGCAACTAGACAGATCGGACAGCGAGAAGACCACAACACTTCAACATTAATACCTCAAACAAAAAAGAATGAATGAATACAGGACTTTCATTTAATTTCCTCTAAGTGAATTGTACTAAAAAATTAACCATCCTCCTGCTAAGTTTAAGAAACGTTTATCGACAAGATATTATCTAGGAGTGCCCAATAATGAATTAATCTGTCAACAAAGGATTGGAGTACGGTTTATTGCTTATAACTGTGCGTTGTTATTGAGGTGGCATATTGATATTAATCACTTCCCTTACTCACTTGCTATGTGAACATGTCGTTACTGATCATTTTCCCACTGACATTTTGAACTCAGTTAATTCCGATCTACTTACTGATTATTGTGTGACATGAATTTCAGACTGTTATGAGATGCAGTATCCGAAAGCTGATGTTAGTTTGAAGTCTTCCTACAAACCAGCCCAACCGACTTACTCGAATGAAAAGACTGAAAGAGAAAACAGAGTTTATTGATAGAACAGCATCGAGGACGTATTTATACTCATTTATGCATATATGATTCATGGAACATTAAGGCCTCAATGACGTATGTCTTGTTCCTTAAAAACACAAGCCATTTCTTAGCCTGTCACATGCACTTATCGTTTGGCAAGTGTCTAATTAGCCCAATGTATCACCAATATTAAAAACGTGTCTGCTTTTATTCTTGTCTTATTTCGACGTTTCCTCAGTCAGATCGTCGTCTATAGTTGTCTTGTTATAGATGTACTCACATCAATCACTGTAAGTGAAAATATATTGTGACATTTAACAACTATCTTGTATTTATATAGATAGACGGAAAGGCAGTTCACTTTGTTTGATGTTGTTTATCTTATAGATGCTGTAATTTGGAAATAGTTCTTGGTATCTATTCCCTTATCATTATGAACTTTGAATCGGATATTATTAACTGTGAAGATGTTTTAGACTTTCGAGCAATGTCAAATGGACTTAATAATCTTATTTTCATTTCTCTACACCATCATCTCAAAACAAAGCATCACATTCGATTTGAATAAAACTAGACAAGTTGAAGAACGTTACAAGGAAAACAGACGGAAGCCAAATATTTACCATTAGAATGAATACTTCTAAAGTGCACGATCTAGATAGAACAAAACATAGTTGATTTATACATGAAAGGCATAAAAATTTCCTTCAGTTTAATGTTTACTATGCGTTTTACAAAATAGTTCACTCTTGAAAATACACAAATATGCGTTAGACTACTTATCGATTTAGTAAATAACAGTCATAATCATGAAAGTTGACAAAATATTAGGCTGTGTGTAGTGAACGAAGAATTCAGGTGGAGGAGACCAATTTATAGTTTAATGCGAAATTGGAGTGTGCCTTCTTAAAATATAAAATCCATACATAAAGTAAAGTACTTGCACATCTTCCGTTAGTTGTCTTCTTTATGATTTATGATTGTTTCAATTTTATTGCTATTATAATTGCTCTCTGTTTACATTCCTGTTGGCTTCAATTCGATCTTCTCAATCGTCTACTGCCAGGCATTACACTACAGATTGGTGTGAGATAAGGCAACATGAATTATATTTGCCTGAACAATGATTTTATTACTCATTAACATCAATTTACGATTTATACAGCTTCATCTTCATCATCATCATCATCATCATCATCATCATCATCATCATCATCATCATCATCATCATCATCATCATCATCATCATCATCATCATCATCATCATCATCATCATCATCATCATCATCATCATCATCATCATCATCATCATCATCATCATCATCATCATCATCATCATCATCATCATCATCATCATCATCATCATCATCATCATCATCATCATCATCATCATCATCATCATCATCATCATCATCATCATCATCATCATCATCATCATCATCATCATCATCATCATCATCATCATCATCATCATCATCATCATCATCATCATCATCATCATCATCATCATCATCATCATCATCATCATCATCATCATCATCATCATCATCATCATCATCATCATCATCATCATCATCATCATCATCATCATCATCATCATCATCATCATCATCATCATCATCATCATCATCATCATCATCATCTCATCATCATCATCATCATCATCATCATCATCATCATCATCATCATCATCATCATCATCATCATCATCATCATCATCATCATCATCATCATCATCATCATCATCATCATCATCATCATCATCATCATCATCATCATCATCATCATCATCATCATCATCATCATCATCATCATCATCATCATCATCATCATCATCATCATCATCATCATCATCATCATCATCATCATCATCATCATCATCATCATCATCATCATCATCATCATCATCATCATCATCATCATCATCATCATCATCATCATCATCATCATCATCATCATCATCATCATCATCATCATCATCATCATCATCATCATCATCATCATCATCATCATCATCATCATCATCATCATCATCATCATCATCATCATCATCATCATCATCATCATCATCATCATCATCATCATCATCATCATCATCATCATCATCATCATCATCATCATCATCATCATCATCATCATCATCATCATCATCATCATCATCATCATCATCATCATCATCATCATCATCATCATCATCATCATCATCATCATCATCATCATCATCATCATCATCATCATCATCATCATCATCATCATCATCATCATCATCATCATCATCATCATCATCATCATCATCATCATCATCATCATCATCATCATCATCATCATCATCATCATCATCATCATCATCATCATCATCATCATCATCATCATCATCATCATCATCATCATCATCATCATCATCATCATCATCATCATCATCATCATCATCATCATCATCATCATCATCATCATCATCATCATCATCATCATCATCATCATCATCATCATCATCATCATCATCATCATCATCATCATCATCATCATCATCATCATCATCATCATCATCATCATCATCATCATCATCATCATCATCATCATCATCATCATCATCATCATCATCATCATCATCATCATCATCATCATCATCATCATCATCATCATCATCATCATCATCATCATCATCATCATCATCATCATCATCATCATCATCATCATCATCATCATCATCATCATCTCATCATCATCATCATCATCATCATCATCATCATCATCATCATCATCATCATCATCATCATCATCATCATCATCATCATCATCATCATCATCATCATCATCATCATCATCATCATCATCATCATCATCATCATCATCATCATCATCATCATCATCATCATCATCATCATCATCATCATCATCATCATCATCATCATCATCATCATCATCATCATCATCATCATCATCATCATCATCATCATCATCATCATCATCATCATCATCATCATCATCATCATCATCATCATCATCATCATCATCATCATCATCATCATCATCATCATCATCATCATCATCATCATCATCATCATCATCATCATCATCATCATCATCATCATCATCATCATCATCATCATCATCATCATCATCATCATCATCATCATCATCATCATCATCATCATCATCATCATCATCATCATCATCATCATCATCATCATCATCATCATCATCATCATCATCATCATCATCATCATCATCATCATCATCATCATCATCATCATCATCATCATCATCATCATCATCATCATCATCATCATCATCATCATCATCATCATCATCATCATCATCATCATCATCATCATCATCATCATCATCATCATCATCATCATCATCATCATCATCATCATCATCATCATCATCATCATCATCATCATCATCATCATCATCATCATCATCATCATCATCATCATCATCATCATCATCATCATCATCATCATCATCATCATCATCATCATCATCATCATCATCATCATCATCATCATCATCATCATCATCATCATCATCATCATCATCATCATCATCATCATCATCATCATCATCATCATCATCATCATCATCATCATCATCATCATCATCATCATCATCATCATCATCATCATCATCATCATCATCATCATCATCATCATCATCATCATCATCATCATCATCATCATCATCATCATCATCATCATCATCATCATCATCATCATCATCATCATCATCATCATCATCATCATCATCATCATCATCATCATCATCATCATCATCATCATCATCATCATCATCATCATCATCATCATCATCATCATCATCATCATCATCATCATCATCATCATCATCATCATCATCATCATCATCATCATCATCATCATCATCATCATCATCATCATCATCATCATCATCATCATCATCATCATCATCATCATCATCATCATCATCATCATCATCATCATCATCATCATCATCATCATCATCATCATCATCATCATCATCATCATCATCATCATCATCATCATCATCATCATCATCATCATCATCATCATCATCATCATCATCATCATCATCATCATCATCATCATCATCATCATCATCATCATCATCATCATCATCATCATCATCATCATCATCATCATCATCATCATCATCATCATCATCATCATCATCATCATCATCATCATCATCATCATCATCATCATCATCATCATCATCATCATCATCATCATCATCATCATCATCATCATCATCATCATCATCATCATCATCATCATCATCATCATCATCATCATCATCATCATCATCATCATCATCATCATCATCATCATCATCATCATCATCATCATCATCATCATCATCATCATCATCATCATCATCATCATCATCATCATCATCATCATCATCATCATCATCATCATCATCATCATCATCATCATCATCATCATCATCATCATCATCATCATCATCATCATCATCATCATCATCATCATCATCATCATCATCATCATCATCATCATCATCATCATCATCATCATCATCATCATCATCATCATCATCATCATCATCATCATCATCATCATCATCATCATCATCATCATCATCATCATCATCATCATCATCATCATCATCATCATCATCATCATCATCATCATCATCATCATCATCATCATCATCATCATCATCATCATCATCATCATCATCATCATCATCATCATCATCATCATCATCATCATCATCATCATCATCATCATCATCATCATCATCATCATCATCATCATCATCATCATCATCATCATCATCATCATCATCATCATCATCATCATCATCATCATCATCATCATCATCATCATCATCATCATCATCATCATCATCATCATCATCATCATCATCATCATCATCATCATCATCATCATCATCATCATCATCATCATCATCATCATCATCATCATCATCATCATCATCATCATCATCATCATCATCATCATCATCATCATCATCATCATCATCATCATCATCATCATCATCATCATCATCATCATCATCATCATCATCATCATCATCATCATCATCATCATCATCATCATCATCATCATCATCATCATCATCATCATCATCATCATCATCATCATCATCATCATCATCATCATCATCATCATCATCATCATCATCATCATCATCATCATCATCCCATTCTGTAATTTCGTTCTAATTTTATAATCTATTTAAATAAAACACGATTGTATATTTGGACATTCTTTAACGTGTGAATCGACGAAATAGTCAGAAATCTTAGCGTTTCACAGCTACAGCAGAAGTGCTTATAAACTTCAAGTAATACTAAGTATATGAGGTGGTGGTTACAATCTGTCGGTAGTATCTCGAAGAAAGATCGCAATAAACTTCAGTGAAGTTGTCCATTTCGATTTCCAGTGTTTACTGAGATTCGTTCAAATCTAAATAGATTTGTAGATATCCAACTTCTAAAATTAACCTAAGCTTTTACTATCCATCAGCTCAAACCAGAACTATGTGTACAAAAGGGGTACATCCTGTCATTATCGTGCTTTCACAATTAGTGGTAAGTGATCTATCTTAAGTGGATCAAGTCCTTCTTGCTGCAGATCGAATTCTATCTTCGACATTGATCAATCAACATCATTCTATTTTCGGTGACTTTGTTTAATTATCTAATATTTCTCAATCTTCATACAGACTAATGTGTGCAATTGAATGAGCTAACTAAATTTCAGGTCACAAATCGACTGATCTGCAAGTAAATCAATTGATTCATATTTCAATGAATAGTTGAGTTTGAATGGAGAAAGAAGAACAAACTTAACATAGTAGTACGAACGTGGAAACTAGATGATTGTATGAGAGAACGACCACAAAACTCAATTGAAATTCGATGTTGAATGGTTACAGTGTTTATTCATAGCTGAAGTAATACCTTCTGTGAATTGACAGGCAAAGATTAGTTTTCACTTAATTTTCTCTTCAGAAAAGTGGTGATCTTTTGTGAAATTAAAATTTTACTCATCTTTCTTCTGTACGTGTGGCTGATCATCAGTTAAATAAACAACTTATAATTAGAAAGCGGTGTTTTCTTATTCTAATTAACATTCATATTACATCTATTATACATAATAGACAATATGCAATACCATATTATTTGATCAATGAGATGGATAGCGGTGAATAAACGACAACAAAGTATAATCATTGATATTTCTGTGAACAACTGAGGCCAACAGAAATATGTTTTTGTTAAGATAATTTACACTGAGATTAGAGAATAATAATCTTCACCTTGTAAATGCTATAGGGAGTGACAGGAGTGATAGATCTTGGTTTAATGTAAGATTCAATCCGGTGAATCAGACAGAATTCCCAATTCAACAAATCGTATTCGTAAATGCATACAATTAGAAGGTTTGTGTTGTTAGTATGAGCTAAAGATTCCTTTGTACTTGATGACTGCCTGATTTCAGATTCCAAATACAATAGGTTTGTCCGTGTTCACCTATTAGTGTTTGGTCTAAATTGCGTCGTTTCGTTGATTCTTAGTTCGTATAACAAATCAAATTCTTATAATCATCACATCAGTGTCACGTCGAAGTGTGTTATTTAACAGTTGAACATACATTCAAATTTTGATGCTTTTGAGGATTATATGGATAGGTTTGATATGTGGACTATGAAGAAAGAAGATGTTTAGGACATTAATATTGTGGCTCATTACTTTGCATCGATTGGTAAAGAAGCCAAATTTCAGCCATGTGGTTTGCGTGTATTTCGTAATGCTAGATGCTTTAAATTTGATAAAATTGGACACGTATAGGCAGTTTGTAAAACTACTATCCTTTTCTCCGCAAGTATCAATAAGCTTTGTAATTCTGATCCTATTATACTGGGTGCTTACAATGATTATTGATCGTTATTCACGATTTCGAAAAGTAGTATACAGTCATATAGCAGTCCATCCTTAAATTACACTCAGAATGATGGCGAAACAAAGGTTTCTACTTAATGAACTTCTTGTTGGACTTCTCGTGTTACTGCAACAAGCATCGCTAGTTCCAATGATTCACTTATTTCTGACGACTCAATTACTTACTTACTTATGCCTGTTACTCCCAATGAAGCATAGGCCACAGACCAGCATTTTCTAACTCACTCTGTCTTGGGCCTTCCTTTCTAGATCCACCCAACTTTTGTTCATTATTCTCATGTCCGTCTCCATTTGCCGGCGTAATGTGTTCTTTGGTCTTCCTCTCCTCCTTTGGCCTTGAGGGTTCCATGTGAGGCCTTGCCTTGTGAAGCAGTTCGATGCACTCCCCAATGTGTGCCCTATCGGCTTTCAGCGCTTCTTCCCGATTTCTTCCTCCTCTGGGATCTGATTTGTCCTCTCCCACAGTTGGTTGTTGTTGATAGTGACTGGCCAACGGATCCGAAGTATTTTGCGTAAACAACTGTTAATAAACACCTGTATCTTCTGGATGATGACTTTCGTTTAATTTTATATTCAATCTGGTGAATCTGATAGAATTCACAATATTTCGAATACTATTACTAAATGCACACTCTTTATATGCGTGTGCAACATGAGTCGAATGACAGAAAATCGGTCGAATGAAATGGATCGTGCCGTTGAAATATACCATTTGTATGTGTGAGCAACCATCCTCACTGTCCTGCTTTAGTGGCCTTTCATTTTGACATCGATGATTTCGATCATTTTTGTCGACCTGCTCGTCGCTTTGATGTTGAATACGCTATAAAATGACCACTTTAAATGCATGGCCTTTTGTAAAAAAACAGATTTATTTCGAAAATAGCTGTTTTAGAAGAAGACACTCAAGTGATATGTCTTTCACTATGATTTCGTTGAGAAAGTAACTTGTTCCTAATTTGTTCATGTGTGTGATGAGTGTATTATGTGAAATTGTCCTTACTCTGTGAAAAGTCACGAGAGTGTCTGAAAAACCGGGACAACAGCTGAAATATTGGCATGCGATTATGAGGAACTTATTAAGTGTACCAAAAATTACCATACATTTAACTCGTAATTGTACAACGGATAAAATAACATATTCGTGTGAGAAATTTGAAATAGCGTGAAAACAGAATAATAAACCACTTATGGGTATACCGGCGGAATCAATCATGAAAATAAGTGAGGTTGAATATAACGTGAATTTGTCTGTTGTGGCGACTAAATATGAGGATGGAGGATCGTGAAGTATGAAGATGTTCTAATAAGTAGTAGTAGAGTGGGCAGCGTCGATTAGCAATTATTGTATTCGAATTCACACAAATGGAGTTTATGTGGGATAAAAATAATCCAGCCGTAAAATGATAACTGCAATGATATGTGATGTTCGTTGCTGTACTGCACTTGATAATAATAGTTAAATGAGAATTCGCATCATAAATAGGTGCATCGAGTTATCGTTGAATATGAATTAGATGAATTAACAGAGGAGCAGAATAGTGACTATAGAGGCGAGATAAGCGAAGTCGTATTCATTTATGGTCGTGAAGCTTGTAGTGATTAATGTCGTTTGAGTGATATGCGCGCGAATATACGCGTACGAAACCGTACTAATGCATGACAAAAATACCAGTACATACGATTGTTCATGACAGGCGAGTGAAACTCATTTGGTTGTGAGGAACAAGTGGGTCCTTGAGAGACTAGTTCTAAACTTTATGTTCTGCTGTGGAGTGTCGCGGGAGCAGAATATGAATCCCAGTAATCCAGTACTGTTTACGAGTATTGAATGATGCAACATGCCGTTATACTGGTGAACGAATAGATGAGATGAACATATTCGCTAACAATCCTCCGGTAATATGGCGTCAAATATCTGATATGTATGTAGACATAAAAGTAGGCATTATTTGAGACTGAAAAGACGCGATAATAACTCTGGTGTATATGGCTGGGAATGGGGATCTAGTTAGCAACTACAGGACCGTTAGCTTAACCAGTGCAGTTGTGAAACTGATGGAAAACTTCATTCGATTATCTGTTATAAACTATGTTGAAGGACATAATCTTTTATCCAGGAAACAACATGGTTTTCGGAGAGGCCTATCATGCTTAATGAATCTTTTCATTGCAAAACAGATTGTGCTGCGGCAAATGATCGGAGTATTCCTGTAGATGTGATTTTAAAAGATCTAAATGAAGACTTCGATAAGGCCTCCCATTCTAGTCTTAAATTCAGACTGAAATGTTTCGGAGTCAATTATACAGTCGTAGATTGGATAAGTAACCTTCTCCATGACAGTAGAAAAGGGGGGAGGGTAAGTGGAGCTCTCTCATAGGAACATGTAAAAAGTGGAGTTCCCCAAGGCACAATCCTCTTCTCTTTCCACATTATGACAACGAATTGTCAACTGTAGCCCAATACTCCGCTCTACTCTTCGCCGATGACTTAAAGATTTAGAGACCCATACAAAATTTGTCAGATAGAATGGTACTACAGGATGATCTTAGCTCATTGGTGGCATGGATGTACAGGTGGATAACTGTGGTGGTACGTATCACTACACTTGGCGAGGACATTTTCGGATATCTCACTTGTCAATTTTGGTTGCAAGGGGATTGGAGAATGCTAAACAGTCGCTTGACCAAACGATGTTGTTCGTTTATTGAAATAGTGGAACGCCGTCAATCAACAGGACTGACGCACCAAACGTGTTAGTAAGAGCTATATTGCAACAGTTAGTAAATGACACACTGGAAGCACTTTCACTTTCCTCAAAAACATTAAATTCTACTCACATGATATATAGCGTGTTTGAAAGACAATTGCTATCAACTTACTGGACAGAAAAATTCGGTTCTCTTTTGAATTGGAAATGAATTAAGTGTCTGCATTAATCTTTTCTGTAGCCATTCGATATGCAATTTCAGTATTACTGTCCTGATTTTCATAACCCTTTAAAGCTTTAACCAATGGTCGGAATAAGCTTTAAATTGTCGCAGACGATTATTGTAAATAGCTGCTGCGGTAAAAATGGGTTTGACTTCAAATCACAACTGATAATCAGTACATGTAATTGGAAACGTCATGTAGTGTGTGAAATTGTTCTTTTAGTCGTCAGCATCAACCGGAATTGAAAGGCTATAGTCTAACAAAGTGTTTAGCTGTCTTATTGCTAGAAGTTAAATAAAATCATGAATGATGGAATCGATGCACATAAAAAATATGTCTTCGATTGCACAAACTTATACATCAATGATCGAAGTGTCAGGTGGTACATTCCATCGATGTGTAGCAGATCAGTTATTCCTGAATAAGTATAGGGTATTCAAGCAAGCCCCAGCCAAATGCTCACTTTCATGAACAAAATTATACAAATTTCGTGAAGGCAATACTCACAAATATGAAAGTGCGACGAATGTAACGATACAATGTTTACCGAGATTTGTCATGAGTAACGATATACCGTAAGACAACCAATCATCGGAAATCGTATATCGTAATCAAGAAATATGTGTGGACTGGTAACAAAGAGACTAGTGAAGGCCCTGTTTAGAGCCACCGATAAATGGATTTGAATGTCTGTGTTGTGATATTTGCTATGTGGCGACTTATTTTACAATAGAATGCACTCTGGCGCACAAATAGTATAGCGACCATCATGGAGCACAGTGAAAGTGTTTATGAAAATCATTTTCATACTTTTGCATGATTTCCGTTTCGTACTTGTTAATTTGAGTTGATAATGACTGGTAGTGTGATGCAAGTCGTTATAGTCGATCAGCATCAGTTATTGATTCGTCTAGATCAGACAGTTCTTTGATCAATGAAATGTAATATACGATGGTAAATATTTGTAATAAATATGAAATAATACAGTTGTCAAATTAAATCTACATACTAATCTTTCGCTTATGAATTGATTTCAGTTTTTCAAGATATTGCGACGATTCTACCTGTAGCCTTGCTTTGGTTACTGCCGGTCCGAAATCCTGATAAATATGAAAGGTTGAGCGTGCGGTCACCAGCTCCAACCTTGAAGACCAACCGTTTTTAAAAGCGCTGACCAGAAAACCGTTTATTCGACTACAGACTGTTATAAACGAGGAAACAATATTTTATTCATTCAGGACATCGTTTTGAAGCGCACGATTTACCTTCACATTATCAGGATTTACATTTTGCAGATATAACAAACGCACAAATAGTATTGGCTTATGTCGCTGAAATTGTTTTTCAGTTACAATAGTGTGAACTATTATTTATTCGAAATATTCCCATATTGCTCAATGAGTTCCTGAAGTTTAATGTTCGTCTCACTGAAGCGAAAACGTCGTTGGAATGTGTTATTATTTATTCGCCAGTAATCGGCTGATTACGTTTTGCGTAGAGTCAAAACATCATAGACATTGTTTGATCACATAGATTTACTTGTACGTTTGGATACAGGTGACAATTAAACAAAATCAATAGATATATGAGAATATTTCATTGAAATATCAAAATAGATATCAGTCTTCCTACTGTGTATTAACGTATTTATTAGCTTTTAGGTCCAGCGATCACTAATGGAATTGCAAATCTGTGTGTGGATGGAGAAGTCCATTCCATTTTTAACACTTCACCTTAAATGAAATGCATTGTGTTTCTTTCATTACAATCATTGATCACTTAAATCTAAATTAATAAACACATTCAGTCTCACTTCTGCGTGGTCCGCATTACAAACTTTATCTACTTTCATCACAACTTCTACTAACAGCCAATGGTACAATATGATGGTCAAATTGAAGTGATCTGGCTTTGTTCAGAAGGTACAATTCCACATACAACAATGTTGGAATCGTCTGACAGAATTTATTATATTGAAATAGCATTCAGACGTTAAGTTGTAAATTTAGACATCCGATGAAAACTGATTTTGCTAATTTGATTTTAACCAATCAAATCAAAAGAATGCACCATTGGCAATCAATTCACAGAATAATACAAGCAACAAAATGTTTGTTCATGAAAATATG
This sequence comes from Schistosoma bovis, assembly GCA_944470425.2. NCBI lineage: Eukaryota > Metazoa > Platyhelminthes > Trematoda > Strigeidida > Schistosomatidae > Schistosoma > Schistosoma bovis. The sequence continues at coordinate 16,491,954 of OX103957.1, forward strand.
AGCAAATATTTTGAACTACTGATAAGCCAATCACTTAGGCTGAAGTGTAGTTAGTCATATTCAAAATAGTTTTCATCAATACTGGCTTTAGAATTTCAGCCTATATACCTCAATAGCTAGAAAAATATTGCATTATGATGAGTTGACCTACCTTGATGATTGGTTAACAATGATCACATGATTTTACTACACTTGATAGTCCTAATGGTCAATTTAGATCATCGAATCAGATAGAAACAAATGAACACTTAAAAAATCTATATAAACTCAACAGTTTTATCAACAATTATTACCGTTTTGAAGAAGAAAATGAGGTGAGTGCTGATTGTACAGTTAAGGTAAATGTTTGTATTACATACATTATAATTTGCTTCAATGAAATAAGACATGATTGTTTATCTGAATCAATTTAGATATACTCTTTCATCTGGTCAATTGATACTTGTCTGCTCGGTCATCTTCTTGGTTTCGAAATTTATCGACTGTCATGAAATTTGCAGTAAACCCGAATTTGAGGATTATAAAAAAGTGATATTTAGGAATAATTCTTATGAATATGTAAGTATTCAGTCAGGTTCTAATTCACACATTCAGTCTCATCATTATTACTACTCCCGAGTAATACGCCTTAATCAGCCTCCTCCAGTTTTAAGAGACAATTTCGAGAAAGTGTCTATTAATCAGGTGAGTTAACTACATCTTGCAATCGAGATACTAATACATATGTTTGCAAATCTTCAGAATGTCGTTTCAGAGTTCGTGATTAAATTTTACGGTACTGACGTCACATCGCTCTCCATAGACAAATTTGGTAAGAGCATAATTTTTTTCAAAAAATAACTGTCAATTGTCTGACACATAAATTACTTCCTTCCTTACTCCTTGACTAATATGTAACCTCATTTGTTTTTTAGTCTTGAATCCAGTTCAGGATGCGATCATATTTATTCTTTATATTTTCCATATAACTATATATACGAATGTACAGCTGAAGTTAACGATTTCGTTGAAAGGAAAATGTTCTTCGCTGAGTTTTCTTTTTCATATCCAGTGGCACTATAGATTAGTTTATTTATCTGAAGAGCTGCAAGGATCCTGTTACTGAATTTCATATATACATGAATCAAAGTTGCTTTAGTTTCTTTAGTAAATCAGTTTTATGCTTTTCTAACATTCTGAAGTTCTACTGATATCTTATTTTGTTCAAGTTGTAAACAGTTTGACGCCCCACAGTTGATTAATTACAATTTATGCGGTTCATTTTAGTTTCCAGTTATTTTCAAAGACTGTCAATAATTCACCACAGATTATTAATGAAGTCTCATGTTTTCGTTCGATAAACATAGGTTCTATATTCATGTACAAAGAAAGCGTCATAGGACAAATTGACAATGTTTTCACAAGAAGTTCTTTGAACGTCTTTCAGATTTCAAAGGGAAGTGAGTTTGTCCGTGATGTTTTATTTTCTTCTTTTAATTAACACTTTTGTTTTGCACACATGACTCGATATTTAACCTGATTATTTTATGAGAGCGGACAAGTACACACGGATTATTTTCTTTGTGTGATTTGATGCTCTAAAATGTGTTCACAACATGTATCCATTACTGACAAGTGAAAATGTTAAGCAAAACAGCGGTTCACTTAAAAATAAACACCAATTTATTGAGTAGAAATAATACGTTGATTGATAAAATTGCTGAAGTGAAAATAACAGTTTACGGTCTCTTTAAACTACCATGTAGCAGATATCTCATCAATGTGACACTTCTTGGTAGATTCAATGAATTGAACTGATCACAGCTACAATAATAAACGATGTTGTGTAGGAAATCATTCAAAAGCATTTGAACTATCAAATTATCTTTGATTTCTTCCAAATATTTTCTGTCAATTACTTAGTCTTCGGACCATTCAATGTTCAACAGCTTCTTAATTATCACATGCACATGATCATGAGATTCGAACTTATTATCTTACACAAGAATCCATTCAACGAACGATCGTTGATAGTCTGCTCGTACAATATGAATAATTCTAACCAGAACACCCTGAGCATCAAAATGAAGTTCATTCATTTCGATGTTCAGTTATGGGAATTAATGATATTGGTGTAATATTGCTGCGTAATGGTTAGTTCAGTTGTTAGAACACTGTTACATTGTGATAACAGAATCTCAGAAAATCATTTAGTATGTGTATTGTCGTATAGATGTTATCGGTCGCTTGGTTAGCCAGAAGCTTTTTAAACCAGCGTTTCAGAAGTAAAACATTCTTCTCAGTTAATTGGTTCGAAACCCTCATCATGTCATTGATATATTAGTTAGGATAATTAAAACTCTCATTTGATTGAACCGCATCACTTAATTCTCGAAAGGAAGATGACAAAACATGTCTTAGCTAATTCTGTATTATTATATGTGTTTATCGAAAGAGGCGGATATTCATTATGCAGATATACAAAATCACGATTTGTTTTTTCTTTCATTATTTCAGAGGAATTATTAGCCATCAGACAGTCTTCTCATAAGCGAAGTTCTAGTGAGGGTATGTATCTATAAAATGACTATTTGATCAGATGTAAAATATTACACTTTCACTAAAATTCATTGTAATTACTCACACGTTCTCTGTTAACTTGCGTATTTGAGTTCTGCCCAAAAACTGGCAGAAGTAATGAAGTGGAACGATTCAGGTAAATTATGGTAGAATTAAATCTGGAATCCATTGATTGTTTGAACAGTTTGATTGGGAATGAAAAAGCAGTTGACATTAGTAGAAACATACAAGTTTTGATGTGTACTAGATAGATCAGGATGGATAAATTAGATCATAATATAATTCCACTTGTGAATAAACGAATGCAGAGATACATCTTCGTCAACAAGCTTCAATGCTGCTTGGTTGGAAGTCTGTATTCCGAAATCAGTAAATTTGTGTTACTCATCACACATTCATGCATAAAAGTTATTCATTCAAATTTAGAAATCACCAAGACGAATAAGCTGAAGCTATTCATTTTCCATCGCTATCAAACACTAATAAACCAATGCGTTGCATCACCAACTAAGTTACCATGTTCTATTTGTACACAAACACTCCGCAGCTCATGTAATGTGTACAAAGGGTGGATATTCTAATTGGCAATTATAGAGAATGTTTAGCAAATTTCAATACCTCCCTAACTGTCCGACTTAATTGGAAGCTTGATGATTTATTATATCGATATAAAGAAGAGGTTTCAATACAGCCTCGGAAACTAGTCATCTGACATTCATATTGAAGGATGCATGCTTGCTTCATTTACACGACGTTCAGTAGACTGTATTTATCACGAATTCAACACGGTAAAATCTAACAATGTCATGATCACCACACATCCTTCAAATAGTAGATTTCGATGGTCTTCTGTTTTCAGATCTTACATTCAAGGTAACCACTATGATAAGTTCAAATGGGAAGATATCCTTCTATTATGAAAACGTAAGTTGCACGATAATTTTAATTCAACTACTTCAGAATATTCTCTTATTTTGCGCATGTCAGTAGTGTCAAATTCATCAAGATATAATGAACACGATAGAAGGATATCAAAATTTTGCAATGTGCACACAGACTATGTGACCCTATTATTATAGCAATTTCTTGAAACAATGAATTATAGGAAGTGCAATGTTATAAAAAGAAATTCTGATGTGTTCGCACCCATAAAGCGGAACCAGTGTATATTCGAGTGCATTCCGGCACAGTCATATTCTGTCAAGCATTACTAGGTCTTCTGAATTTCAACTGATCGACAAGTTCGGTGTTAACTATTTTAAGAGATTAGTTGCTAAAGTTCGTGATCGATCCTCAGTGTGTAGTTGTTTGAGTGTCAGTATTTAGTAATCTATACATTTGGAATACAATAGATGTTGGATGACTGGAAAATGTTGGTGAGATGAATGATTTCATGCGTGTTGGACTGAATCCGTTTTGATTGTTTCGGGATATATGATGGAAACAATTATCCTGGGAAATGAATAGTAATGAATGGAAGTGAGCACATCAACACAATTCCACTACATGATAAAAAAAATTCACGCACAGTAACATTTCAGTTATGCTCAATCGTATATTCATCTTATACATTTCCTCGCCTCACGTTTGAGGGAACCGAGGAGGTCAGTATGCCTAACATAAATAAGATTTTTTGTCTTTGAACACGGTAATGTGAATGACGACACATGCTTTCAAAGGTTGGTTTGTTGGTTATGATGTAGGTTGTTGTGTGTTGACAGATCTTGACTCACACTTCCATTACTTCTTTTCAGGTTCCTAAGACAACAGTGAGAAAGTACGTGAAATCGGACATTAGCAGTGAAATTCAGTGTGGAAAAAAAGGAAGTAAGTAAAGTTATTTATATTCTGATTAACACTGACCTACATGAACAGTCATCTGTTAGCCTTGTCTTCCTTTCTATTTATACCCAATAATCTTTATGTCAACACAGAAATTCGCCTTAATCTATCATAGTGATTTAATATATCTTTCTTACAGTCCACATTATTCAGTAGTTTCATGTGAAAACAGATTGGTCGAAGTGTCATTGAAGTGTTAATGAAAAACGTGTGAAATAAAATCTGTATGCTTCTGGTAAACTCATTGTCCAAACATTACTGTTTATTGAAAATTGAACGTGGATGATGTGTTTACGCATCTTAAAGCAACGTTTTAGTATCATATGTGATAATGAATCAAGGTGCAAGTTAGCCCAGAGAAAACCGCGTGTTTTGATCAAGACTTTTGAACAGTGAACCAATAAATTTGTTTGGATTGAAGTCAAGTATCTGTGTATTCATTTAAACAACCGTCATCTCTTTTAGTGTCACAAAACGATTCTGTTTTATATGCTGAATTCCTTAAACAATGAATTTCACGATCCACGTGTGCTGACGCACGCCAAACTTGGTATACTGAGTAATATAACTATGGTGTGTGTATATCTTCATTATGGACATTCAGAGAAGTCCGTCCCACTTTTTATCAGTCGCTTGTTGAACGAACTCTGAATTGTTTTCCTCTGTTAATTTTATTTCACAAGATGAGAAAGAAATTGAAGTAAGTTATCACAGAAAATGGATCCGAAGTGGAACCTTAGTGGAGTATGAAGTTCTCGGAGGTATGTTGAACCTTATTGTATCAGAAATGACTATTTTCACAGTTGAATGCATCAATTTTGTTTCAAGAAATTGAAAACTTCATGTGCGATTTCAATAAGTAATTAAATGAAATTTGTTTACTAGTATCAAATCACGCTATTCTATAAGTGGATTCTCTGTTGGTTATCTAAAATGATGAACGACGGATTTCCTCCATGTCCTCACGTGGATAAAATTCACTTAAGCGTACGTTATGTTACAAAAAGATAGATGAGATAATATATGTCAGTTAGCTGATTGTGCATTGACTTGGAAGTATCCATTGTTTTTCAACTTGCTACATGTGATATTGAATTTTCCAGAATTGTTAAAATCGCGGAAACATTTCTTGAAATTTTAAACAACTTGGAAACAATCGCTTACTTGCCAAAATCTATACTTCATCTTGTTCATCCAACGAATTGAACGTGTAGACAAATCAGGCAGTGGATATTTGTACAGTTTCAAAAATACTGAAGATTTTCATATGAGTTAAGTGTTAACTTTCTCAGTTATATGTATGGTGAGTAATCACAAACACTCTTCTGTTCGTTATGTGTTAGAGCATTGAAATAACATAACTATGACTGAGAAAATCATTCCATAGTCTAATGTTCAGATTGTCTTCAATAATCGTTGAATAAAATGTTATTCATTATGGATGTATTATCATTCAAAGCCAAAATGTTGTCGTAAAATTCGAATGTCATTGAAAGTTTGTGATGCGCAATGTGATGACAAATTCACAGTTAATGAAATAGTTACTTTAATCCGAAATCACCATTATATCATCGAGTTACGGTTATATGTTTTGTAATTCACCTATCTTTTGTTTGATAACTTGTTATGGAATCACCTCATTCTTTTCACTGAAGACTGTCCGAAATACAATTCGAGTGAAGCGTGTCAGGACGCAAAATCATCGAATACAACGTGTATTTGGTGTGAAACAGCCAATATGTGCATTACCAGCAATGATAAGGATGTTCATGAATTCAAAGTAAATGGTTGCAAGGGTAAAGTAAGTAATTGATAGTGTGTTTTTGATATTATCATATTCTACACAGTAAATTTATTTATTCGGAAGAACATCTTATTGCTGCGAATAATTAATGATTTGTATTCTTCTCTCAGTGCGTAAATCAAAGTATCGTATACGTTGAAGATGTTTAATCAAATGTGAGTACAATGCTGTGCTTCCATATGGATATCCAACACACCATAAAAGCGTTGTTTAACATCTATGCCTAGAGACATGCTTATCTTCGGCTCATAGAATTTGTAGCGATTAGCGATGTTCAATACAAAACCGCATATCTACGTGAAATGTTGAAAAGTACAGACGAAATCAGTGTGTATGATGAAGCGCATTATGCTTAAGATTGGGTAACATGATTGGATAATGACTGATTTGTAGATTCGTAGACTACCATTGTTGAAGTTCGGAAATAGGTATTTTGATTCCCTGTTGAGAAATACGTATCCTGGATTGATTGCTTCAATAAAGCCGTCAGTTATAATTTGATCGATTAGTATTTAGATTGTATTAAATTGTGACATGAAGAAAACAAATTTTATCACACAAATATAAGTTGTCAGTTAGTTGTAGGTTAATAAGTACTCAACACATTGACTGTCAAATCGGTAACGGATACTTTAAATCATTATTCCTTGGTCGCATTCATTTCCATAATCAATTTCCACAATATTGTACAATGAATGATGAGTTATTTGAACAATTTTGAATATGTGGTAATGTTGCCACTGTTTCTGGCTTCGAATGAACAAGAATGTCCACATTTTGAGCAAACGAACTCTTAACAAATACGACACTGCAACTCCAGGGATCACTGAAGCTGTCATAAGACATGAACTTTAGAAAACTACTTGAAAAACTGAATGAAATTTGGAAAACATTTGATAATTGGTAATGACCGTACTGTTTTCTTTTCAGAATGTGACTACAGGAGGGAGAGAGAGTTTATCCATAGTTCCGACAAACAGCTTGCCCCTTGTTTTCATCATCCTGACTTTGTTACTTTCATGTTTTTGCTTATTACAAGCGCTTTATATTTTCTACATTTTAATTAGTTGGAAATTGTTTCATGGAACGAAATAACCCTTACTGTTCACGAATTAAACGATGTATTTTGCTGATAAAATATAAAATATGGTTTTTCGTATTTACGTGATTGTTCTCATTCAATAAAATCTGAATAGATTTACAGGAGTGAGCTATGTTTCATTTGCGAATTAACAGTATGGTGTATACATGATTTTGTGACAACTGCAATCAATAATCAATCCTTTGTGAATGCCCATTTTGTTGAAGTCTCACTATTGAGAAGTATCATTTCAAATTGACGACGTCCATCGTTCTGATTTTCAATGTTGGAATACCACCTCAATCATTCGTTATTTGATTATTTGGTGTTTAATGAACGCTGACTGACATACTGTAGTTATTGAGGTGTTATGAATGTTGATTATGAAATAATTCTATAGAGTTTAGTTGGTACTGAACTCAGAATGAGGAAAGATGTAGATTGAATGAACTGTCACAATCTCGCCATAACATTACTAAAAACGACAGGTTCGAAAACTAGTCCTCAGGATAATCTGATGTGTAATTGGTTTAATTAGCTTCCAAAGAAGACTCCTGTGCCTTAATCATAGACTTGATAGCTGCGTGTGTTAATGATTGATTACTTTATCGTACAATGCTGTGTCATATTCGGTCTCATTCTCATGAAACTATGAGACAGGATTCTGCACAGATTCATTTGCGTTGATTGCTTGAATCTTTTCATTAACGTTTTGGAATATATTTGATCAGCCAATCTTATTAGCATATATGCATCCTGTGAGGATTGCCTCTCTACTCCCATTAATGTTCCTGAATCACAGAATGATGTTCACTACAGTAGTTCAACTTAGTATTGTTTACTTCAGACATCATCGCGTCATCCTCAAAGCTAATGAGTTTAGACACTCACTGGCTTTTACAATCAGCTTCAATGCAGTATCATGACAGTTGTGATGGGATGGTTGGTGCGACGAAGTAATTGACGATGAGTAAAACCATACCATTGTCACGGAAAAGAAGGCAATCTCAATAAAAATAGTATGTACATCACGGTCTGTACAGAAACATACACACACATGCATATAGCATGAAAAACGACAAGCATATATATATATATATATATATATATATATAGACAAGTTAAAAGAAATTTGAAAAAATGAAATCAATGAAAAATCCAGCCAAGAACAATATTTTTGATGATGTTTGTTTACTTCCTAACTGCTTCAAATGTGCCAACTGCTATGGCTAACGTTGTTGTTGGCCTATCACAGTACAGTGATTACGGACAGTCGGGTAAAGTAAATATGAGGTGGAAAGTTGAGAGGACCTGTTGATGGTTTGTGACTAACAAGGCGTGTGGAATGTGCGCTTATGAATTGTATCGAAAGTATTGCACAGCACAGTATACAGTCAGACGTCCCCAGACAAATTAAGATACCTCACAACTACCAGAGTTTATGCACGCAAGCAAACATTTATCTACAATACCTTATCCAGCAAATATACTATGTACCAAACATGTTGTTAGAGATGACTAATTCAACAACTTGTATTTGACACATAACTAGTAAACGTGCTATCGTATTTTCAACCATCACCCTCAAGGTTGAGCAAAGGACAAAGGAAAGGGATAAGGAGTACTATCTCCACACATCGAGTCAATACTGGTTACCACATGAGAGAAAACTCCAATGTTTGAAAGTAATGACGAAAGCCAACCGAATCTGCCCTACGATTTCAGAATTTGACTCTTATATACAGTACATTCCATACGAATACACATCAACAAATTCACTGTTTTTACTCTGAATTCACCCTGATCTTGTATTTAAATACTATTACATGTTTCTAATCCTTTCTGTTTCTTCCTTTATAAAATTCACAGAGCTTCAATTTTTTGACTCTGAGATTTCTAATTTTGATCTTGCGTAACCTGTTTAGGACTTTGATTATGTCATTTTCACTGCAGCCGTCCAAATAATTACTTATCATTCATTTCACAGACAATAAAAACGATTTATGTTTACATACAATTTCAATCACTGTTTGCATCCACATTCACAATATTTGAAAACGTGATGCGAAATCAACCATCTGATCACCTACTTAAGGAAGACCTAATAGACCTGTCACAACACGGCTTCATTAGAACAAGGTCGTGTCTGATAGACTTCTTTGACGAGGTTACTCGGATTCGTGACCAGAAGAAACTAGTGACTATACCATATTTCGATATTAAGAAAGCCTTTGATAAAGAACCTCATAATCTTCTAATCAACAGACTTAAGTTAGTTGGAATCATAAATCCTTTTTTGCAATGGGTCAAGTCTTTTCTTAGGAACAAATACCAAATAACCAAGATTAAATCTATAGCATCTACACCTCGACGAATAACCAGTGGTGTTGTGCAAGATAGTGTCTTGGGTCCTTTGGTTTAGAACAGGTAAGACTTACCGCTACGCTGATTATTCAAAAGTCATCTATGGAATTGGCATTTGCGATGTACGTAGTACTATGCAAACAATCCAACATGAACTCAACATGGTAGACGACTTGTGCAAACGCTGGACGTTAGGGCTCAACACAGAGAAATGCGGCTGGTTATGTATAGGGGGTACGTTTCTGAAAATAAAACTAACGCTTAACAACAACACACTGCCAAGACTGGCATCAGTAACTGGCCTAGGGGTACATTACTCACACAGTCTCAATTTCTCTGAACACGTCTCAGCCAATGCATCTGGAATGCGGAAATTGCTTGGCTTCATTCTCCGTAATTTCTATCAAAATGAATCTAAAATCCTTCTTCATAGAGTTTGTGTAAGATCTATCCTTGAATACTGCTCGTTTTTATTTTTCAACCTACGCCTATCTAGTATACTTAAGATGGAAGGAATACAACGAAATTTCACCCGCAAAATACTGAAAACTGTATCGGTCATTGACTACAGTTCCCGATGCCGATTCTTAGCAATAGAACCCCTTTGGAAGAGAAGGCTTAGGTCTTACTTGATTCTCTGCTTCAAACTACTCAAAAACCTTGCTGATTCAACATGTAAGATAGTTCTTCCCCGAGATTCACATGAATACGAACTTCGAAACAAAGTATCTACCGTCAAAGTTGAGAAATACAGATCAAAAACTCGGAAAAACCTCTTCCTCATCAAGTATGCAATAATATGGAACAGTCTTCCCTCTGAAATACGCATGGCAGATGAATTACATTCGTTTGTGAAACTGATTGACCAAGCCCTCACTTGCACTGATCTAGCACGAACCAACACATCTGCGCCCCACTCAGACATCATAGGCTCTCTCCATGTCTAGACCAAAATGGACTTCAAGTTCAGTTTACCTTATTTTTCCTACATTGCAGTTGTATTAGTTACTTCCTCCATGCTATTTCCTTACACGAAGTAGACAGATAACTCACTGGACTTATCGATACTGTTCAACTAAACTCGGTCGCTAAGGGACACTCACTTCCATCCTGAAAAGTCAAGATGACCGCACAATCGACTGCCTACTACCAGCAGTCTTGCATCTATGGAGCCTGTTAGTCATAAATTGGCTAGGATGACACAAAATAACATCATCACCAAGTGAGTGTGAGTTTTTTCCTGTTCATCTTTTATTAGCTTTCTACTCTTCTGTACACTATATTGACTTGCTATTAATATTATTTCTCCACTCGTTACCATATCTACAACTCATATACTTCTATACATTTCCGCCTGCTTTGATAAACAGCTATCCTACATTATAACCTTCTTAATGCTTATACTCTGATTGGTAACCTATATTTTATACTGCTCTTCCGTTTCTGTTTTTCTTCATCAGAATCTTGCTCTGAGGATGTACGCGCCACCCTAAGATCATTGTATACAGCAAGCGCTCTACGAGTCTACTTTATAACAAATATATACTTAATAAGTAGGGAAGCATGCTGTGCGCCAACAAATGTTGTAATTTGTAGATCATGCCTGTGAAAATAGCTTATACCTTCTCACGCAGAAACACATCATTATTATTATATTATTACTTGTAATAACTAACTGATTGCAGGAATTAACTTGTAACTGCCTGACAAACTTGTAAAATGGTACTTATATGAATAGTGTTTTCCAACAGGTTGTGAGAGACAAAGGATTTTGTGGGGTATAACATATATCCAAAAATAGGCTTAAATAAGCTTAACGTCACAAAAAGAGAGAGGGTTGAGTTACTGACCAACAAGCATTGATAGTGAGGGCGATGACTTCAATCCACCCTTATTTGTGGGGCACAACATTTTGTATGTATCAGGCTCTTCATGACTGAGAATAAGTCAACCAATCTATGATATAGATTGTCTTCCTACGCTCACCACTCAGATTCATGTGTCCAATTTTATGCTGGGTTAGCAATTCCACTAAGACAACCACAACATGCTAACTCGGACTTTTACACTGGAATTGTATGGTTGGTATCGGATGGACAAAAAAGAAAGTACAATAAATTGGACAATAAAAGATATAGTTATTAGTATTCTTAACACTTCACCCTCTAAATGCACACTTCCTTCTAATAAACGGTTTTCCTTGTACCATCCTTGACTTACATTCCTTCATGTGAGCCTACTTGTTAAACATCACGACTCACCGTTCTTTATTACTACATTCTGTTATATGGAGCTTCTGACTTCATTTCACTCTAACAAGAGATAATATGAATTTATTGTTATATATTATACATCTGTCTGTCTTACAACAAAATGTTAAGCAACGTTTGGTGTTCATATCCAAGTGCATTGCTGCTCTTCTGCTTCTCTTTCATTTTTTCTTCAGAATCTTGCTCATAGGGCACAGCCATAGAACTTCTGATGTCTGGAACAAACTTAACGTGCGCGTCTCCTCAAGGTCATGGTTTACAGTAAGCGCTTCACCAGTCTACTTTATAACAACTATAAACTTAACAAGTAGGGAAGCATGCTGTGCGCCAACAAATGTTGTAATTTGTAGATCATGCCTGTAAAAATGGCGTGTACCCGCTCATGCAGAAATATATTATTATATTGTATAATATAATATTATATTGTGATAACTAACTGATTGCAGGAATTAACCTAAGCTTCCACTCGTTGTGGAACTAACTGATTATCATATTGGAATGAAATATTTCTTTGTTCGACTTGTCTTTTCAATGCCATAGGTATATCCACCGAAGATCTGTTGCAGTGAATAATGAAATTCACTCACTTTTTGAATCACGTCAAATGCTAGAACGTAGTCTTCTCGATTCTAGTTACACGTTCCCACTAATACAATAGTTTAACAGCTTCGTCTTCGGAGCAATAACGTATGAGTGAAAATTCTAATGTAGCATTCTAACATTCATTTAACTTATGGATGCGTTTCATTCACATTTTACTGGTATTACATTTTAAATATAAATTGTGAAGCATTACGACTATCGAACGGAATAATAACAAATTATTGTTAACCATAAATGAACCGGGAGTATTGAAAATCATATCCTTTCTCAATTATCCCATCAGACTGTACAGAAATATCTTTAAATTACAATAAATTCACAGAACGTTATCTATCCTTACATGACACCAGTCGTTTCTATTCCATGGTCGAGTTATTTTATTGATCTTCCATAGTTGAAAACAATTTCTTTTGCTTAGAGTATTGCATTGTTGATTCAGAGTTAAAGGTCGTTCATTATGCATTTAGAAAGGATCTGGAAATTGAGAGCGTTCGCGATCATATAAATTCAGTGCCTCTAGACAACGTTGTTCGTACAAACCAATTCATAATGCGCGACTTCATGATATAAATATCCAGCCAATAGGTAAATAGTTAGACTTTTTTTACGATCATACTGCAGATTTTATGGAATCTGGTGAAACACGTAACATAATCGCTGCGGAAATAGTTGAACAGAGCTTCTGTTTAGCGTCTTTTAAAATCATCTTATTGGCTTGAACTAGGCTCCAAAGCACACGAAACGATTTTGGAAAATTTCGAAAAATGTGATACATACCGGATTTCAGAAAGTTAAGTGTAAACTACATTCGTCGAATTCTCAATGAAAATACTTTAAATGTAAACATGAAAAGAATGTATTACAAGTAGTCATTCAATGGATTAGTGAAGATCTTTAAAAACTTATTGATTATTCATTGAAGTTATTGTTTTGCATCTGACTTGGCGTGCTATCATCCACCGAAGTTGATTTTATAAAAAATCATGATTTGATTCAAAGTGCTCCAGAATACTTCTATTTATTGAATCGGCGGTCAACGTTTTTAGAAACTGCCAGTAATTGTATTATCAATGCGTATGAACAACGATTTGTTACTCGAATATTACCTCATTGGGTGGGTATGTGTACTTTATTTGTTCGGTATCATTTAATCACTTCAGATAGTGACATTTACAGCTGACAAAAAAACACAAGTTCAGTTTATTCTGAATTATTCACCAGTTTGATTCAGTTAACTGAACTCAAACTTATCACCTAAATAATGGACTTCGTTGTGAATGTTCTTTTTGATTCTTTATAAACAGTCTACTTGTATAAGGTATTTAAACCAGACCGGTAAAGTCATAAATGCTAATTAGTACTTAACAGTATATGTATGTGACGTATGTGTAAAACGCTACATCAATAGGCAATAATGGCCTATTTGTGTTTAGCCAACTTTGGTCAATAAATGCGTTGTCCTGGTAATGAGATTAACACAGAAATATGGCTCTAAAGGGCTTTGAAATAATCAAAAATCCCTTTCAAAATGTCTCATATCTTTTGGAATGAAATCAGTTGAGTGTCGATACGTACATTGTTGAGAAATGTCGAATTCATATATCAATAAATTCGTTTATCGTGATTTATAAAACTGAACCAATAAATGTTAATTTCAGTCCACCACCAAACTAGCCAAAACGACAAGCCTGATCTGATGACACCCATCCAGTGACTTCTTATTGATAATAACTACAACAGAACTAATGCTAATACTCACAATATTAATCACCTGATATGGAGTTGCTTGATAGATATAACATTACTTAGTCACCATATAGTTTATCTTTACTCTTCCGTGTTAATAATTAGCATGATGCACATATAACGGCACGTTGAAAAAGTTGAATCTTCTCAATGCTGTCCTCCGTTCCATTTCAACGATTTCATCATATTCTTAGTTATTGCAGTCGATGAAAGATAGATAACACTCACACTTGCCATAAAATCAATGATTTCACTACGCAGATGAAGTAAACAATATGTACAGACTCAACGAAACCGAATTTTACTTAAGAAAAAGGTGAGACTGTAGTTCCTCTAACGCCGGTCTTTATGTACTATTCTATACGATAGAAAATATGGAGCGGAATACAATAGAGTGCGGACACGTGACAGGAACTGTTTAATAAAACAATTACTTTGTAGTAGTATTTTTAGCGTAAATATGTATCCAACATGTAAACCGGTTTTTCTGCATCAAATATTGCTCTTCCTGCACCAGTAGTAATGATGCATCAATAAACGTTTGCCAAATTTTTATTTTGTTTTTCACCGAAGTATCATGGGGAAGTATACCGATAATCTTAACGGGTAACTGTTTGTGAAAATTAAAAATGACCTAGTGTTTGCTTCATCAACAAAATAGTTAGGGAGACGAATCAAATCTAAAATGTTTTAGAGCTCACTTTTGAGTAAACCGTTGGTTGTGGTTCATTTTTGACTTGATAAATGGTGAATTTCACTTGCTTGAGTTTGCATTCAGAACATGATGAGAAGTTATTGCAAAAAACCAACATAAAATCTATCGACACTCGATGCCATCGGGAGTCCGTGGTAACATCTGTGACTATAGATCTGATGCATCCAATGCGTCAGCAGGTAACACCTAATTCTCATACTTAAAATTAGAACGACATTAAGACATGTGCTACTGATGTCAAAGAATATCAGTAGTGTGCATCATCAGACGAATTTAAAATACATGGCAGCAGAAGGTCAAGAACATAGAAGATTCACACATATTAATAAGGTGTTCTGTAATTTTGTGTTCAAATATATTCCACTGTGCAAACTTGTGTTCTCGCTCACAACAATATGAGTTTGGATCACAAGATAAGTGTTAGTTTCTTCAAGATTGAGGACACACTTAAATGACTTGTACCTAATACCACGAAACCTGAATTCACTGTTCTTGCCAATAGTCTACAAACACCGAACATTGTCTAACTCAATCAAATTATCTTCTTAATAAAATAATCTAAAACGATGAATCTGAAATTGTTGAGACAGGGCACACCAGACATGCTATTTAAATATTCAACTTCGAATGTTTCTTTACAAAAAACCTATTTCGTTCCCGTTGAAAAATGAACAGAAATTTCAACACCATACAATATGTCACGAAATATTCGACCTCACATGAAAGCCGATCACTTCCGCTTAAGGAAGATATCCAAGCTATATCACCATTCAAAACAAACATTCATTTTGTCAACAGTAGAATCTCTTCACAGGAACTTATAGACAAATCTGTCAATACGTTTAATGAACGAGGTTATCGCTCGCCATACAATGTTCAATGACATATGATGAAGTGCAGCCAACATTAACTGAGTTATATGCGAAAGGAAGCAAATCAAAATATACGCGAATCGCTTAGTCAACACATAGTTTTATGTGAATCACTGTCTACGGTAGGAAGAAAACCTAAATCCGATATCAGTTGGCAGACGCTGCATCTTATATGTTTACCAATTTCTTAAATGCTCTCTTAGTTTAATAATTATTAAACGATATAGAGTGTGATCCATCACAGTCTCATTGATCAATATACATGGAACGAAATAACTAGTCGAGTCTCAAAGAATCCGGGATTTCGAACGGTTGTTCCATAGATTGATAAACTAAGGACGTGTAAACTAGATGCTTCGATAAAAAAGACCCACAAAACTCATTTGAAATTAGATGGCAATTTCTTATAGTGCTTATTCATACAAAATATTGGTTTTCACTTCATTGTACTTTTAGAGATATATTGATCTTTTGTAGAATGACAATGTCATTCATACTTACTCTGTGTGTGTAGACGAATGTCAGTCAAATAGATACAACGTATATTAGAAAGCGATGTTTTTTTAATTCCAATTAACATTCATATCACGTCCATCATACATAATACAGAATATAGAATACCATATTATTTGATCAATGAGATGGATAGCAGTGAAAAACGACAACAAAGTATAATCATTGATATTTCTGTAAACAACTGAGGTCAACGGAAACATAATTTTAATAAGAGAATGGTCAGATAATTTGCACTGAGATTAGAGAATAATAATCTTTACTTTGTAAATGCTATAGGATGTAGCAGAAATGATAGAACTTGTTGTAATGGCATATTCAATCCAGAAAATCGGACAGAATTGTCATTTTGTTGTATCCTATTTCTAAATGTACACCGTTATTTGACCTTTCCCCCGTTTTGCGAAAAAAAGTAAAAGCGATCGAGCTAACCACATCTACCTTTTGAAAAATTTCATTTCCAACTGTGTGCAACCATTTTGGTGGTTGTGCTTTGGCGTCTTGTTTTTTTATTACAGTTATATCGCTGGACTTTGTTGATGTGCTTGCCACTTTAATGGTGAATAAGGTATATGTGCTTAACACAGCATCTACCACCACATAGCACCGTTGTATAAAATAGTACTTTTGTTTGAACGTATGTCTGCTTTCGAAAATAACACAGAAGTAATATGTGATCAATATGTAGTGAAAATATTTGTATTTTATCTGATGGAGTAAACTGTCATTTGTGGAGTGTGTCTATTTTATGAAAGTGTCATACTCCTGTAAAGGAAGAAATACATGACTATCCTAACGTGTTATCAACAGTGATAGTGATAACATGCCATTATGAGCAAAATATTAAATGTACGGAATGTACTGGTCATTCAGTATTTTTCTATAGTTTTCACGTGCAGTTTGTCGTCGCTATTATAGAAAATTTTAGTATTTATTTGATTTCGAGAGTCCATGGGTTGTCGTCACTCAGGTGAGTGGGCTCTGATAAACCTGAGTCTTTTTTCTTGCACAAATTTATGTCGCTACTGTTATTGGTTTCTAAAGATCAATCAAGTGCGAACAGATGACAGTAAAGTAAACCATAGAAACACTGACTTACTACGTCCACGTATTTAGTCGTCAAGGGAAAAAGCTCAAGGTGACTGATGACAGGATAAATTAACTAGCTTTTGGTTTGTAGTATCGTGTAACTTTTGGTATTCTCCTTTACTTAAGAGTTTAGTGCTGGTGCTCGATTCAACGTTTTAACCGATCTAAGTAGCAGTACCACATTTTTGAACGACTCATACCTGGTTTCCTACCTCGTATATTAAAACACCGTCCTATTATTAAGGTCAGTATTGAAACGTAGTGGAAAAAGGAACCTTTTCCGTGGAAATAATGGCACTGTCATTAAAATTCGCGATGAATCAGGTGACACACAAACAAGATTCAATAATAGGAACTGAAGGAGTTCAAACTTGAATATTATGATTTTGACAACTCAGTGGTAAAAGCAGCGACAAAAACATTCAATGGCACAATAATTGAAAAGGATTGGTCATACTGATGCAGTATTTGCGCATTCAAATTCACTATTGTGTATAAATCGAATTTGAAATTTCGTTTCCAAGCTCGAGCTTGATGTGGTTTAGCCAAGTATATGGGATGTTCGAATGCTACATAATTTCTGTCATAAATGAGTGGCAGTTAATATTTCAACGGAATTATAAAATGTTGAGATCAACCTATCCCGCCACTGGTTCTCAGAAGAGGAACAAGAAGGATGATATCAGCCGGGTAGAATTATGAATCTAATCGTAAAACTAAACTATAGTCATAACAATTCTAACTCAATATTTACATGTCACATGAAGTAAGCCTACCTACAGGCAATATCTAATTCCTACAAAAATCACAAAACAAAAATATGACTATGAAGATGCCACAAACATTTTTAGTTTGACAACACTTCAGCCGGTGACACCCTCTTTAATTGAATCGTTTACATTCAGTAAAATTCAAAGTCAGAAACGGAGAGTAGCTGAGATATATTCGATAGGTTATCAATAAATCGCTGTGGCGGTAAATAAATCCCCAAAATAAATAGCTCTAAGTTTTCGACCTTGGATGCTGACCATATGTTTTAGTGGACTCACCTAGCTGAAGGCGCTTGGTCAGGCATCCGCATCCAGATCACGTGTGGTAACGCCGTGCTCAACATCAACCGCAATCGCTAGCCAGATTAGATCAGGGAATTCCGATATATTGGTCATCGCCAAATATACTCTTCCGATCTCCTCGACTCTGTCTTTTGATTTCTCTGGGTGGGAACGAAATATATTAGGTGTTACTGGTAGAAGCGTTGTCAAACACTGAATACCTGTCACATCATCATTGGTGAGACCAACGTGATCTGGTACACCTAATTGCATCTGTGAGTCTGTTCCTTTTTGGGATTTTGATATATCATTGCCTTGTTTTTTTATTTTTTTAAACATTGTGATATTTTTTCGTGTTTTTTCTTGGATATATATATTTTCCCCTCGTTTATTATCGTACTTCATACTTCATCGTGACTGAACAGACACCTAAAGTACTCAAGCTTAAGACTTTGTCCCCGCATTCGTTTCAATTCATGCCTTTCTGGCCCGAGAACATCGAAGCCTGGTTTTGCTACGCAGAAGCCGACTTCCACGAGCACGGCGTGATCGACACACGTTCACAATTCCTCGCAGTAGTCAAGGCACTACCACGCGAATTCAACAGGTACGTAACACCTAGTATGTTTACTAGTGATGTTTCCGATCCTTACGAAATCTTAAAACGCTCGATTCTTAAACGAGGAGACCTAACCGATCGACAAAGGTTAGATCAACTCTTCAATAACATCGACCTGCAACACGGTTCTGCGACGGACATGTTGCAACGGATGAGAGAGGTTATAGTCCCAAGAACATTCGACGAAGGTCTATTCAAACAACTCTTCTTGTCTAAACTTCCTCAACAAATGCAAGCAGTTCTGGTCTCGTTCCAGAACAACGCCTTAGACGAGCTAGCTGCATCTGCCGACCGCATTTTAGAAATTACGAAACCTTCTACTACCGAGGTATTTTCAGTAAAAGAAAATCCTGAAAGGACTCAGAATGACACAATCGAGTTATGTCGTACACTCACGCGTTATCTTAATCTTCGTACGGACCGTAAGAGATCGCGCACCCCATGTAGAAGCATTTTACGTAAGCGATCTGTCTCTAGACCACGAGAGACAGATAACCCCGACTGGTGTTGGTATCATAACCAGTATGGAAAGTTTTCCAGAAATTGCAGAAAACCATGCAATTTTCCCAACACGAAACCGAGTGACTCGAAAAACAACTCGGGAAACTTCCAAGCCGGCACGCGTTAACGGCAACCGTAGCCGGCGAACATAGCCGTCTGTTATAAGTCACAGATGTGACAATGAGAGTTCGCTACCTCGTCGACAATGGCGCAGAAGTTAGCGTTCTCCCAGCGAATCCCGACGACCGGCTTCACGAATCGGCTTTAAACTTACAGGCGGCAAACGGAAAACCGACCGCTACGTATGGCAAAAGGTACGTTTACCTTAACGTGGGTTTACGCAAACCCATTCACTGGATTTTCGTTGTTGCAGATGTTCCTATGCCAATCATTGGTATGGACCTTCTACAACACCATAATCTGATCATCGATACGCGCAAACGGAGGCTAGTAGACGGAAACACTAATTTATCCGTTTGCGCAACTTCTTTTTCTGATTGCAGATTATCCCTAGTCACAATTAAGCATATGATAGACCCATTCTATCAACTATTACTCGATTAGTATTCTGGGATATACCAATCGCAACCGAAATTGCCATGTGGAACCAACAACGTTACACATCATGACTACAGGACCACCTGTATTCTCTAAAGCACGACGACTAGCTCCTGAAAAGCTAAGGTTGGCGAAAAACGAGTTCAACCATATGATAGACTTAGGAATCATACGACCGTCAAGTAGCCCATATGCATCTCCGTTGCACATGGTCCCTAAAAAGGACAGCAACGATTGGCGTCCAACTGGTGACTATCGGCGATTGAATGCGAAAACCCTACCCGATCAATACCCGTTGTCTCACATTCACGAGTTGACAGCTACCTTGAAAGGTACAACTGTGTTTTCGAAAAACCACTTGGTTAAAGCGTATAACCAAATCCCTATGGCTACTGACGACATACCGAAAACCGCAATCATTACTCCCTTCGGACTCTATGAATTTTTGCGAATGCCTTTCGGTCTAAGAAACGTTGCTCAAACATTCCTAAGATTCATAGACGACGTTTTTCGAGGTCTCAACTTCGTACACGCGTATGTTTACGACTGCCCAATCGCAAGTCCGGACAGAGAAACACATCTCAAGCATCTGGATCTTGTTTTCGAACAACTACAAAATCATGGCATTACTGTAAACGTTCAGAAATGCCGATTCGGAACCGACTTATTAGACTTTCTGGGACACACTATCGATGCTCAAGGTATCCGACCCCTTAGAACCAAAGTGGCGGCCATTCTGGATTAACCAGAACCGACCACCGTCAAGCAATTACGCACGTTTAACGGCCTGGTAAGTTTCTATAGACGTTTCATACCGAAATGCGCATTACTTATGAAACCTCTGACTGACCAACTTCGTGGAAATGCGAAATCCATTAATTTGGACGACACTGCACGCAAAGCATTCTCCAAAGTTAAGGAACTGATTGCTAAAGCAACAATGCTCGCACATCAGGACACCGAAGCACCTATTAGTATCGCAGTAGACGCATCCGACTCGGCAATCGGAGGAGTCTTACAACAATGGGTTAACAACTCCTGGCAACCCTTGGCATTTTTCTCTAGAAGGTTGCTAGACACTGAATCGAGGTACAGCACACTCGGTAGGGAACTCCTAGCTATGTATTGTGCTGTACGGCATTTCTAACACTATATCGAAGGCCGTGAATTCACTCTTTTCACTGACCATAAACCACTTGCCTTCTCTTTAAGCTCTCCTTCAGACAAGTACTCTCCCCGTGAGTCTTGACAACTAGATCACATTTCGCAGTTTACTTCAGACATTCAACATATTTCTGGAGCAAACAATATAGTTGCAGACGCCTTATCTCGCATAACTTCCTTGAACAGTTTCCAAGGAATCCACCTTCTTAAACTCGCCGAGCTTCAAAAAGAAGACACTGATCTTCAGCACGAGTTATCGTCTACAACCCTTAAGGACGCATCAAACAGATGGGAACAGGTAAGGAAACCTTACTTTGTGACACATCTACAGGTAGGGGTCGCCCAATCGTGCCGAAACGTTGTCTTCAACACATTGCACAAACTTTCTCATCCAGGTTTCCGTGCAACCATCAAGCTTATAGCAGAACGGTTTTGCTGGCCTGGCATGAATAAAGACGTGAGGGAGTGGGCACGCTCCTGTGTAAGCTGCCAAAAATCTAAGGTTATCAGACAAAATAAATGTCTTTTAGGCTCATTTAAAACTCCCGATCCTCGTTTCGACCATGTTCATCTGGTTTTGGTAGGACCTTTACCAGATTCAAATGGATACTCTTACCTCTTAACCTGCGTAGACCGTAGAGTATTTACCAACGACAAACTTGTTGGGTTTAAACTTCTGGCTGGCCACATCTTAGGGTCGTCACTGCCCCACTAGGGGGGGGGAGTGATCTGTAGCGGTAAATAAATCCCCAAAATAAATAGCTCTAAGTTTTCGACCTTGGATGCTGACCATATGTTTTAGTGGACTCACCTAGCTGAAGGCGCTTGGTCAGGCATCCGCATCCAGATCACGTGTGGTAACGCCGTGCTCAACATCAACCGCAATCGCTAGCCAGATTAGATCAGGGAATTCCGATATATTGGTCATCGCCAAATATACACTTCCGATCTCCTCGACTCTGTCTTTTGATTTCTCTGGGTGGGAACGAAATATATTAGGTGTTACTGGTAGAAGCGTTGTCAAACACTGAATACCTGTCACATCATCAAGGCATTACCTAATTGCCACGAAAATCACAAAACAAAAATATGACCATGAAGATAACAACACTTCAACCAGTGACACCCTCATTAATTGAATCGTTCACATTCAGTAAAATCCAAAGTCAGAAACGGAGAGTTGTTGAGATGTATTCGATAGGTTTTCAATAAATCGAGGGGTGACTATTCTAAAATGGCTAGCGGTTGCAGGAGAAGTTGCTCACGGCGTTCTCACTCGTTATCTGGTGCGGATGCGTGACCAAGCGCCTTCAGCTAGGTGAGTCCATTAAAGCTAATGTGGTCAGCATCAATTATCGAAGACCTGCACAGCTACTGATCTTGAAGATTTATTTACCGCTACAACTACTTATACGGTAGTGAATATAACTACAATTTTCTGTTGAACACTCTGAGTAGGAAATGGAATCGAGATTTTTCCAGAACAAACGCCAAAGTTTAACCTCCAAGAGACTCCTTATTTTATGCATTTTGTGATTGGTTCACACTTTTCAACACAATGAAATATCTGAAACATTACTAACTAACCATTTCAACTAGATGCGTTGAATAACTCGTTTTGAAGATGTCTTGAAGACAGAATAGTTTGAGCAGATGAATTCAGAATAGAGACACTACTTTTGATATGGTGAAGAACTACCTTTAAGTCGTTTGTTTGTCCACTGCAACTTGAATATTTATGCATGAAGTTCATGTAATGGCACAATTTCAAAATGCATGTTTAGAAGCTACTCTGAAGATATGAAGTATGCTTCTTGGTATTTTCTTAACATACCAAGTATGGATCTTCACCTGCATTTTTGAAGCTTCAGCTGGTAATTCTCCATTTCTCTAGTCATATCACTGAGGAATTTTAGATTGGGAATTGTCATGCTATAACGAGTCTCTGCATATACATTGTGGCTCTGAAAAAACAATAATTATTCATGAAGCTCACTTTGGTTATTTTCGTGAGATTCTACTTATATCGAACTCAACCGATCGGTGTCGTACACACAATTCTCGAGATTGTTGGGTCGATGTGACTGCCAATATATCTAGAAGATGTTCTGGTCATTCTGTATGTAAAAATTCCGTTCATTATTCATCTGACTTGTCTGCTGATTTGTTGGCGAGAGAATGTTCTTTCATAATCGACAATGCAGCTGAGCCAACTTTGTTCGTAGAGTATGACTGTATTTCAACAAGTAAGTTTAGTGATGTGTTCAGTTGTTTCTAACACTTGCAACCAATCTTTTTGGATTTTTATGTGGTAATACGGCTATCTGCCTATATGATCAACCAAAACCTGGTTTGAGCAGTATCGTCTATAGCTAGAATACTTTATATCCTTCTTGTTGGTCCTCTGATTTTCTGCTTACAATTAGTTTTATTAGTAAAACTGGACTCATTCATATCCTATTCTATGGATGTTATTATTTTCGAAACTCGTTCATTATTTAAACTATGATAGATGTATGCAGTTACTAGTTTTTATCATGAACATGACAGATATAAAGGACCAATTCATTTGGCTAAAAGGTTGTAGGAGCCGTAGTTAGAAGCCCAACGGAGTTGGTAAGATTTTTGGTGAGACTAATTTACGGACGACATTTTAGAGACGCTGGAGTGACCTTGAGAGTGAACAACTAATTAAGGCTAAATGAGAGTTATAAAGCAGTTAGAATTCTCATTTACAGTCGATGGTTAGGGTTTAAAATTAGATTAAGGGTTTTCATCACGAACTGACATCAGCTATAATGCCCAAACTCCATGTAACCAAATGCATGAATGAGTTCCGCGCCCAAATTCGTGATTCATTATCTTATATCTGATTGCTTTGTCCATAAATTATAGTCTCGCCAGATTTGTAATCCATTAATCGACGAAACTATAATTTATGGACGAACCAATCAAATATAAAATAACGAGCCGCGAGTTTGGGCCTGAAATTCATCCATACATTTGGCTAAATAGAGTTTTGGTATTATAGCTGATGTCGGTTCGTGATGAAAACCCTAAATCTAATTTCTAACCCTAATCACCAACTGTAAATGAGAATTCTAACTGCTTCATAACCATCATTTAGTCCTAGTCACTAGGTGTCCACTCTCAAGGTTCCTTCAGCGTCTCTCGAAAGTCTTCCATAAATTATAGTCTCACCCATTAATCTTTTCCTAGTCTTTTTGCTTTCTCTAGTTACTGTGAGACATATAAAGAACTTGCTTGGGTTTTTGTATCTATGGCTATTATTTCCAACTTGTTACATAGTAGCACTTCGTAGCATGTGATTATAATCATCTCTGTGTGAACAGGTTATTTCGTTCATAATCAAGTGGATTTTGTAAATTATTCTGTTCTGCAGGTATTGCGATTCCTTTCATAATGTTTGCAGATAAGTCTTTAACAAGTTTTCTATTTATACCATCACACCATGTTTATTAATAAAATTGTCGTCAGAAGGAACGTTTTAATTTGCCGTTAAAACTCAATTTTTAGAACTGAGCGCTTGATACAAAGTTTTTTCCATCCATTTGAAATGAAAACAAGTCCAGAACTTGTGTGGTAGTCACCAGTAGTTATGAATTACTAAAACTAACAGCAATAATCAATAATGATTAACTGTCTCAATGGTAAAGTTTCATCTTGTTTCCAGGGTATAACTCAGAATATTGATATCTATGAAATGATTTGGTCCATTGGTGAAGTCCGCTGAAAAGCGACAATTTTTATTTGGTTAAACACATAAACATTGGTACAAGAAGGCAACAGGTAAATATGTACTACACCGACCATTCTATTAGTGTGAGGGCTAGAATACCGATCGAGTACCCAAACCGAAACAGGTGGCTTTCTAAGCGTGCCACTCATTGCGCCTTTGCCTTACAGGTCTAACCCACAAGACAGTGGATCAACGTTATGAGATGCAGTCACATGATATCCAGTGGCCAACAATATGTTCATACGCCCTTTGTTCCCTCAGCTTCCTAGAGCCCATGTGCACCATCGACTTGGAATCAGGGTTTTTCAACTTCTCTAGGTCGATGTGTATCCACTAACCCGGTTAAAGCTCCGGACATTTGCTTATTAACAGTGTTTAAGCACTGGATGTTTCTTCTTTAAAACGTGGTTAACTTTAAAGTTGAACAGCGTAAGGACCTATATAAATCAAACTTTGAGAACATAAATTCGCTAGTGTCCGTTTTGTAGAAAAATTATTTTTGTGCACTCAACGTTTCGAACAACACATATAAGCGAACAATTGTTTTCAATTAGATCGTCATCAGGCTTTACTCTAATATACATGAATATTTATACGAAAATTTTAAACCAATCAAGGCAATATGAGTCAATAATCACAATGAAATAGGATAAGTCTCTACACATAAAATAGGTAAAAGTACAAGTTGATAGTAGTAGGAAGACAGGTGAACTGATAATAGTAAGAATAATAAAATACAGTAACAAAACTCTTATCAATAGTTAAACGTTGGAAATAGAAGGTCAAACAAACATGGGTAAATAGACTAGGCATAGTAATCACAAAACATCAAAATCATTACGTAATAAAATGTGTGTAAATAATTAGATAGTCAAGAATACAAAGAGGCGGAAAATTACAAACAAATAATGGATGTGGAAATAAGGTTAATGATAACGAAATAGAATAAAATAAATAATGATAATAGTAAAATTAAAAAATATATATCATTAGTTGAGTTAAAACGACACCTTCATCATCGTAGATCAAAACACCAGTAAGGAGGGACTCCTAGACCAATTCAACAGTGTTCACCCAGGGATCACTTTCACTGGTGAAAGCGAGCATGATAAGAAGCTGAACTTCCTTGACGTCACACTAAGCAGACGAAGTGACGGCACATTAAATAGATGCGTGTATAGAAGAAACCCCTCCTCATGCCAATATACTCACTTCTGCAGTTTCACACCTACAAGAAAAATCTGGTCAGATGTCTCACCAGCAGAGCGAAAAAGATCTGTACGGTAGGTAAGTCAAGAGCTTGAATTTATCAACAACTCACTGACCTAGACCGGCTACCTCAGTGCTTTCATTACGAAGTACATGTATGACATAATAAAGAAGTCTGAGATTTCGACTGTTCGTAAGAAACCTTTATACATGAAAGTGCAATTCAACGGGGATGTGGCTAGCGACACTCTGAAATATAGGTTAACTAAAGTAATCACCAAGACATTCTACGCAGTCAATCTTGCGTTGACCTTCTCTTGTCGACCAGCGATGTCTACTCAAACGAAGGATAAGTTACCTGAGTTGGCCCCTTCTATGTGCATTTACAAATTCAGCTGCTCCTTTGGAGATAGTAATATAGGACGTACTACCAGGCAACTTAACCAACGAATGAGTGAACATCTACCAACTTGGTACATAAAGGGCCAGATAAAATCTATTCATAGTTCTATCTTGGCACATCTCATTGATAGCGGTCATGCTGTAGATAAATCGAAATCATTTCGAGTTATCTATCGTATACCTCCATCATTTCCTGACGGAGTTCGTTTCTGCCTCCTACATATAGCTGAAGCCATTGGAATTCGTACATATAACCCCAATTTATGTGTACAGAAGAAATACGTGACTCCCCTATCCCTTCCATGGCCAGTTATAACTTAACTAACGATATTTTTTTAAAATTTTATTATTATCATTATTTATTTTATTCTATTTCGTTATCGTTAACCTTATTTCCACATCCATTATTTGTTTGTAATTTTCCGCCTCTTTGTATTCTTGACTATCTAATTATTTACACACATTTTATTACGTAATGATTTTGATGTTTTGTGATTACTATGCCTAGTCTATTTACCCATGTTTGTTTGACCTTCTATTTCCAACGTTTAACTATTGATAAGAGTTTTGTTACTGTATTTTATTATTCTTACTATTATCAGTTCACCTGTCTTCCTACTACTATCAACTTGTACTTTTACCTATTTTATGTGTAGAGACTTATCCTATTTCATTGTGATTATTGACTCATATTGCCTTGATTGGTTTAAAATTTTCGTATAAATATTCATGTATATTAGAGTAAAGCCTGATGACGATCTAATTGAAAACAATATTGCTCGCTCATATGTGTTGTTCTAATTTTCACAATGGGAATCTTTAATATACTAAACGTTCGTTTAGATTGGAGCAAACAAATAAATGTTTATGTTTTGTACACCTAAATAGCTCCTGATGATATTTGTTTATGTGCTAAAACGTTACTACACTACAATAAAATTCACGAAACTTCGTTTTCAGAAGTTGTAAGTCGTTAAAATCTGAAACTGCCATCTTATGTTGTGCATATACCTAGACAAAAAATAAAAATAATCCTCTGGGTCTTGGAACTGACATAATGTTAATCAGCAGGACTAGTGACTGTCGTTGTTATAATTAAAAAGGGGTTTTGATATCAGATTGTTAATATCCTTGTTCTGAAATTCTGTCTCCTAGCAATAATTCATCTATTCCATGGATAAAAATTAAGTTGTTTACTTATAAAGACTTTTAAAATGATTAAATGAAGCTTTCAGAAATTTGGATCTCATGCAATGCAGCCTGTAAATGACAATTTAAAAACGACCGTCTTTGCACACCAGCAATTTAAAAGTCTTGTAATTTCATTTGCAAAAATATGGATTGTAACTAGCTTCCGAGCACCAATCCGAAGGCTCGACTAGGTTTTGCTAACTTGCGTCATTTATGGTTGTTATAATTCTGTTTTCTTACTACGGTTAATGACCCAGCTATTCCTATTGCTTAGTATTCTCGGGCACCGATTCACTCGACAAGTCCCCAAATCAGAACACGGTTGAACAGGAAAAAGATTATATTCCAAATAGCAAGTCAGAAGCCAGTAGGAAGCACAATAGGGGAAAACGTCGGTATATTTATAGTTTTTACATAAGAAGATTCCAGAGTATTCTCCGACTATCGACTAGTGCTGATTGGATAAGAATCAGCCAATCAGCGTGCACCAAAACAATCATGCATTGAGCATGCTTTAATCTAGTCTATGTCCCGCTAACAATGGTGTAGGCGAGATATCCGTCTATCAACGAAAGGACGTTTTTACTGCGCAGCGATTCGTTCCGTCCTACTTTATGGCAGTGAAACATGGCCGGTAAGAGTAGAGGATATTCGTAGGTTACTAGTATTTGATCATAGATGTCTTCGAAACATTTCTCGTATATCCTGGGACCATCGAGTACGTAACGCAGTTGTTAGGAAACGGAAACTGGATAAGGATGGTAAGTCAATTGATGAAGTGCTGAAAATTCATCAGTTGAAATGGCTAGGACACGTGTTACGTATGCCCAACCACCGACTTCTTCGACTTGCGATGTTCAATGGTGTAGGAGTAGATTGGAAGAAAGCTAGTGGCAGCCAAACCAAAACATGGCACAAATCCATGAAGTCACTGACAAGTAGACTGTGTCGTGTTGGTAAGTGTAGACTACCTGGTTGGGGACCATGAGATGATAACAACCGATGGTTAGAGACCCTGAATGACATGGCTCAAAATCGTTTGCGATGGCGGAGATGCATCCATTCTTTGTGTTCTACCAAATTCTAGTCTTCTGGATTCTTCATGACTTTTATTTTCTTTTCAAATTTATTTCACTGTATTGTACTCCTTGAATAACATCTTCAAGCCCTAATGTTTCTACTACGGGATTTGAGTCGACAACTGCATCTTTGTGCTAATGTGGTGTGGCAACTCGATTTGATGTGCGTACGTACGAAGTTCTACGTTGTTACTGACGAACTGACTTCGAGCACCTTTGTTTATGTAATTATTACTAGCAAGTATACTAGATCTCGGTTCTGTCAACGTTTTGTAAACCGAGATTCGTTTAATTATCTGATGTTGTACTTATACTTGGTTACACTAGCTCTCCAATCAAGCAATGTCATCTCCCATGGAATAAACATGAACGAAATGGGGGGGGATAAAGAGAAAATTTGTCTTGATTATTTGAATTAACCTTGGTTTGTACTGATTTACGTGGGATTCAACATGGCTTAGCTACAATCTCTTATTCCTAACTACTTATATTTATATGCATCAGTCTTTTTATTTCTACAACTAAGCAGTGTTTTAGCCTCAACCAATAAAGTGTGATATATTTATGTTGCAAAAATAACCAATTTTTGAAAATCACATTTCTTTGTTTAAATCAAGTTATTTTGTTCCCTGTATGTATTAATTTATGATACGTTTGTGAATAAAAATCTGAATATTTGAGATATGTGACGTTAGATATTAATGATTTGTTTACATTTTACAGTACATATATTTATTTGGACACCTTAAATTTTCATTTTTTTAGTTGCTCAGAGAGATAAATAGTTTGTAATAGTTTGCTTGTTGTATCCCTTCATAACTGTAAAATAACTTTATTTAAATGGTTAGATACACACTGCTGAGGAGTTGCACAATGGGACGAAACGGTCGTCCAATGCTTTCAGGTTTTCCATGGTGGTCTAGCTTCAATTGACTTGTGATTTCAACCATTAAAATTGCTATAATATCCACTAAACCCCTTCTGAAACATTTATATATTCATGTATTATTAACTGGTCACTAACGATAATGATCTAATAATGCCTTTGTATTATATAGATATCCTCAACTTATTAACATATGTTTATGTACTGACCTATTTACCTTTTTTGATGTAATACCCAAATGAAATAGCTGATTGTTAGAAAATGTATTTAGAGTTTTTGTTCAAATCAACCATCAAGGGGTTGATTATCTATTGTTGCTATCCTTAATCAACCTCTCCAATAATTAATTCCACATTAGTAAAAAGAGATTTAGTGCAACAAATTCGGTCATTCACAAAAAGATTTTGAGTTTGATTTGTGTTAGATATTTCATTTCCGTAAACTAGTTTCTTAAAACTCAATATCTTCATGTGATGTATCACTTTAGTTGTAATCATATAGTAACTATTGTACGTTTTCAAAAGCTATATGAATCTAATCCAATTGCCCATGATTATTTAAAACATTCTCTTTTCCAACTACAGGACTGTGTATGATTATTGAGGAAATAACATCGATAGTATAGAGATGTAATATCAACAAAGATCCACTTGAAAATGCACGTTTCATAGTTTTGTCATAAACACTATATTTATATAGTTAATTATAGAGGTAGCTTTACAATACAAATAAAAGGAATTTATTAAATCACTGACTCATGAGGTTTGTAGTAATTGAAAACTTTCGCTCTCATTCACTAAGAATAGAGTAATATAAATACATTGTCAAACTCCATCTATGTTCAAATAATTTTAGAAAAGACCACTAAGTAGTATCACAAACCTTATCTTATTAAATTATTGTAGCTCACAGTTCAGTACATAAATGTGTACTTCATAAATGAGTTCACTTGTTCATTATTGAGAATTTAATTGTGAATTTGGTTATAGATTATCAGTAGAATAGTGGACTTGTTTTTTAAGTAAAATTTGTGTTTATCAAATTATGCTCATAGTACATTGAACACGAAAGTCTCTATGATATTTTGATTACGATAATAATTATCAGAATGAGTTTTGTGAAGATTTTAGTAAATTTCACAGGTTGAAATCATGAGTCAGTTGAAGCTAGACCACCATTGAAAACCTGGAAGCACTGGACGGCCGACTTACGATAATAATTGCCAATTCGGAATATGTTAACTAAATATATTGGTCTAAATTAAATTTAATATTTTTGGATAGCTGAATTTGAGAGAAAACAAACTATTCATTGATTTCACGGAGTGAAACGTTTTAGATATAAACTAAGGATGGATGCCAATTTATATAGAATATCATGGCTGACATCATGAAAAGATCTTAATTAACCGACAAATGAAAACCAAGAGATACTGGACGATTGTTTCGTTTTGGTATGGGACTTCTTAGCAGTGGAAATTCCCAATTTTACCACCAGTTATCATACTCAGGACCTTCAGTTTTGGTCGCACATGCTCAACCTTTATATGATTTATTATTTCTTTTATTGAACACATAAATATTTTTATAAGGGTGCACCAGATACATATGCGCCACACAAATGTCATTTAATTTGTGTGAGGGATGTGATACTGCCTGGGTGCCCAAACCGCAGGAGGTGGTTTACTTAGAAGGCCACAACCAGAACCTTTGACCTGAAGGTCTGATCCACAAGGCAGTGGAGCATCGTAAAGAGATGTGGTCCCATGGTAGCCGGTGACCGAAAATTGGTACATACACCATTTGTTCCTTCAGGATACTGGAACCCATGTGCACCTCTGATTTGGTTTGGGATCCGGTTAAAGCGCCGAACATTCTCTTTTGGTCCTCTCAATTTTGTAAACAACACCTCCGTCACGAGAAAGCAGCGAGTAGGACTTCCCTGGCAAATGCTATATACACGTGGCCATGTGAATTTTGAGAGGGAGTGTGGACTCTCCTCACACTGTCGTACCATGGCATTTGGAGACTGACATCTAGTGGTTTGTATATTTGACTTCAATCAATTCACAATATCGTACGAAAATCTTCCAGTGCATTTTGTTAGTAACTATCTAATAATCAACATGTTTGAACTTACCTGGAAGTTCAGAACGATTTTGATAAGCGTATCAGCATCCCGTTTCGTGTGCTTATTGAACAGATCAAAGTGGTTTATCTTGATAGTATTGAGTAGTTTGTACATTAGATTCCAGCTTTTTCAGCATTCATTACCATTGGAATAAAAAAATTGCAGAACATTCTTGTTTACAACTGTACTGTCAAACGTATTTATTAAGATTAATGTAACGTCATAGACTGTCATAAACAGAAATTTATTTTCATAAACGAATGTCACATCTCGCAATGCACATCGTTTATAAATAGTTTTCTCTTTTAAAAAAAATTTTTAAAGAATATTAATTAAAACTGTAGTTTCTAAATAGCTGTGCCAATTATTCTCAATCATTATCATGTGGTTCTATTACACTTTTTATATGAAGCGAAGTCATTCATATGTAATAAATGATAGCGATTGTTTTGAATTCGTTGCTTCTTATTTTATAATTTTAACATTATAACAATTGAGACCATGAGTCAATTGAAGCTAGACAACCATGGAAAACCTGGAAGCACTGGACAGTCGTTGAAATTACTACAGTCTCTACAAAACCCCTTCTGACAGTAATCAACATATGCTCACTAGTGACTGGCTTCAAAACATATTCCTGGAGTTCTAGTGAGAACCAGTGACCAGTGGAGTTCAACCGAGTCACTTGTGAGATAGTAACTCACTGATGACAATGGTGAATGTGTCGCTCAATTTCGTGGATTAGTTAAAGTTAGACATTAACACCGTTGGATGTCGGCTCAGTGGTCTAGTTGGTTAAGCGCCTGGCGCAAGAGTGATAGTTCTTGGGTTCGAGTCCTACGAGGCGGGCCGTGGATGCGTACTACTGAGGAGTCTCACAATAGAACGAAACGGCCGTTCAGTGCTTCCCGGTTTTCCATGGTGGTCTAGCTTCAATTGGCTCATGATTTCAAAACCCCTTCTGATATTAACATTATAAGTTTAACATTGATTCTTCATACTAAGTATTTGAAATTAGTCATCAAAAAAGGACTCTTCTTGAACTAGTTTGTGTTCTGGTTAGTACTTGTTATCAGAACATACTTGCACTTTTGATAGAACTAATACTTTCTGGTAGATTGAGATCTGAGTTATTGATTTTAATAGTTTGAAATGTTACTATTGAGATGTTTGAGCTCGGAACTCATTTATTATTTGAACCATGAGTTTTATTTCTAAGAGTTTACGTTTTCTCACTATTACTATTTAATATCTTCAGACATAAGTTCATCAATCGAGGCGGTCGAGACATTTTTTACGTGTGCCTAACGTTCATCTATCTTGGTGGAAAGTGTTTGCTCGTTTAGGAATAACTTGCATGAAAGTTAGGGGTACCCAAACTAAAATATGGTATCAGTCCACCAAGTTATTGGCTTATATATATATTCACACTCTGTCCTCCTCTAAATCTGTAGTTTCATTATACCGTCGTACATTAGCCATTCATTCTGCTTTTTGGTACCATGGTTTTAGTGTTTAGTATTTTCATTATCATTACTACTAAAGTTGTTTCCACTCCTTTGCTATTCGTCTCGATTTGCCAATGTGATATGGTAACTAGGGCCAACGAGCGTTTGAACCAGGCTTTAAATAGACTGTTACTGGTTGACTGTCGGACTATTAGTTTTATTATTATCATTGTATTTCCATTTTACAAATTTTGTATCTCTTTTCAAATAGCTCTTGTAACACGTATATCTAATGAAAATCATGTGGATCCTGAACAAATTGGTGGTTATTTAATCAGCTTAGATTATAATGAAATAGTAAAAAGTGGTTCAGAATGGAGAAGTCACTTAGCTGAGGCAATGTGTAATCCCAAATCAAATCATTTACCCCATCAGTTCTATTTACCGGCGCCCAAAATCGCAGCAACCAAATATTCGATTGATGATGATGATTCATTTAGCAGCTACGGTGAAAGTGGTCATCGTGAAAATAATCATGATCGTCTACTGAACAAAGGCGATTTGGCTACATTTATATTACGGATAAAAGATATAGGTTTGACTAAATCAACCACAAATATGAGTGAGTTATCTGGTTTTCAAATTTCATTCATTTTATTCATTCAAATCATAATTGTTGCGAAAAACGTATCACAAGCAACGTAGAACTTAGCACAAGCGTGTATCGGTTCAGCTCACCAGATCATATGAACGCAACAAGATGAAATTATCAAGATAAATCCCATCACTGTCTGAGCCATGTTAACAATGTCTCCAACCATTAGTCACGTTAGTCACTCTTATCTCAACCAGGTAGTCTTCGCCCATCAACATAGCTCAAACTATAAATATAGTATGGGGAAAAGCCAGTCAAAATCGAGAACATGACTTGTGGGTTTTTGTGCAAAATTCATTTATCACGTATCACTAATATGAGACATAGTTTTGTATTCGTTCAAACTCATAACGAAATATTAATTTTTGCCACAGTGTTACATGTATTATACAATTAGTTTTTCCTCTGTATATTGTAAATAACGAGTAAACTAAAACTACCCTTACATTCTAATCTTAAACCTTTAATGCTGTAACAAACATTCACTTATTGACACTATATTTTATGGCCTCTTGGATCAGTGGAATTCTGTCATCCATATTTGTTTCGAGGAAATGTTTTGTATTATATCTGATGCGAACTCGCGACTGCCAGTCCTAACCATAAATATCTTACCCTAATCATAAATAATTTAGAGGTTTTTGAGTCATTTGTAGTATTTCAAAAGATAGATAATTCATATCCACAAGGATGAATGTATATGATTTTGATTTTTCAATTAACAGAGTAGCTAGTATAATAATTTGAATAGATTTATCAAATGCACAGAATTCGTCTACACTTTCCAGTGCTATTGTTTTCTTTACCATAACTTATCCATTTACAAAAGCTGCTTTCTGATTAACTAGTAACTAGCTGAAATTTCATCACAGTTGTTATAACTTCATCCATTATACCAATATTTTTTATCGACGAAAGCTAAGATAGAGAACAAAGAGTGATCTGTGTTGTTTATTGAATGCATTTCACTACATTTTCAATTAGTTTCATAATCAGGATATTATTTTGATCATGCTTAACTTATCGACATAACCTTTTTGTTCTGCTTAATTATTTGTTGTTTAGCGTAAATTTGTGGTTGAAACATTTTAAAGTTTGTTCTTAACATAAGTGTGGAGGTCAGTTACATGTTGGATAACTCAATTGTAATATTTCTGACTGTGATATTGAGTGATGTGGATTAAAATCGTCTGGGAAACTTGGGTTACCTCAAGAGTATATATGTCATATCTTGCCATTTAATGCTAACTGACATGAAACAAGTTGAACAAATCTTCTCATTGACTTCCTCCAACCATCTGACATGGTGAATCTAGACTGTCTGGTTGATGTTTGCACGATTATCATAACCAATGTTCAAGTACATTGGATAATATGATTCAGAATCCGTCACAATAGTAGAGATATATTAATTCATTGTCTTCCCTTAGCTGTAAAGCTTTAAAGTTATCTTAAATTTTTTACTCCTACAAATTCATTCTTTCTTTTTTAACAACATTCTATACCAATGTTTTCTACTACCATTGATGTGCTTACTACGTCCACTCAGTCAGTCAGTCAGCCAGTCAGCTACAACGTAGGACCAGGCACATATATGCATCAGTCCAAATTGACATACCTCATTAACACGACAAGATGGACACCCGATTCATATAAGTGGTTAATTCAGAGGTGGTAATATATAAAAGAAAGATTGCAATAAGAATGCCACGTTTTGGTTTGGCCACTCCTAACCTTCTTCCAACCATCTCCAACACCGGTTAGCATTGCACGTCGTGGTAATCGGTGTTAGGGCATACGTAACACGTGACCCAACCATCTCAGTCGATGAAGATTAACAAACTCAGCGACTGATTAACCATCCTTCCCTAATACCCTGCGTCTAACCTCACTATTACTTACCCGGTGATCCCAGCAGACGCCAGCAATATTTCTAAGGCATCTGTGGTCAAATACTAGTAGCTTACGTGTGTCTTCTACTCTTAAAGGCCATGTTTCACTGCCGTCCACTGCTATTGGTTTATCACATATTTTCATCTTGCCATGATTATTTTGGTGTGCCAATTTGAATATATATATATATATATATATTGGTTCGCTTCTCCGATTTCAACTAATTTATGATCTTGTACAATCATCATACATTATCACTGATGATAAATATCTTTCGTCAGTATAGGATTCTGGAGATTTTTGAGTTTTTAATTGAGATCATGAGCTGATCAATCTTGGAGTTTAGGTGTTCGCGCACAAAACCAAAGGTCCTGGGCTCGAGACCCGCGTGCTAGATCGTGGATGCTCTTTTCTGAAGAGTCTCATTCTAGGAGGAAACAGCCGTCCAATGCTTACAGGTTTTCGGTTGTAGTCTGACACTGACTAGTTCATGATCTCACTTAAATACATTTTATCTGGTTCTGTTAAACATCACCAGATATGACTTCTTATCACAGCTTTTTGGAGATCGTCCTTCATCTGGTTTTTAACAATTGTTTAACCATAAAATCAGTTGGTCATGAGAATTACAGGTTGGATATTCTCCACAAATCATTCGTTGCTAATAATAGTAATACTAATACAAATAGTAATACTACTAAATTGCCCTGGTATGGCCAAGAATGTCGTGGGCCCGCCCTCGCTCTCGAAATGATCTCACACGGCAACGCGTATACAGCCTTTGCCAGGGAAGTGCTACTCACTGCTTTCTCGTGACGCGGGTGTTGTTTATGAAAATGAGAGGACCAAAAGAGAATGTTCGGCTCTTTAACCGGATCCCAAACCAAATCAGAGGTGCACATGGGCTCCAGTATCCTGCGGGAACAAATGGTGTATGAACCAATTTTCGGTCACCGGCTACCATGGGACTGCATCTCCTTACGATGCTCCACCGTCTTGTGGATCAGACCTTCAGATCAAAGGCTCGGGGTGTGGCCCCTTAAGTAAACCACCTGCTTCGGTTTGGGCACCCAGGCAGTATCACGGAAAATATTCTTGCTTCGATTAACAGTCAAACGATTCACATTATTATTATTATTATTATTATTATTATTATTATTATTATTATCTACTTCGTCACGTATTCACTCTCTTTTATTCCCACTCTGTGTATCCTTATTTTGTGACTTATCCGGCAGCTCGCCTGTGGTGGAAATTCGGTCCTATCTAAACGTTCTCGAGTTACTGATTGGTTGAAAATTGATTGCTACCACCAAATACGAATACTGAAGCAGTTTTTCCGAAACCACGTGCACCATTCAAACTGGCTGCCTTCTATGTTCTCACACTTATGCAGGTCGGACAACAGATAGGGCTGGCTATGTCTTTAGAAAGTCTTAATATCGATGTTTGTTATCTGTCCGAAACCCGTGTTCAAGACTCTGGTGAAGTACTACAAATTCGCTCTTCATCTGTCGCTTCAAAAGCTTGTTTTACTTGCGTTCCACTTGTACTCCTTTGGCACGATCTCGGTATTCTTTCCATTCCTCGAGACCGCCAACAAATATATCTTGGTACAACCTTCAATCGCCTTCTGATTTCTAGTTTACTCTGAGGTTTAGCCTGTTCTGGTACGCACATTTCTTGTAGTGGTGATCATAGCCAAACGTGACTCGACGCCACACTACAACTTCGGGGCGGTCGACTTCAACGTCTGGGCTACCTGTTCCTGTCATCTCAATATTTCAACACGTTATCTGTTTCCTTGTTTTTTAAACGATCATTATACAAATTAATTGCACAACCGATTTAATTGCGTTTGTGAAGATTTCACGACCTTTCACTATAGAAGTTAGGAATGCGCACAGTCAGAAACATTATGGTTGCTGGCAATATACAGCAAAATGAATGTACATTATTCACATGTTGATTCTTAAACTGCTAACATCTAATTGGCGATCACTCAATATTTATCGTCATGATCTATCAATAAGTAAGCAACGGAAACTTGTTGAAATACTTTGTGGTGAAACTTCTATATTGTATCATAAATATAATATTGAATAAAGCAATTATCATTAATAATAATAATAATAATAATACTGACTGATATATCAAATTTATGACACTCCCATATAAAAGATTCACCTCACACATGACACTATACTCTACCACATGAGGTAAAAATTGTTTTCGTTTCTTATTGATAATGCTAACTTCGCCTGGAGCCCCTCTGTAGGTACTGCCGGTCCCAAGCCCGGACAAAGCAGGAGGGTTGGGCATGAGGTCAGCTTGTTTTCCGTGCGATTATCCGGAGACCCTGTGGCATCTTCGTCTAGTCTTGCTGTCGTTGGTGTCGCACTAAGTGCTAGAGCTGAGGCAGCACTAATCGATTGGATCCCCATTAACAGTTGGTTATGCGCTGTTAGATTAGAAAGTTCCATCAAAGTGAGAAATCGGCGTGAGAAACGATGTCTTTTCGTCATCTCCGCCTATGCCCCGACCGATTGCAGCTCGGATGCAATCAAGGATGAATTCTACCACCAGTTAACTGTTCTTCTCCAGAAAGTGCGTTCGGCAAATATTGTAGTACTAGCCGGAGACTTGAATGTTCAGGTCGGGCGTTTAGGCACAGAAGAGAGTCGTTTAGGTGGCCGTTGGGGTCTCGTTAGTCGCAGGTCAGATAACGGGGACCGTCTACTACAACTGTGCACAGACCACAACCTTTTTCCGGCTAGCACTAACTTTCGTCACAGTCATCGCCGATGTGCTGCCTGGCGTC
Source organism: Schistosoma bovis (assembly GCA_944470425.2). Taxonomy (NCBI): domain Eukaryota; kingdom Metazoa; phylum Platyhelminthes; class Trematoda; order Strigeidida; family Schistosomatidae; genus Schistosoma; species Schistosoma bovis. Next base: position 16,530,780 of record OX103957.1, read on the forward strand.
CTCCCTCTGCATCTCAAGTCTGGACTCAGATTGATCACATCGCGATCAGCTACCGCTGGCGTGGTTGTGTACAAGACTGCCGCTCCTTTTGGAGTACCTATCTCGACTCTGATCATGCTCTGGGCTGCGACAATCTTGCCTTACTTTTCAGTGGACAACGAAGTGATCGTCACCAACGGATTGATGTCAGCAAGTTGGTTGCAACTATGTATCGAACCGAGCTAGTTTCTAGGCTAGCTACCATTCCACCGAAAAGTATAGATGAGCATTGGTTGCAACTGCATGACGCCATGAAAATGGCGAGTTGAGTCACTTTTGGGTTCGCGAAACGTCCCGCTTATAAGCACTGGGATTCTTTAGGCTCCTTACAACTCATCGAAGCTCGTCGGTCTACTCCGGGTGACCATGAGATTGACCACAAACGAAGGATGTCACGTAAGGAAATTGGGCAAAGCTTGCGTAAGGACCGAGAAGCCTGGTGTTTGGAGCGTGCTGATGAGTTGTAAGCAGCAGCTGCATCTGGTAACTACCGGAAGCTTTATCAAATCATCCGAGTAACTGGCAGCAAGAAGTCTGGTGTTAGCGAAACAATCTGTGAGGATGATGGGATGCCAATCACTAACATCCATCGACATCTTTGACGGTGGGCAGAATTTTTCGAAGGGCAGTTCAACTGGCCTGCTGCTCGGACAACATCCGTCGGACTGTCCTGCCCTCCATGGCTGGTGACGACTGATCCACCAAACGAGGAGGAAATCCGCAAGGAACTCCAACTCTTGAAGCGTTACAAATCACCTGGCCCAGATGACTTACCTCCGGCTCTTTTTAAAGATGGTGGTGACTCTTTGACTAATGAACTGACGGCGTTGTTTACAAAGGTCTGAGAACTAGAGAGTGTATCAACGTCATGGAATGAGTCGACAGTTGTCCCTATCTTTAAAAAGGGTTCCGATTGCGTCCAAGCTATTGGCTTCCATCATACTTCGTAGGTTGTTCAAAACCCGAGAAAGATTGACTCGCGAGGAGCAGGCTGGTTTTCGTTCTGGTCGAGGATGTATTGATCATATCTTCACCCTCCGCCAAATGTTAGAACACCGCCATACTTGTCAAAGGCTAAAAATCGTAGTGTTTCTTCACATCAGGGCTGCCTTCGATTCGTTGCACAGGACTGTTCTCTGGGATTGTCTATTGAAGAAGGGTGTGCCTGAGAAGTTTATTAACATCCTAAAAGCCCTATATTCAAACACCTCAGGCAGAGTGAGGGCATACAACCACCTCTCTCCATTGTTCCATTCGAGCAGTGGGGTTAGGCAGGGTTGCCCAATCTCATCATTCCTCTTAAACTTTGCCATCGATGACATTCTGGAAACAGCTCTGATGAATGTAAGTAATGGCGGCGTGGATCTGTTGCCTGGAGAAAGACTTCTCGACCCTGAGAATGTGGATGATATTGTCTTACTGTGCGATAATGCCCAAGGCATGCAATCCGCACTTAATCAGTTGGCAATCAGTGTCCGTAGGTATGGTATGTGCTTTGCACCTTCGAAGTGCAAAGTACTTCTACAAGACTGGCAGGATTTCAATCCTGTACTCACCTTGGATGGTGAGTAGATAGACGTAGTCGAGAAGTTCGTGTATCTGGGTAGCTGCATAAGTGCTGGTGGTTGGTGGCGTGAGTGATGAGATCAATGCACGTATAGTGAAAGCCAGAGCGGCTTATGTCAATCTGGGCCATCTTTGGCGCCTCCATGATGTTAGTCTGGCTGTAAAAGGTCGGATTTATAACGCGTCGATGTGAGCAGTTTTACTCTATGTTTGTGAAACCTGGCCTCTCCGAGTTGAGAACGTTAGACGACTCTATGTTTGACCATCGCTGTCTCCGAAGGATTGCTGACATTCAGTGGCAACACCATGTTAGTAATGCAGAGGTTCGGCATCATGTGTTCGGGCGCAGAGATGATAATGCTATTGGTGTTCATCATTTTAAAACATCGACTTCGATGGCTTGGACATTTTCTCCGAATGTCATCCCAGAGAATTCCACGTCGTGCATTATTTGCTGGCTCTGTGACTGGTTAGAAGAAGCTGAGAGGTGGTCAGTGTATGACATGGTGTCATGGTATGAAAGAAAGCTGTACAGGACTGGTTTCTGTTGGTCCTTCACGACTCCCTGGTTGGGGTCTGAGAGATGGTGATGCACAGTGGCTAGAGACGTTATCAGATATGGTTCAGAATAGAAGCCAGTGGCAATTCTGCTGTAACCTTCTTTTGCTTTCTACTTAAAAAGCGGTTGCTTTTTTCTTAACTGAAAGATTTCTTCTGATTGTACTTTTCCGTTTCCCCCATTATTATTATTCATATTGGCTTTATTCAATAATATATTTTTAGTACAATATGGTATTCTGAGCACAAAGTATTTCAACAAGTTTCCGTTTCTTATTTCATGATCGATCGTGATCGCAGTTCAGGAATCAACATCTGTATAGTGTATATTCTTTTCCATGCATATTACTAGCAACCACAATGTCTCTGATTGAGCTCTTTTTATAACTTGTTCAATGAAATATTGTGGAATTTTCACAAACAGAAATAAAAAAACAGATAACTTGTTGAAATATCCAGATGGTAGGAACAGATATAACCTTATGATATTCAAGTAGGCCGCCTGTGTGTGTGTGGGTGTGTGTGTATCTATATTAACAGTTTATTTATTATCAAATCAATAGATTAGTTTTAGTTTTACAATTTTCCACACACACACGCACACAAATGTTATTTACTTAATTAAAGCAAAACAGCATGTGATGATACAACAGCATTACTTCATAATAATATCTCATCATTCATTCACTCTTATTAATTTTCATTCAATCACATAGTGATTAAATTAATTTTTTTTTTCTTCTTCTAAAATACTTTATATGATGACGGCGAATTTTACTGATAGAATTCAATGATAATAGATCCAGATATCGATTAAAATGGTCTCACTTTCATAGAAGGAGTACAGACATATGCATATATATATATATATATATATATATATATATGGGTGTGTGTGTATGAATATACGTGCGCACATAACTCAAGTGTTTATTTAGAATGCAACAATCCTTACTCTTAAAGCCCATGTGTTTATCCGACACTCATAGTAGGTAATATATATATATATATGCTGCATTTTTGAGTCTATACTATAAAACCAATTCTCAAACTTCTTAATCGATTTCCTATGTTCAGCAAAATAATTTCAAATAGATATAATATTATCACGGTAGTAACAGTAGTAGTAGTAGTAGTGCTACTACTACTACTACTACAAATAATAATAATAAGTTAAGGTCACACATAGTTTACATGCTTTTACTTATTTTAAGACAATCGTCTATTATGTCAGATGGGTGTGTGTTGTGTTGCAAAATGAAAGCAATTATCTCTCGTATGTGTACTTCATTATCATCATCTGTGTGAGATTGATGTGTATGAGATAAATGAAAGTAAATAAGTAACTTTAGTTGTAATCCTAAATCCAAAATGAGTACTCACGGATTTTCAGATATATTGTAGTATAAACTCATTTTGACTGATGTTCTAATACAATTTACTATGACTACTGCTACCACTACTACAGCTATTATCACTACTAGTAATAATAATATTAGCGCTCGGTACAAACTGAATGAACGACCTTGGTCCGGCAGAATCTCACTTAACAGATAGCCCTTCGAGAAAAAATTATTTTTACACTAAAACGTATTCACACTTAGTTGACGAAATTATTAAAATGAAACAGATAAGGGGGAATTATCAAGTGAATGGAAGGAAAATCCCGCATCTGTGATGTATTAGTGTAGTAAACTAACTTGCCAATACAGTGGAGGGATATTGATAATCAATACACTGGTCTTAAATACTGTAAGAGGTATGAGGGCAGTTAACACTTTCTGGTTGCCCACACCATGGAATAGTTCATCTAAATGTACCTGAAGAGGAAATTGGGTTAGAGAAGGTCTTAGTGACCTTAAAGCGTGATCACAGTGCCCAAGGAACAACTGCTTAAAGCCGGTCACAAACAACCTTTGGGCGACTAATTTTCGTATTAGCTCCGTACTTATTGGTATTGTGAATTTAAGTCCGAGTAATTATCACGTAATTTATCCGCCAATCGAAATACGACTTATTCACTGTTGTACTGCAATAAACCAACGACGTCCAATCGGTCTGATCAACCAAGCGTCCTTATTGGTCCTTTGCTCGTCTAGCCCGTCCAGTTCAGTCCAGGACACCAATAACAGCTCCCACTATCTGAATCATTTATTTCAAACATACTTCGTTTATATACCATCCATTCAGATCGCATCGCACCATAAAATAGGAAATAACATTCATACACAATAAAGCCAAAATGTGGCCGTGAACGTGGGAGACTGTAATCAATAGACTGAACATAACTTAAGAACAGTAAATCTTATAATAATAATCTATAGGTCAAAATGAACCTTATGATAAGTGGAATATAGATATACATAATCTAATTACTGAATAATTATACCATAAGAATATATAGATAATATTAATAGGTCTCAGAAATTACTCGTAATTTAATCTTCAATAGGATACATTACCTCCCTTTTTAACGATCTGAAGTTTAGATCCTGATTTTGTGAAAAAAGTGTAACTTTAAGTTCTGCAACATTATCCCCACCCCCCACGAATTAATGTTGGATCCTCATATCTACAAGTGACAATGAGTATGACTCTAATTAAAATATATTTCGCACATTGAATGAAGAATCCACCAGAAATGATTAAATGATGATGAACGACATTTGATTTGAGGTCATCAGGGTTTGGTTCTTGTGAAACATTTTCGTCAAATCCATTAAAAATGTCATTAGTGGATAGTGGGTCATTAGGAAAATCAACACCTAACAAAATTGTATTAGATTTTTTATCATCGTTTGATTAAGCTAACATATATTTCTCATTTTTATAAGAAATTTCATCAAAATTATGTGCATAATTATGATTGTTTTAAGGTAACGCCTCATTACTTACATATCTCTGTACATTCAGTACTATGACTTCTCCATCGACCTCACGTTTGCTGTTTTTAGTCTTACCGCTCTTCAACCGATCTATCTGGCATAATAGGCCCTTGAGGAGCGATTATTCTAGCCAGTATAGCTCGATTATTTCTTTACGACAGACAAGCCCGACCACCATATCAAGGTAGCATATCGGGTTTGTCAATACAAGGTTAGAATTAGATGCTGATTACGTATTGAATGAGTTATTTCTGAAGTGTTTGCTTTTACATAACAAGTTTCTAGCCATCAGAAATTTCCTGCATAACCTTCAATGAAAGAGTGGATAGTTCGTTGAAAGTATAATTTAGTAACGACCTTCAGAGATTTTTTAAAAAGACCTTTAGTGAACAAAATCAATCTTAGTCAATCATAAGTGTGAATAATTTAGTACAGAAAATACTCAAAATGTTCAAGTTTAAGGTTAAGAAATAGAGTTGATATTGATCAGGAAACATTGTAAACATGCTTTGTAACCATATAAATGAATACTTATTCATTTAATTCTTTGATTTTAAATATCTAACACCTTGATGTTACCTTCGAAAATTCTATCAATTCTAGTCTTCATTTTTTAATCTTTATATGTTTATTGATTTCAAACGAATCCTTTGGTAGCATACAATTTGTACTTCGTGGCGATTTGAATTTTGCACAAAAATTCGATAGTTTCTATCTGAAATCCAATCATTTTGTCATTAAAGGAAACTTTAGCATAAGCTTGGAACGCATTCCCACCCCCTTTTCACCTTGTCTTACACAGATTAGTTACATCATTCATCTTGACAAAACTAAAGTACAGAGATTTTGTTACGTCATTGATCTGTCTACCCAATAATATACTTCAAGCTTGAGACTAGAAATACGCTTTCGAATTGAGACTAACGGCCTTAGACAGAAAGACGAAAACTATTCTATCACATGATCGGTTGACAAGCTAGCGAGAGAGAGGTCACATTGAAATTACAACAGCTTTGAAACAGAAAAAGGTATAGCAGTGAATCATTCGCCAAACGGAAGCTCACGGTTCATAGAATAACCTAAGGATAAAACTAAATGTTAGTATTTCACAAACTTTGAATTATGTGAAATAACATCTCCAAAAAATAGCTTCCATTGTTTTTCATGGCTTCGTTGTTTATCTGTTCCTATCAGATTTGTACTTGATGAGTAGTTATATTTAAAAAAAAAGTGTCATTTAATTTTTCAACTAGTTAATATCAATTGACTAGTTAGTTCAGGAAATTCTAGTTTACGTCTAAGTACTTACATCAATTAAGAGAAGTGAACTGTACTTCAGGATTCTCCTTAATTTGGAATCCCTGTCAACCTTTTAAAAAAATTGCATCTGGAAAGGTACGATTTTTCATGGAATAAATCGGTTTATACACTATCGTCTTCTAGCTATAAATTAATACTTGATGAATGAGTGTTGATAGTACGATTCTTCCCTCTCTATGATAATTGTGAAATATAACTTGTTATAATGGTCAATTAGAGGGCGGAGTGTAACCAATATTTTGTCCTCATCTTAAGCTCTTACTGATAAAATTCAAATTATATATGCTCAGTTACGTGCAATGTACTGAGTGTATCCCTTAGCTGATGAATTTTGGAATATATTATTTAAATTAGTCAAAAATCTTCCGTTGACGTTTTCATTTCATTTCTAAAGACTTAATTCATCCAGCTGAAGCCTGAAATTATAACGACAGATTCTAAAACACAAGATTTACCATAGCTTTCTACAATGTTACATTGGTTAATTATGTATTTTTGTTAATCGTATCAACATTCGATGCAGTCGATCACGTGTACGTAGGAGGAATTCAGTGTGTCGAATAACTAAGATTGATTGAATTAATTTTTGAGGACTGGATAGCAGATGCTTCATACTCAGATAACTTAAAACATCGATTGATCACCAGGTATTGATTAATGCTACGTTTATCTAAAACTCAATATTATTAGGTAGAATTCCATCTATCATGTTTTCGCCTAGATAATTTTGCTCCAGATGGCTCAGTGGTGACATCTTAGACCTTGAAATGAGGTGATGCTTCTTCAAATTAAACATAGAAAATCAAATGCTTCAGTATTGTAAGTATTTTTCGATGATAATGAGCACAAAACCTAGGTTGAGCAGTGTTTTATGCTAATTACATTCAACCTCCTCACAATATACAACTGTTATGTTTGGAGTAATATGCGAACGTTTGTTCATTCTTCTTCTTCTAAACAAACCAATTTTACATTGGAATTACGTCATAGTTTAGGACTATCACTTGTTTAATACCTCTTCTATCATCGAATTTAGAGTACTAGCATTTCAAGTCAATATTTATAATGATGACGGCTGTAGTTGAAAGGAATTTAGATAAGCAGAATATGAATAGCCGACTATGCAATGGAGTGCTTACTGTATACTTGTAGTGATCTTAACACAGATCAATTGTATACGATCCACAAAATTTTAACCGGCATTGACTGAACATTCATTAAAGAGAAGATTGGACTTTTGACAATAAAACTTTCAATGTCTTTTTAAAATATAAAAATGAATTAGTATAATATCCACAAAAGACCCCTTCTGATATTAATCAACATATGATCACTAGTAACTGGGGTTCTAGTGAGAAGCAGTGACCAGTGTAGTTCAACCGGGTCTGTTGTGAGATAGTAACTCATTGAAGACGATGGTGGATGTCTCGCTCGATTTCGTTGATTGGTTGAAGTTAGACACTAACACCGTTGGATGCCGGCTCATTGGTCTAGTTGGTTAAGCGCCTAGTGCGAGACTGATAGTCCCTGAGTTCGAGTCCTACGAGGCGGGATCGTGGATGCGCACTACTAAGGGGTCCCACAATAGGACGAAACAGATATTCGTAACTATGATTTGTTATTGACCTCGAAAGTTTGCTAAATTTTCAAGCGAACAATCCGAAAAAAGTTAAGCTTATCATAGGGAATGTAGATCTTAAGAACGTGATCAGCTTATAGCAACTGAAATATAAGAATTCATATTTTAAATGAAGATTTAGGAGACAGATCAGCAATATCTAGGACAATTAGTAACTCACAGGTTATTTTCAACTACTATCACAACCCTATTTTGCGATTATCTTGATAAATTACTCGTTAAATTACTGAATGTACCTTGGAAAGTGATTCAATGTTAACATACAAATTCCTAATTCATTATTGCTATGTAGAGATAAGAATCAGGATTTTTGATTTTACATTACTCATTACCAGTATTTCATTTTTTAATAGATTTTGATTCAGTTGATCACTAAATTGTTCCAGAATTTTCCTATCGTTATACTACGCCTTATTTAGTATTCCCGCCCTTTCATTTCTCTATTCCTAAAATATACATACAAACAACGAGTTGGCTTTCTACGGGATTGGGTCTCTAACCCCATACCCAAACGTCCTCTTTCGCCTGGGCTTGGGATCAGCAGTAGCCGCAGAGGGGTTCCAGGCGGAGTTATATATATAAACTGATCCACCTAAAATGTTTTCTTTTTATGTTGCTGTCTTTCTTACCAAGTGACATTTATCATTTACTTGTAAACTACTCACATCTATATATTCAATCGACATTTATTAAACTTTCAAATAATTCAGTTCAGCTTTTTTAATAAATCTCCGACCATACTTTTCTGTCTTCAGCTGTTATAAAGTTACCAATGCCAATTATATATCATCTTACAATTATTAACAAGAATCATATATTTGTATTATCCTAATGAGTAGAAAAATGGAGTTTTTTGGCGTTTTGTGACTCAGTGTAAGTCGCTTCTTTAGAGAATAAATAACCACATTAAATCAACTCAAGTTTAATTAATGCAAAGGAACAAAGTAAGAATATTGAGTCCAATTAATCAGAAAAAAGTCTGACCAAGTCAATGTTATATGATTTCGGTCAAAGTGATTTATATGAGACATGTTTGGGTAGTTGTGCGTGTTTATGTTAATGGATGAAATATCTGTAAGCAGCATGGAGTTGAATTTGTATGTACGGTAATAGTGTGAAGTGTAAATACAATCAAATAAGAAAGAAAGATTAGTTCAGCGAAGAGTTCTCTTTTTGGTGAATTCATTTTCAAAGCTGTACAATCGCAAATATATATACTTATTTTTACAGGGTGATAATAATACTGATAATAAACTTCTGTTATACATGGTGACAGTGAGGTTAAATAAACAAAGGTAAAAAAAATTTTAAACAAGGAAAGTTTAATAATCGTTTGATAGTTAATGGCTGAATTATTCATTGGGTAATGATGGCTCAGCATGATAAAATAAAATGTTGAAACAGAGATGATCGTGGAAATAAAAACAAACCGGTTGGGGGTAGAAGATTTGAAGGGAAGGTGGAAGGTGAATCAGGTGGCTGTAAGGGAACAAGAGTATGAAGAAAGAGAGAATTTTTTTTAATACATTAAGACCATGGTAGAAGAAGAGGTTGTACCAGTCTCTTTTATACACGTAATTCTGGTTTTTCAAAATGTATGGCTATTGCCTCGGCAATGCAAAGGAGATGCAGTCTAATTGTCTTAGGAAGGCTTCTACTTACCTTGCAGATGACTTTGAACTCAGAGTCTGTCTTGATTGAGTGACCTGTGTTCACAAGGTGTTCGATTTTAGAACTTTTTATTGAGCCGTTGCCTCCTCTTTTTAGCCACGCCGGACAATGTTCTTTAATTCTTTTGGATAAGTAACAATGATCACCTTTAAATGACAAAATCTTTCTAGTACTCAAAATATATATCAGTCAGTAACAACGTGGAACTTCGTACGTACGTACATCAGTTCGAGTTGCCACACCACATTAGCACAGAGGTGCGATTGTCTACTCAAATTCCGTAGTGGTTGAGATAGGAAGATTATAAGCAGTAATCGTAAACATTAGGGCTTGAAGATGTTATTCAAGAAGTGTAATACAGTAAATTAAATTTGAAAAGAAAATAAGGGGCAGGAAGAATTCAAAAGATTAGAATTTGTGAGAACACAAAGAGTGATTGCACTTGCGCCATTGCAAACGATTTTGAGCCATGTCATTCAGGGTCTGAAACCATTTGAGACTAGTCAAATGGGATTACGTCCAGTTCACAAATTCTATCTAAGACCTCAGTTAATCTCACTGCTAATACTGGACCACCATCTTTGAAAATTTCAGAAGTAAACCTGTCAGGGCCTGCTGCTCTCCCTCGCTTCAGATTCGCTATAGCTTTTTCAACTTCGTAGAGAGTCTGAGGACCTACATTAACTTGCCATTCAGGTTGACTGGAGATCGTGCGAAACTGAAGTGTGGCTGAAGGTCAGTTGAACTGATCCCTAAAGTGTTCTGCCCTTCGATCCAATCTCCTTGATTGAGAATGTATAATATGTCCATCTTTCTCTGAAATTGTTTCTCTAACAGTCGTGTTGTTAATACCGGTTTCCTTAACAAGTCTGAACAATTGTCTGCTATTTCCTATTGCCGCTGCCGTTTACATCTCTTATTTTCAATATATATATTTTTGTTGATTTGGGCTTACTTTTTTTTCCATCAAAGGCATTCTATATATTTTTAATAAATTTCAGTGTAAAATGAATGTAATTAACCTAGTTTGACAACATTACTTACTCTTGTTAACCTTCATGGAGGAGCTTAGGCTGCCCTACCAGAATTCTCCTTGGAACTCTGTCTTTTACTAATTTCCTTCTCATGTAGAAGATAGTTTGTTCTCTCGCACAGTTGGCTGTTGCTGATAGTATCCGGCCAACGGACATTCAGTATGTTACGTAAACAATTGTTTATAAATAATTGTGCATTTTTGATGATGGTTGTTATAGTTCTTGAGGTTTCAGCTCCATACAGTAGAACTGTCTTGATGTTCGTATTGAAAAACCAGAAAAACGTCATAGTATGTGATATCGAAATATGAGTAGAGGCTGTCAAATGTAACTGTTTAATTTATTTAATTCAGCTGATGAGAATATAGTAACTGTCAGCATTAACCAATGCTATTGACAATAAAAAGTCAATACTCATTATTTGAATGCACTGAACGAACACTTATGTGGGGATAACCAATTCATCATTTAACGTCAAATATCACTATGCTTTCATAAAATTAAGTCCTTTATTTGCAAGTCTCCTTTCAGTTGTCGTGTACATACTTCTTCATTCTTCATATTTGGCTGTCATTGTAATTCCTCACCGTTTCCTTTTCTGTTTTTCGTAATTCAATCTGAAACTTTTGCTAACAGGCAGTCTATTTCATTTTGGTATTACATACTACTTATATCTGTCAAATAAGTGGCATACATCACGTGTTTATCCGTTTTTTAATGGTTGAATTAATCAAGTGTGATTTAAATGGATTGATATAAACCTCAGAACACCATACAATTCATCACATTTTATGCTGTTTGTACTGTTTTTCCTTTACACTATTGTAGATGAAATTTCATCGGCTTTCGCTTCTTCATCATCCTCATCTACTTCATCATTGTCATCGTTATCAAATAATAATCGTAATCATCATAATAATAATTTAATATTAGCTACTGGATCAGCATGTCCATCAAATCCTGGAATTGCATGTAGTCATGATTATTTATCAGTCGATGCTCGTATCTCTAATGTTTATGATGGTACAATTAGCAATATACCAATAATTCGTTTTTGTTTAATCAATAATTCCACATTGAAAACAATCGCTACAAAGACAAAAACAAAATTAACAGAAATACAAATGACCAATTCATCATCATTATCTTCTTCTTCTTCTTCTTCATCTTCAATCTCCTCTGGATCCTTTTCATTTAATTCAATAGATTATAATAAATTATATCCACCAGACGAATCATATTTAGTTGGGCAAATTTATGGTCCAATCAGTAATGTATACGGTTTACAGTTTACATCAAATTTAAATTTATTAGATCCATATATTATTCATGGAAAAGGCATAGTGTTAGAATATATTGGTAAGCATTAGTTTGTTTTTTTGTTTATTACAGAGATTGTTTAAATGTTTATGTTATACACATGATGGACTGATTGTAAGCAGATAATCATTGAAAATGAGGAAACATTAAATGGCTATTTCATTCATTCTAGCATTGAACTGTTCAGTATTTTACACTGATGAACCATTCAAAGAATTTCAGACTTCATGGCGAGACATAAATGCTTACACTAACTAGTTGGGACCTAATGGTTGATGCTTGTGAAGACAATCAGTCAGTCAGTCAGTCAACTTACAACATTACGAAATCATTATCTAGTGACATTGATGTGTAGTTGCCTCGGACTCGATATAACCGAACTACCCTGATCATAGCCTGTTACTAGAACTCTAAGCATTACTTCTCGAAATTACTCTCTATTGAGGCTTACTGCGAGCTGACTCAAGCTATAAAAACGTAAACCTGATGTGTAGCTGATGAAAATACTGATTGTTTGTTTACCTAGTCAGAGTAGTAGATGGTCTGACAAGTATTAGATGTTTCATATGTTTCCTATCACATTATTACTTCTTATTGTTCGTTATTGTCGTTGAAATATACTAATGTTCTAGTGTGATCAGTTACGTGTTCGTGATCAAAATTGCATTGAAGTCTTGTAGAATGGACACTGGCATGGTATCTCGTATAGATATCTTGTTTTAATTTCCACAATGAGAATTTCTGAAATTTTTGAGTTGACATTAGTTTGATGACTATCAAAAATCAAGATACATTGAAACAAATGTGCCCATTATCTTCAAGTCTCATGAGTAACAATGACACCATCTAACCATTGAATAATTTCAAATTTCGTCACCGATTGATGACGAATTCAAATGACGAAATCTTTAGGGATAATTAATTCAACGTCTATATATAGTGATCGTTGATTTACTGTTAGACAACAACATAATAATAACCGTAAGTGTTGAATGCATTACAATGACTGAATATTGAAAATATTCTAAATCAACTCAAGTATAACACAGTGCTGGTATGAATATGAAATTAAAATCATCTTGAATTTGTTTTAAGAAAAACACACACATCACATTGAAACTTCAAAAGTACTCAACGAAATCGTTGATTTTTATTGATTGGTTAGTTAACTGGTTTATTTATTTATTTATTTCTTCATTCATTCTTTCTTTCATTGATCTATGAATGATCAGTTATTTAACTAATGTTTTCTCTCTTAGCTACTCAATTATGTTTGTTATGTTTACTCACTTATCTCTCTATTTATTTATTTATTTATTTAGTCAGTTAATTATTTGTTACGATAGTGATTATTGCATGCTACTCCATTTCACCTTACTTCACTTCACTCACCTTAACTTACCTTTCTAACTGAATACATCAACTGAGATAAGTTAAATTGATTTTCTATAGTCTCTTTCTATTATCATAAAATGATGTATGAATGAATAGAAATTTCAATATATTATAGAATTTATTTGTATCATCAGAAATACTAGTAGTATGTATGTATCTCTCTGTGTGTGTGTGTGTGTGTGCATTTTTCTCTCTATTCAACAATAAGTCGTGTAATTAAAATTAGTATATTCTAATTGTGTTTATGATAGCGTTCATAGTTACTATCAAAATAGATTGAATAATTAGGGTTTGATTATGAACTGATGTTATTATTGATAACAAATAGAAATTTTCAGTCGAATAGTTAAATAGTTTAACATGTAAGTTAAAATGTGGTTTCAGGAATGACAATTTGTGAACTGGAACTGTTAGCGTAGTTGGCACAAAGAATAAAGTTGAAGTCTGCATTAAGTATTAGGTAAATCTGATAAATTATTTAGTGAGGTAATGAATCTTTATCAACTAAGGTGGTTGGGATATTGTTACGCATTGCCGATTACCACCTATCTCGACGGGAAATATTGTCTAGTTTAAGAATAGATTAGAGTAAGCTAAGGGTGGCTAAACCAAGATGTGGCACTAGTCCATGAACTCAGTGACAAGTGGACTGAGTTGGAGTTGGCGTGATTATCCTAAACGATGATTAGCAACTTTTGATGACATAAATCAGGACGACTCACAATGGTCCATAAACATTCACTCTTTGTCTTGCTTTAGAACCTAACCTGTGTCACAAAATCTCTTTATACCTTTTTTCTTTGCATGTACATAATCTTTCCTACTACTACAAATGTTATTACTACTCTTATTAATCTGAAACTTGTCTCGATAATTTTATCTCTCTGTGCTAATAAGACATGACAACTTGAGCTGACGTACGTATGAATCAGATTCTACGTTGCACATGACTATAACTATGATAGAGGAAGCCATAAGGCAGAATTTGATACTAGAGATAGAGGAAAAGTATTTAAAAAAAGAGATGAAATTATTTTAATACAGACAAGATGTTTTTAATGCTGCTAGAGTTATGTGAACAGTTGGTATGTCCCAGTTACCTACATTGAGGAGAGATCTGAAAAGAATATTGGATAGGTAGTGATTTTGTCAACCTGGAAGAGTGACCGCTGACCCCAAGAGACAAATGTTTAAAGCCGATCAAGCTGCTTTTTTCTGAGTAGTTGTTAGTGTGTTGGTTCGGCACTCCATATTTTTATTTACCCACAATTATTTTCGTTAAGTTCGGTGTTATTTATAAGCGGAATTCAGGATACTCGTTTTGACAATGGGAAGATACAAACTCTTTTAAATAAAATTTTAACCATTGTACATGTAAGCGGCTATCTGACCTTTGTAGCTCATCAGAGTTAATACGTTGGGCGTTTGAAGTGAACCGTGTGAACATGAATATTAGAATGTCCCGTATACATTCAACTGACGAGTCTCAAATAAGAAGAAAAATACTCTTCTTGGATTTCATTGTTACATATTATCCAACTTTATTAAAATACTTTAGTGAAGAAAATAGTTTTTAGCATAGTTTAGATAAGATTCCTTTTAAATCATGGTCACGACCAAGGTAGATATTTGTTAGCGGGATATAGATTGGATTAAAGCATGTTCCGTGTAGGATTTTGTTGAAGCACGCTGAATGGCTATTTCCTAGACAACCAACGCTTTCGGAGACTTGGAGAAGACTAGGATCTTCTCATATAGAGATTATAAATATACTAACGTTTTTCATATTATGATTCCTTCTTCCATGCAACACTTTTATTTGCAATATAATTACGTTCTTGTTCAACTATGTTCTAATTTGGGGGCTTGTCGAGTGAAATAGTGATCAAGACTACTAGGCAATAGGAGTAGCTGGGTCGTAATAAAAGGAACTATAACAGTATCTCACTTTGTCTAGAAAATAGTTAAGAAACATTTTGAAATTTTAACAATCACTTTAACATGTTTAATTAATTTTTTTATCGATTTCTTTTATAGCTCTTTTATGTGTTCCCATCAATCCACCAAGTGGTAATGGAGTAGTTGACTATCGGTTCCGTGTAAATCAGCAAACCTCTCATACCTTCGCTTATGCTGAAGTATTCTGTCCATCTGATCGTTGGTTAGAGCCAATGGATCCAGACCTAGATGAAATCAATCCAGTACAATCATCGTGGTCGTTTTCGTCAACAGATAATAGATCATCACTTAATAATAACAATATTCCTAATCCATGGTGGTTACAGCGTAGAAGACATATAACACTGATTTGTGATCATCACGAACGTAAATGGATACCAAATCGATTGCCAGAAGCTTGTTTAACATGTAAGTCAATATCTTTACCATAGAAATATTGAACTGAATAGTATTATAATATTGATTTGTTAAAATATGATTAGAAATGACTGAATTGATCACATTGTAAACTTGTTCATTTGATCCCTACAATTAATCAATCCAAATTATGACAATTTTTTCACTTTCAACATGTTTGAACTTCATCAGTCACGGCTTTTTACTAGAAATTCAGGAACATCTTAAAATAAGTCATTAGTGAGCTGATTATTATTGCTAAGTCAAAGTAGTTTTATACGAATTACTTTAATTTATAGGTAGCATTCATCACAGATTGATCTTAGTCGAAGCACTACTGCTGTAACAGTGGTTCGGTGTTCAATATTTTTCGATAGTACTCTATGATCCATTTGGGATGAATATAATCTATAAATTAACCAATCGACAGAGAGAGAACCTCATTCAACCTGGACTTAACAGTAATTGAATTTTTGTTTAAATCATCAACGTGTTAATTTCAATTAATCATACTAGAGATAATCCATTTTCTCTTTATAAAAGCTCTTCTCCTCTTGACTATGACTCATTAGAAAAAGTCGTAACGACATTTGTTTGTTTGTTTGTTTTATTGTGTAAACATTGTTTTGCTTTATTAGTTAAACAGTTAGGTTCAATGTTCAAACTTCACTAATTTGTTCTTGATTTCAAAAAGACTGTGTTATTTATCTCACGATTAGTTCAGTTGTAATGTAGTGAACGAGAACACAAGTGGGGACAATCGAATGTATTTTAATACAACATAGTAGAATATCTTAGTAAAATAGGAGAATCATACAATAAATACTTCATTTACAAAATGTTAATTAAGTGTCTCAGATGTCATTGTTCCTGCATTTCTATACCAATTACTTTCTGTGCCCGTTCTTTCGTTTTTCGATCTTCTCGACCGCACCAATATGTATCCCCAATCTTACCAACAGAGATTGAACACAGGATCTTAAAATTTCTCAGTGAGTGTGTGCCAATGAAAACTACCAGATAGGTATTCAGTGGTGAACAGCTCAATTGGTTCTCAAAAAGGTGTTTTATTTCCGTTTAGGTCGTATTATTTATTGACAGAATGTAAAGAACCCTCTGAATATTTTCAACTATGTGGTCCTGAACCTACAGGCCCTGGCACGGCCATAAGGGAGTCAGCTCTTCCACTCGAAATGTTTCATATATCCACGTGAATACAGCCACTCCCATGAAAGTCCTACTCACTGGTCTCTCGCTGCAGGAGTGTTGTTTCCGAAATGGAGAAGACGAAAAGAGAATATCCGGCGCATTAGCCAGGTTGGTGGACACAGAGGGTCCATTTAGGTTAATTGGTGTACATGGGCTCCAGGATCTTGAGGGAGAAATGGGTGTATGAACCTGTTGTTGGCCACCGGCTACCATGTGACTGTATCGCCTAGCGTTGATCCATTGTCCTGTGGGTTACACCTGTAGGTCAGAGGCTTGAGGAGTAGCACCTGAAGAAAACCACTTGTTTCGGCTTGAATGCCCGATCAGTATTACAACGCTCACACAAATTGAATGATCTGTGTGACGCATCAATACTTGCTGCCTCCTTATACCAGTATTTATGTGTTTAAATAAATAAAAACAATTCATCCCAATGAGTTCTGAAAGTCTTGAGCTGAATATTATCAATTTATTTGTCGACTAATAAACAGATATATGTCATTAATTTGCGCTGGTTGCCCAGTTTGCAGTATTCATTAACAATCGTGAAATGAAATGGTTTTATTACGAATTATAATCCACCGAAACCCTGTCAATTGATACTTTGTCCCAAGGTCTTATTTTGTTTAGAAATTATGTCTCTGCACCTTTAAAGAGTTTTAGCTAATGTTAAAACATCTACCTAGTGTTTTTCTCTATTTGTGTGTGGTAATTACACGGTTTAGTATCACGTTCATGGTCATAATTAACAGTGAAAATGATTACGAAGTTTTCAGTTCAAACGAAGATTACTGAAAAGAAACAGAGTCTTTTTACTTAGGATAAAATCGTTAACCAATGTTTTCTAGTTTTATATAAGTACTCTAAGAGAAAGTAATCTATGAAGAACATAACTAACAGATATTTTTCTCAAATCCAATAAGTTTGATTAGGGTGTAAACTAATAAATAAGTCGATCAGACTATGACGTAATTAGAGATGAAGTTGTGCTTATGAACAGAGGTGATTGTGGCTAGCAGTGAGATCCAATACACGCGTTTCATCCTGTCTGGGACTCGTCAGCTGGATAGTCACAAGTCCACCGAAATTTTTGTTCATTACGGTTAGAAATCGGCCTATATGTTCTATTAGTTAAATGGATAACGGTGAATATATGCTTTATCGACGTAATTAATGTCTTTCTATCTGTTTTATGGATTATTAGTCAGTGTTTTCTTACTAGAGGATTGGTCGTTGATAAAAGCAATGCTTTTGTTGAACAAAATTAATTCTAGTATCCAATAATGTCTATTTAGTTTGTTATATAAATAAGTATGCTGAGGTTATTATATTACAAGTTAATTTTACAAATTTCAAAATAAATCAATCTTAACTCCTTAAAATTTACTCCATATCAGTCGTAAAGCATCTGTTTGAATTGGTCAAAAGATCACAGAAAGTTCCCAGGTATCAGACTTCTTGGGTGTTTCATCTGCTCACGTTTTGTTACAGTTGTGTGCTTAGACTGTTCGGTTGTCGGTCGTGCACATGTTTTTGGTGTTTGCAGGCATTTTGTAGGTTGGTTTTAACTAGGCAATTGCGTCGGTATTGCATCACCCCAACATTCCGTCGACGACTTATTGATGAAGGGTTGTAGAAGAGTTTTGATGGTTCTGTTTGTTCCTTCCACTAAGCCGTTAACTTCCGGGTGGTATGCGGTAGTCCGTGTTTTCTGGATTCCTAATAATCGGCATACCTGGGCGACGAGATGGCTTTCAAAAGCTACACCTTGGTCAGAATGGAGTGAGACTGGAGCGCCGTAACGGGAGACCCAATGATCAATATAACTTCGAGCGATTTTGAGGGCATCTTGTTGTGGTATAGGAGTGGTTTCACACCATTTGCTAAAATACTCTACCACCGCCAGTATATAGCGGTTTCCGTTCTTCGACGTTGTAAGTGGCCCCATCATATCGATACCAGCTCGTTGATGTGGAACTTCTGTTGTCACTGGAAATAACGGGGAACGGGGCATTTGTTGAGGATAATTGATGGCATAGCACATGCCAAAAGGTTTGCAGAATTCTGCTATGTCTTCATGTGTGCATGGCCATCAAAACGTCTGGTAAATCGCATGTCCTGTCTTCTGTTTCCCCGATAGCCCGAGTTTTCGGTGCACCTGCTCCACAATATTCTGAACTTGTATACGTGGTACTATCAACGATGGCTGTTTTGACTCACTGACCATAAATAACGTGTCCCCATAAAATCTCAGAGACCGCCAGGCGTTTATCCTAAAATTTTAGTTCATCACTAATTAATTAGAAACTACAAGAAACTGAACACAACTCTATGATATCATCAACATAAGAGGTTGACTATCGTTTGGGTTTCGAACTGTTGTTGTATTCTTCACGGCTCTCATTAAAACGCTTATTCCACCTGTAAAGAGCTGGTTTGTTTTAGTACCCCACCTCCATATATAACGCGTTAGTGTTTCATGGATTTCCCGAGAGCATTTTTCTCTAAATTATACCAGAAATGTATTGATAACCCTATTTCCTAGTTCGTATATTTACTCGACAGGTCATATATTTACTTTGGGATGAAGTTTATTTTGTTATAAGTTACAAAATTTCCAATTAACACAGTTTTCTAAGCATTAATTAAACAACCACTATTAGTGATAGGGTTACGAAGAATTGTATTGTCCATTACGTCCTAGTGATGGACACCTTAGCAATTCGTATGCATGACTCCGTAATCTAGAATGGAACATCTTAACATTTGATCCAGCATTCAACGATATTAAAGTTAGTTCGATGCCGAATCAGTGATGTAGAATTAAAATCCCAGGTTTCAAGGATACTGTGGATTTTCACTGTTGAGAAGTTTTCTAGTAAAACAAAACGTGCACTCAGTGATATTAGATTTTCAATGTCTATCTAACTTAAATCAGGTTCATTATCTCAATAATTTTTTTTTGTTTTTCGAAATATCATTGTCTTGTTTTAAATACACAATCATTTTCTAATTTGGACTTTAGACGCGTACTTGTTTTATTTGTCTATTTATTTATACTACAAAAACAATTGTGAAATAAAATGTAATTCGCTTTTTCATTGTTATTCAAGTAGAATCATTAGTCAATTCTCATTGTACATCATGCACATATCAGCCCCCCCCCGCCAATATATATTTATGTACAGACCAATATATATCTTGTAAATAAATATCATAATTACCAAGTGAGTTAGAAGAGAGAGAGAGAGAGGGAGTGAGGGTGATTGAAACTAGATATGTATAGACAAGTAAGAAATACTCAGTGAAAATAACTATCATAATAATGATACATGTGATTTGCAATGATTAATTTGCTATGATGCTTAAATTACATAAATACATAATTGTTCCAGTTAAAATGATTGTTACATTGAAAAGAGAGAAACGATAATTTTGTTTGTTCTTGGTATTTATCATGAATTAACATGGATTTGGGGGATATTATTAATGCACACGGTTCATTGTACAGTCGCTTCATGCTAGAATGAGACTCCTCAGAAGTGTGTACTAACAATCTCAGCGGGGATCGAACCTAAGTACCTTCAGGTATCACGGTCAAGTTCGAGAGGAATTTGTGAAAGTTCTAGTGAAAATTCGAGGCGAGTGCTGTTCAACCGTGTCGGGTATGAGACAGTTACGTTGCCAAGGTATTCCAAATAGTTTACAAATAACGAAATCTTTAGTTTTAATTCTTTTTTCCAGAAGCAATTAATATTAAGCATTTTCAACCTGACCTATAAATACAGAGTGGAAAGCATGATAAACTTATCTTTTTCGTAATAAATTCTAACTGTAATTCAACTGAATAAGCTTTAGAAAGATAGGTTTATTTTTAGGTTCAATTAGTCTCAGTTTGATATTAGTTTGGGGAAGCATAAGTTTTTGTCAGATGAAGGCTTGAGCAGACAATCTCGCATTGATTGATAACTGATTGAACAGAAAATTCGTCAGTTCAATGTTTATTTTAAATTATCAATGGATACCGGCTCAGTGATCTAGAGGTTAGGCGTTTGTATGCGGGATCAATAGATTCTGAGTTCGAATCTCGTTAGGCGCAGTTGTCAATGCGCACCGCTAAGGAGTCCTATAATAGGACGAAACGGCTGTCCAGTGCTTCCAGGTTTTCCATGGTGGTCTAGCTTTAATTGTCTCATGATCTCAACTGTTAAAAATATCATTTATTTGTTTAAAGAAAAAGGAACAATAACACTAATTCATTTTTATTTACTTTATAGCTGATGAACTTGCCACATTTGTTGCACAGATCACTAGAAATTTACAAGAAATTGAAAAAAATACGAAATTATCCTTGAATAGTAATCAATCGGATATGAACAACAGCAATGATATGATGTTGAAGACTTCGACATCTATCGACCAATCACAATTAAATACTACACATTCATCATTGTATTTGAAAGCCGCCAATAATAATGATCAAGTTACGCATCTTTCATCAGGTAATTAAAGCAAGCCAGAGGAACACAGTTGTTTCCATTAAATTATATATATATATATATATATATATATATATAAGCATTAATATGATGTTTCATATATTATTTGGATTGTGCTCGTGTTAACATTAATTGTAATATGATTGAAGAGAAAAACTTAATAAGTAGTTTAATATAATAAGATAGAATATCAGTAATAGAAAGGTATTTGTTTTAATTTCTTTAGTTGCAATTTTGCTGAATCTAAATATTTTGTGTCGTTCATGCTAATAGTGTGATCTTATCTGTGCACTTTATCATTATGTTTTTATACAAAAGTATTCATGCAGTATAGCCACCGAAGTAATAACTAATAATAATCATTATATTGATCTCTCTGTAAACTAAATGGTGTATATTGTGATAATTATGTATAGAAATAACTATTTTGTCACCGATCATTTCATAATCATCTGGAAAAGTTGATAAAGTTTTGTCTAAATGATGCATCTTTTTATTTTGTAATAAATGTGCAGTGAACGAGAACTTCAGTGAGGATAACTAAATTTATTTGAGTATAAAATTACAGAATCTCTTAGTAAAATCTGAGAAGCATACAGTAAATACGTCATTTGTAAAGTGTCAATTAATCGTTTCAGACTTGATTGTTCCTTCTTTTCTACACCAATCATTCTTTGCTTTCATTCTCTTCGATCTTCTCAACATTCTACCACTAGGCATTTCATTTTGATAAGAAAAAAGGAACAAAGACAAGTATATTGTAATTCATGTATTGAAAATCTGATGAAAAAAAGTGGTCGCAGCATCTGAACTGATAGAAAATTTTCATCATTAAAGATGAACCGACAGGTCCAGTTTACAGATGTTTATCGTAATGTTACACAACTGGTGCTGAGAATTTGTTACCGATGCACAGTTTATAGTAGTGAATAATGTTATTATGATCATAGAAGTCAGAATAGTTTAACGATCTGTCTGCAGTGCATCAATAAAGTAGCAGTCCTAACAAAGGAACTATTTGATACTGAAAAATAATCAGCAAATATTTTGCCCAGTAGTTGAAATCATGAGTCAATTGAAGCTAGAAAACCATGGAAAACCTAGAAGCAGTGGAATACCGTTTCGTCCTAATATGGGACTTCTCAGCAGTGCGCATCCACGATCCTGCCTCTCGAGATTCGGACTCAGGACCTATCAGTCTTGCGCGCGAGCTCCTAACCATTAGACAACTGACCCGGCATCCAACGGTGGTAATGTCAACCAACCCACGAAATTGCGCCACCGTCACTATTGTTTTCAGTGAGTTGATGAGCACTTCTGAAGAGTCCTATAATAGGACGAAACGGCCATCCACTGCATCCAGGTTTTCCATGGTGGTTTAACCTCAACGGACTCATGATTTCAATTATGGCAATTGCTAAAATCCCCACAAACTCCTTCTGAAAAAAAATATATCTGGACTATTTTGTCCTAGTTTGTTGCTCCGCAGCAATGCGATTCCGAAACCTCAGCGATTATAGGGTCAAAGATTTTGAGGTCTCATTGATAACTTCGTAAAGCAGTTCGGGATTTCTTGTGACAAGCTGGAAGAAGCGGATTTCAACTTTATGGGATGAATGAAAGTTATTAGCAATGGATGAAGGTATTCGTTATCACTAACTTATTGAAATTTGACATATAAACCATTGGTCGCTGGTTTGTAGCTAAAGTTCTTGCCGAGAGACGAAAAGATCTTGAGTTTGCTCGTCTGTAACGCTTGATCATAAATGAATGCTGCTGTGGAGTCCATATTAAGGTAAAATACCCGTCCAGTGCTTCAATATTAATCTAACATAGGTCAGTTCGTCATCTAAATGATTTCCAACAATCTCCACGAACTCTATCATATTTGTGAGTTTTCCAGATTGTGACAATATTATTTATTGAATTTAACTACTTTGTGTAAAAGTAGATATTACTTATAACTCACTTACTTATTTACCCCTGCTACTCCTCGTGGAGGAGCATAGGCCGCCCACCAGCATTCTCCATCCAACCCTGTCCTGAGCAATCCTCTCCAGCTCTTTCCAGTTGTTATTCATCCTTTTCATATCTGCTTCTATTATCCAACGTAATGTGTTCTTTGACCTTTCTCTTTTCCGCTTCCCTTCAGGATTCTAAGTTAGCACTTGTCTCGTGATGGATTTTGGTGGTTTTCGTTATGTACGTCCTATCAATTTCCACCGTCTTTTCCTAATTTCTTCTTCAACTAGAAGCTGGTTTGTTCTCTCCCAGAGAAGGCATTTGCTGATGGTATCCGGCCAATGGATGTTGAGTATCTTGGGTAGACAGCTATTTATAAATACTTGTACCTTCTAAATGGTGGTTGTTGTTCTCCAAGTTTCAGCTCCATACAGTAGAACTGCCTTGACGTTGGCATGGAAGATTCTCACTTTGATATTGGATGACAAACAGTTGTTTTGAGTTCCATATGTTCTTCAATTGTAGGAATGCGACCCTTGCTTTGCCAATCCTTGCCTTTACGTCTGCATCTGAACCTCCTTGTTCATCGATGATGCTTCCCAAGTACATGAATGATTCCATATCTTTCAGAGTTTCATCATCAAGAGTGAGTGGATTGCTGTCCTCCTTTTTGAATTTGAGGACCTTGGCTTTCCCTTTGTGTATGTTGAGGCCCACTGATTCAGAGACTGCTGCTACTCTAGCTGTCTTCATCTACACTTGTTCATGTGTATGCGATAGGAGGGCTATGTCGTCTGCGAAGTCCAAACCATGTAATTGGTTATGAGCAGTCCATTGTATGCCGTGTTTTCCCTCAGATGTCGAGGTCTTCATAATCCAGTCGACCACAGTAAGAAAGAGGAAGGAAGGGAGTAAACAGCCTTTATTGACTCCGGTCCTTACTTGGAATGCACTGTATTACTTATAAGAAACATATTCAAAAGCACTTCAATTTTTTTTCCATGAAATTCAATGTTATTCAAAACGTGTCTGAAAGTCATTTGGATGGGATTTCACAAGATCCAGTCCAATTAATCCTTTCGATTTTTTGTTAAATTCAAGATGTTTGTTGGTGTATACCAAAAACAGTATACTTCGTCTTATTTATTCAAATAATTATAGGTTATTTTTACTATTATTACCTTAGATTTTGTGAAATTTGTTGACAATGAATTAATCACATCAGGAATTGATAGTAGTTCAACTATCATTGAAAACCGCGAAGCAGCAGAAAGCTGTTTCGTATACAAATGACACTCTTTAACAGTGAGAACTCATGCTAGTGGGATGTAGGGTGAGCGTTTCTCTCTATTTGGAACTCATCGGCTGTGCATACCTGTATTTCAGTCTGTTATGTACATTAGACTCAAACCCAGTACTTTCCTTATCAATAGTCAATCCGTTACCGATTAAGCTACTAAATTATTCAACGGAAAAAAGTTATCAGTAAGGGTTTGTAAACTCCTGTTGTTAATATTCAGTACTAGAACTGATCATTCACTGTCACTTTATGAACTTACTGTGGAGATTATCTTCTCAATATCGACTCGTTTATGTTTTTTTTTAGTTTGGTTGACTGAATTCATAAAGTATTGCTAAATTTCATAGCATTGCTAACTTTATCAGCAATTTTCGTCTCAGATTAGTCCTATTTGGGCTAGCATTGAAAATCATTCAGTAAAGGACAACTGTTTCTTACTAGCCTAAGATTTCTCAGGAATGCATACTCACAAGCCTAAACACAGGGATCTAATCCCAGCCCAGCAGTTCTTATGACGAATGTACAGCCGTTAGGATCATTGGCTTTGGGGTCTATTGATACATGTATCAAACACCAATCAATTTACAATTTGGCACTATTGTCATGCAACAGCATTAGTCACATCTTCTGACTAGGACTCATTAATAATTAAATCACTACTGAGCTTTTTATTAGTAGTTTGAAACAAACCATAACGAATTCATTTGGATTTTTATCGTTTTTACAAATGTTTGTATGTTCATCTCAGTTGATTTCATTTCCTGGGCCGTGATTAACTGTTATGCAAAGAAACATAAATATTACGAATACCTTTTTGGTTTTTCTAAGGCTGAGATTTTCTCGATGGTGTTGTATTGACTGAATATAAGACCCGACTTGAAAATTGATCACCGACATATGTATTTTGGTAATAATTCTTATTTGGGAATCATTTCATAAGTGTTAAATTAAGTTAGAAATATTAGTATCTGACTTCTACTTAAGTATTATTAATTAAATGGCTATGTAACACTGAAGTGAAACGGTGGATGCTTACTGCTGAGAAGTCACACGCTAGGACGAAACAGCCGTTCAGTGTTTCCAGGTTCTCAGTGGCGGTTTGATATTGATCGATTCATAATCTTAATCGAAACATATGATTGTTCAAACATATCTTGTTTCTTTTGCTTACTTAAAGGAGTCAGATGGACTGTTATAGATGTAACTTCATTAAGGCATTAAATGAATAACATGGTTCCGATGAAGTTATACGGCTGTGTATCTCTATGTTTTAAAATGTGTAACAATGCTGATAGAGCCTATTGCTCATTTTTATCGTTATTTCAAGGTCACAATGTGTGTGAGCCTTAAACCATAATTTAGAGAGGACAAAAATTAGTTTAACAAGCACACGTAGACTGAACCGTCTGTTGTGTCATCTTTTATCTCTCAATACCTTATCTCCACTATCAATTAATTTCGTTCAAATGCACCGTTAATAATGAGTCATTAATGAGACATTTTCTGAAATAAAGAAAACATCTCATGAAAATACTTCAGTGTTTTACACCATTTTTTCTACAATCACGTCTTTGTATATATAAACACACACACACACTTTCCCCTCGATCTCAATATTCTGTGGATAGTAGTAGTATTTGTGCAGTTCAGTTTTGGCAGAATACACATTTATTGATGTCAGCAATTTTGAGACATTTTATTTACTTATCTAATACAAACAAAATGAATCTGGTTTAATTCTGATGATACTTCTATAGAATGATGATCTTATGTGTAATTGTGTATGTGTATCACTTTGCTTTCTTACATGTACACAATGATGTTGTGTTTTAATTGAATGAATTAATATTGAAGACAAAATTCGGTGCTTGTCTTTTGAACATTGAATATTCATGTTCTTATATTGGTATGTTGATATGGTGTGGTATATGTCAGTTTATTCTCATTAAAATAAAGAGTATTTTTATTACGGAATAAAAGTAACTACAAAATAATCTACATATATATTGAATACTGAATGTAAAGTAAATGATACTTGCTATGTCAATTCTCATTTATCAATAAGGGGTTGTAGGGATTATTGAATTTCATTTAAATCATGAAAGGATTTCTACAAGCCTTTACTGATAATTATTATGTTTTAATTAGTGCGACGAAATTTCTGAAGTTCTTGTAATAAGTCGTAATTGGTGGAGTTGGACTGTATTGAGTGTGATGCAGTTATCCACCAATGACAATGGAAGATGGTCACGCAATGTCCTGGATCGATCGAAGTTAAACATTAACATCTTTAGATGCTGAATCGGTGGTCCAGAGGTTTAACGTCCTCGAGAGACCAACGTCACTGAGTTCGAATCACACGTGCAGGATTGTAGATTTGCACTTCTGACGCGTCCTATAGTAGGACGGGACGGGCGTCCAGTGCTTTCAGGTTTTAAATAATAGTGTAACTTGGATCGGTTCATGATTTCAATGAAATTCTCATTTTATTTCTAATGATCTGTGTACAACAATTTTCGGTCATGGTTATTCGGTGATAAAACAACAAATAATTAAATTAATTACCAGTAAATTGTTTGAATTATACTGTGATTAGTATACACAATTGTATTTTGATCAGTTATTGTTAGCATATATGTGTGCATCATGTGTTAATCACGTTGATGTAGCCATGATCATAATCTTTACTAATAACAATATAAACATAAGATATTTTAAACTAGTTCGTTGATGAGTGAAATAAATAGTTGAGTGCACAACACATTGGATATTTGAAATGAAAGAGGTTTCTGGTTTGCAGTCTCAATATAAAAATCAATATTGAGATGCCGGTACACGTAGCTAACTAGCTATCTCTGAATAAAACGAAATGCATATATTGAGTTTTTCGGCTATCTACAATTCATCTATTTTATTGAAATCACATTTTTAGTTTGTCGGTTAACTGACAACAATTCGATTTCATTTGAGGTTGAGTGGGCGGTTGGGATTGAAAATCATTAAGCAATGGATGATAATGGTCTTGTCGTAGTCAGAACCTTTTCAACATAATACTAATTAAAAAAATAGTTCTTGCAAGTTGTTTAATTAAACTACAATAATTTCATGTCAATGAAGTAGTTCAATTGAGCTAAGAACTTGACCGAAATCCTTAGATAATCATAACAACATTACCATCAATTAATAACTAACCAATACTGGTGTAATTGCTCATTTTCAATAAACTAATCAGTGCTGCCACCCACCCACCCAACACCACATTTTCTTTTATTGTAAAATTTGTAGTCTATCTAGATCACGTTGAAGCAACATTACTTCGTAGTTGAATGATAGATTTATAAAATCCGTGTACATGGTTTCTTTCAGGCAGTCCAAAGTGTTTGTTTCTCTAAAAATTATTTTTCATTAGTGTACGGTGTTCGTGAAGATTGTTGAGATTTTTATAGTATACATTACGAATAATAACTGTAGTTAGACAATCATTCAGACTAAGGAGCATTAAATAACTGTTCCATTCCAATTGCGTATTCACAACACACCCGGGTATCGTACCTAAGACCTTAAGAGCATACG
The DNA here is from genome assembly GCA_944470425.2 of Schistosoma bovis. NCBI lineage: Eukaryota > Metazoa > Platyhelminthes > Trematoda > Strigeidida > Schistosomatidae > Schistosoma > Schistosoma bovis. The sequence goes on from OX103957.1 coordinate 16,559,105, forward strand.
ACATATCAAATTTCAACTAATTCATGATATTATTTTCTACTTTGGCCTGAAATTCTGTTTGTTCTTCACTTTTCAGCTATACTACTAACAATAATAATAACCCCATTAATATCTTTCTTTTTTTAAGTAAAATAACTTATCATGATAGGATGGTAAGTTCATATTGGTAAATACTTTCAATGTGTCTGCAGGTAATTCCCATGTTGAATTGTACATGTGTGTTCGTCTGTGTGAATGTGCATGTAACGATAATATTCATAAAAGTTGACAAAAGTTTCTCTTCGAGATTCTGTGATGTAATAATAATAATGATAGTGATAACAATAAGGATAACAATGACAATCTTTATAATGTTAAATGTTCTAACTGATTTTATAAATGATCTTGTTATTCAGCATGTATTATGTTTGTTTATGCTTCAATTGTGTTCTTCAATGTTTCCTCTACAGAATGTTTGCAATTTATGTGAATAACTCTTTATACCTGTGTAATGTTAACCCTATTGAAATGAGTTTATTATTACTAATATTAATTATGATGGTTACTAGAATTCTGTGAATAATAATAATAACCAGGAATTTGTATTTGGACAAGTTTTCCTCATCCAATGTTTCTCAATACGATCTGTTGCTTCTTTTTCTATATTTATTTATTTACTTGTCTATGCAAATGTTAATCAATTATCTATACAGTTAGTAGTCCAGTTTATTATTATTATCAGGAACTGATATCAGTCTTGGTCGTACCAGGGCATGTATATATTACATAGCTATATACAAACATATATGTCTCTTTTCACTGAATGAATTTAACTTCCAAAACATGACATTTTTATGCTTGCATTATTATTATTCTTTAGTGCCTAATGTATTTTGACTTAATTACGTTTTATGTTTTATACTACTAATAAGCATACAAAGTTTAAACTCACTATTTCCTTGGAGCAGTGATACTCCTTTTATTTTAGCATATTCTCAATGGCGTGTTCACCTAAGGAATGCATTATTTGTCAAACTTTTAACATTGTATTTGATGAAATCATCTTGTATCTTTGAAAAAGTTGTATATATATATATATATATATATATATATATATATATATATTTGGTGCTTTCATGATATTAATTCGCAAACAAATCTGAATCGTGTAGAGTGAAAACGAAGTCCGTAGGTAGAATAGGATGTTTATGAGTAACACACATCTCTTTACAATACTGCCCTACAGGATATATGTGTATATACATGATTTTAGTTAATCAATATTGTGAATGAAGATTTTTCAAATAATGAATGCTCCCCTTTATATCTAAATCCTACGTTCCATCAGTTTCGAACCATCTTTGATAATCCTTCTTCTTGCATCTCTATTGAATCTGACTATAATTGAAATACTTGATTCTTTCATATACTCTACAGACCCTTATGTTTTTCTTCTTTAATAATTCGTAAAGTATTTCCAGTTATTTTGAATGTCAATGTCATCGTTTTTATGTTCTGTGAATGATGCCGTGTATGATAAGTTTTTTTAAAATCAATCATGTGTATCTGTTGAGACTTACCGATGAGTTATGCATCCAATCTATCTTGTTTTTCTCAAGTACATATTTTTGTACTTCATTTCAAGATATACTCTAAATGTATCACAGCTAGTTGATACTATAATCAGATTTTGTTTGGTCAATGAAGAGAGCATGTTCCAAACTTGCGGTTTACAGTCCGATAGTTCATAGTGCATGTTTGTTTGTTTGTTTTTGTCCACTGAATATTTGTAAAGGAAATATTTCTATTTCTTTGAAATGTATATTTATAAAAGCTCATTTTTTCTTTATTTTTAGTTGCCTTAGGCTCTATACTTGGAATATTAATATTCATTTTGGCCACTCTTCTTGTTGTTTATAGTCTAAGGCATAAGTAAGTTAAAGTGTTTTATTATATATATTTGTGTATTGATGTGGGATATAACGCTGTATAATGATTGATTTGTCAGTGTATATAGACATCAGTGGATGTCTAGTATAATTCTTTTACATGAATTATTTACCGACTCCATTTATTTAATACTTGAATAATCCATACTGATTTTCTAAACTCTTTCTAGTCCTTCTACGTAGAAATGTTATACACTTATCACTTAAACAGAATCTGGAAAGTGAGAGGTGTCGAATGAATAGTTAAATCCTGTGGTTTATATGTGACGATAATATCTTCGGAGCATCTAGGTCAGTAATCGTCCAACCAAGATATGATGCATAATGCATTGTTTTTGCAGACCTTCCTGAGAAGATTCCATTAAATACCGACTTCAAGAAATATACTTTTTAGCTGTTTCATAGGTAGTGATGAATTTCTACTAACAATTTCTGTGCCATTAAATGTTCATTTACTTTATCATAGTCAAATAGGATTATCACTATGAATAGCAAAATTTACCAAACAATCAATAATGTGATTGTTGGTAAGCAATGCACAAATGTTGTAGGATACAGCTGAAGAAGCAATTGGGGATCTGATGAAAAAGCAATACGAAAAATGACAGAGATCAAAAAGATTCGCGGCACTGCAGTCAATTTCATTTCATGACGCTTGATGTCTATAACCATTAGTTATGGTTGTCTTATTGACCCTAACTAAGCTTTATTCAGCTTACAACTGAATGATTGTTAAGTAGCAGCCAATCTCGCATTTGTGCAATCTTATAATGCTGATGGAATTCTGTTAACTATGAAGTTGGTTTAAATCCCACAAGTAATATCAGTTTCCTACAAAGACTACATATATGCCTTACTGGCGAGTGTCATATAACACATAACCCCTACGTCAAAGAAGGTTTCCCATTGACTGTCTTCAATTAACTCGAACAGTCTCCGCCTACTAACACAATTCAAATCAACAATCGCTAATAAATTACTCGATTGATATTACGTGTTAAATTAATCATCTCTACTTTATTCCCAATCTGTTTTCGTATGCACATTATACTTTTTAACATAGAATCGTCTAGGTTATCCTTCATCGTATTTTTCTTTTTAGATTATTTGAACATTATCATAAAACTATTGATCTAGCTGCAATTTCATCGTCAAATCGTCTTGGTTCCTGTTCATTGGGAACATTTAGTAGATCTAAAGATACTTTATTATTTCCAACATGTAAAAAATCTCTCATGTCATTCCATAACAATAGTAACAACAACAACAACCATAATCACACAATTTTCACCAATGGAAATCTCTTCAAATCTGATCCACATTTATTGAGTCATAATACAATCAATGAAAGTTTCCCAGATTTTCAGAATACAGCACTTCATTCATCAACTGTTTCGGGTGTGAATAGAAAACCGTCAAATATTGACTTTATTACAGATGGTCATTTACCACCATGGCGTAATTCTTTTATGAAAAGAAATCACAAAACGCCTACTGCTATTTCAGCATTAACATTGGTACCAAATACACCGAATTTAGATCGTCGACAGATTATGAACTCTTTACCATGGCTACGGACAAATTCCACATCTCATATTAGCAGTAATAATGGTGCTCCCTCTTCCTTTAATCATAATGCTAATCATACTAATAGTACTACTAATACTAATAAGAATAATAACCATTCAAGATTTGGAGCATCTAGTGAAACAATTCTATTTTCGTCATTGAATCCACCGAATGGTATGCCACGTTCATGGTGGTTACCATGGCGTAGAAGTATGCGAAAAAAACGTCGATTATATACACAGTTACAAAGACGTCAGGAAATTCAATCATTATCTCAACGGGGTCTTTTAGAATCATCTGGTAGTTTTTTAGGGAAATCCACTCCACAATTACCAAATAATCGTCATTTAATGACATCATCAAATAATAGTGGGCTATTGGCGAATGAAAATGTTTCAAGATTTGGTACAACTGCTGAACCATCATTACCTGCGATACCTATATCATCATCGCCATCATCAACATCATCGTTATCAAATAAGGAAGAATTGATTCATCAACATCCATATTCAAATCATATTTTTTTAAGATCGGGAAGATCTGGCAGTGAAAGAACACGACAAAGTACAAAGACGTTGATCACGACCACAGACAACGGTAGTAATTCCGGGATAGTTAGCGCTTTATACGCAAATGATGATCAAGCGAATTCATCAATTTATACAAAGTATCCTATGAATTTGCCAAATAATAATAATAGTAATGGAGACAATACATCACCGTCTAATTATCCCAAGACTAATTCAAATATACAATCTATTTCATGGATCAATGTGAATGATAATGATTTACCATGGAAATTTACACCACCAAGTAGAAATAGTTTTAGTAATGGTATTCGACGACTATCATCATTTTTTCGTAGTTTTAATCAAAGTAACGGATCATTTACACCACCAAGATATCATAATAACAATAATAGTAATGGTTATGGATTATCTTATAAAAAATCATCTTTAAGGTCTTCATCATTCAATACATCACGTACAGAGATGATGCCATCAATGCCAGTATTACCTACATTTAACTATTTGACTACATCAAATAATAATAATAATAGTGGTAATATTGTACCATCGACCAGTCATTATCCGGTCAATAAACAACATTTTGATTCATTTCGATTAAATGGTCGTCATGTTACTCATCCGTTGATGCAACCAGCTCTGCAATCAATGTCAGGTGGGTAACATAGTTTTCCTTCATATTTTCGGTTAAAATTTCACACTACTTGCAAATAGTCATATAATAACTATTAAAGTTATCCCCTTTACGTTCAATGTTGATTGACCTGCATTTTCAATTCATGTTTAATTATTGCTGTAGAAGGTTTAGACAGATTATAAAATCTCATGGATTATATCATGGACTAATAATAATAATAATTATATGGTCGCTTGGGAGTAGTTAGGTGAGGTAAATAACTAGATTCCGACGAGGTTGTGTTGTGGTTAGCCACCGGCTGCGAGATCTGAATGTCTTGGCTTTCATTTGCAACTGGATCATGGATGCACACTACTGAAGAGTTACATATTAGGATAAAATAACTATTCAACACTACTTTCTAATGATTATCTCATTGAAATGGTGTCGAATTGTTTGCTTTCCCAAGAGGAGCAATTGGAATTGAATGACGTGAAATGACCCAGAAAGTGTAAACGATATGCACTCAACTTCCTTGATTGGTAAATCACATATTATTGGTCACATAAAATTTGTCAAAGCTGAATACATAGGTTTTATGTGGTCGAAGATGTGGTGCATATTCTTAGCCAACAGTATTTCTAAAACAGGTTAAATACAACTTGTGGTTATTATCATAACATAAACAATCATTGGAACTGATTAATTAGATTAAGTAAAACCAATAGCAGTGAGTCAGTAACGAAATAAACAATCAGTCAGTGTGTTTGTTTAGGACCCATATTGTATAGTTTATCTCAAATTAAAAGGATTTAGCTGAAGCCTTACAGTACGTTTGAGTAGTTCACATTATCCTGTCAAGGATATGTCCAGTGTAGAGACGCCCCAGTTCTCTTTATGATAACTACCATCAATTTATATCGTTTATAAATTGAAGTTGATTAGGTGCTCAACGCAAGACCTCAGGCTCCTGGGATCCTATAGCCTCACTGTTTAGTTGTCACATACAAAAAATAATATCAGTCTTTTCAGTCTTTCCTTGTTTTCATTGGATGTTTTACTCAGGTCAGTACTTGTCTTAAACTACAAAATTCGATCATTTTCTTGTTTTCAGAACAAACGCAAGTTATACCTTTTCATTTTATGTTTTGTCCCTCTTCTCTCTTCATTCCACTAACAGAATCGAAGGATTTACACAGAAAACATAATGATATCGAGAATATGTGGAGTACTCAAACAGTAAAACCATCATTATTTCATCAAGATGCTTATCAACACCAAAATCATCATACTATGTATAGCAGTGGAGATGAACACACTACCATCAATGATATGTTATCACGTAACACAACAAAAACTAGTTTACAAGGAAGTAGTCGACTAGATTCCTTACTATCCACAGAATTGATTGATTTATGCAACAATAACAGTGGGTGTAGTAGTAGTAATAATAAAAATATTGTAAAGAATGATCCATTGGCTAAATTAAATTCTACTTCAGTGACAGTAAAGCAAACGGTACCAAATTCAATGTACAATAGTTCACTAAATTATAATAAATTTGATTATATTGAAAAAGATGAATTAAATCATTTACCATATCTAACAACTGATCCTTATTTGGAACCTGTTTCATTGAAACGAAGACAACAACAAGAAAAACAACCGGAAAATTTGATAAATACAGAGAAAATCAATCTCATTGATCATTATAATGATATAGATCTCGATACAGCAGTGAATGAAAATGGTGATTTAAACAAATTAAATAGTAAGTTGCATAAGATGATGTTCAAAATAGAAATGACAGTATACTCTAAATGTGCATGTTTAATATATGGAAGATTTTGTTGAGACTGTACAATTTTTGTGGCTTGCACCATAGAATAGACGATTACTGCAAAGTACAAAGAATACTGGCATAACTATTTCATCCTGGATTTAGACTACTGAATAATTGGGAACCAGCATGATCGCCGGAATACTCGTGATTGAGTTTTGTTGAAGGGCTTTAAGATAAAATGGCTATCAAATAATTCCTTATTTTTAATGGGTACTTAGTAGAAAAGTCATTCTGTGATATAAACTAGTCGTTGATATTAGCGATTTTTTAGCGCGTTAGTTTTCTACTGGATAAGGTCGCTAACCCCATGCCCAACCCTCCTTCTTTATGAGGGTTTGGGACTGGAGGGATTCCAGGCGTAGCCAGTCATTGATATTAATTAGATAAAACAATTTATTGCTCAACCGAATTAAAAAACGTCGAGTTATTTAATTCCAAGTTTGTAAAGCGTATGTGATCATAATGTCGAATCAAAATTCATTCGCCTAAAACTGAATCAACCATTATAGCCTTTAAAGTACTGAACTTATGTTATTTGATTTTTTTGTATACAGTTAGCATCGTGAAGTGTTGTTTTAGGTTAATGTCTTGAAAAACTGACTCTTTAGAAGTTACCGCAGTTATAAACCTATGGAATTCAGTCGACAGTTTCTAAACCTCAAAATTAATTGGTAAATTTGCAAACTGAAATACATGTTTCAATAATGCTGTAGAAGTGAAATACGGTTGAGCTCAGTATCTGTGGCCTAGAGGTTAGGCGTTCTCGCGCGAGACCGAAGGTCCTGGAGCCACAGTCCTAAGCGTAGGATTGTGAATATTCTCTGCTGAATAGTTTCATACTAGGACGAAATGGGTATCCAATGCTTTCAGGTTTTCAGTGATTGTCCAACATTGATCGTCGATTCATGATTTCAATGAAACTTTGTTTCAGTGAATTTTTCTGAAGTTAACTCAGTTGAAAATTTGGTACACAAGGTAACGCTTCTTAATTTTCATTCACCTATCAACAATACTAAATCTCAACAGCGTATGGTTTTACATAATATGTAAATTATTTTTCTTCCAAGTCACTGAATGACAACTGTTAGTCAGATTATAAAATTATAATGAATTACCTAATTTTGACAAGATCTAAATCATTTGGTTGATCACTGGGTAGTGATCAATGTCATAGATAGAATTCGATCTACACTAAGGAGGACCTGATCCAGTTCACCTTGATAACTTACCAACCAGTAATCAATCAATTGTAAAAGAGGAGGATTAGTCACGCCCTGGATAGCTCAGTGACTATGAAACCGGGTGACACGGGATCGAGTCGGTCAGGGAGCATCAGTTCCGTGAAGATTGCATGAAGCCTGAACCCAGGGTTCACGGTCAACTAACTCTAACTACCATCTCATATATTTGGTGTCTTTTCTCAAGTGCGGTAGCTGTTAAACGTTAAGATTTTCGACTATTTCGTCGTTTCACACGTTATCGAATGTCTCAATATACAATCGTCTTTTATTTAAATAGATTATAAAATTAAAAAGAAGTTACAGAGTTTGATGATTAGTAAATTGTTCAGTAAAGACAAACTGTACAAAGCTTAGACTAATTCAAGTTAATAGAAAGATGCGGCTTATTACAATGTAATTAGTACATTCAGCTGACGAGTTCCATGATTCGACGGAACGTGTGTCCTGGTTTGCATCGCTAGCCACCATCCATCTCTACTTACCATGCTTGTGACTTATTGGCAATATTGAGGCTATCCTCACAGACAGGATGCCAATATGACAGACAGATCAATCGCAGTCCTCAGCATTAATGGGAAGATTCAAACAACCTATACAAAAACTGAATTAATGTAACTGTAGTTATCTATTTAGTGTAATCCACAAGTAGTCAGTTCAGGTATTATATTAGGAAAAATATTCAGTGGATCGGCTTTCAAAATCCACATGAATAACAAATTTCATCAGATAACAGTTTTGTCAGTGTATACAAGGAAAACCTTTAGTTGTTCCAATGAAATTATCCTTTATCCTTATTATCATCGATAATGTTGATGATGATGATGACCTTGATTAATTCGTTAATTGATGTTGGTGAGGATTAAAGTTAATTGTTCAGCCAAATAGAATTCATGTGGCAGTATGTAACACCAATCAGAAGTGTAATGCCTGGCAGCAGAAGATTGAGAAGATCGACTTGAAGCGAACAGGAATGTATACAGAGAGCAATTGTAATAGCAATAAAATTGAAACAATCATAAATCATGAGGAAGACAACCAAGGGAAGATGTGCAAGTACTTTACTTTATGTATGGTTTTCATATTATAAAAAGGCACACTTTAATATCGCATTAAACAATAGATTGGTCTAGTGCACCTGAATTCTTCGTTCATTACACACAGTCTAATATTGTGTAAACTTTCATGATTGTCATTTGTCATTGATTTCTGTTTATAATTCCATTTTCTTCTTAGAATGTGATCAACATCGTGCAGTTCATAGTGGAACAAGTTCAGCAATTAGTTCATTAGTATTCGCTGATGATTCTGATCTTTCTAAAGTGTCAGAAAATTCAATAAAAAGTCGAAAATCTGATCAATATAGTTCATTACACTTGATCACATCACAAACTGTATCATCTAATGAAACTAATTCAATGAATAATAATCCTACAATAGATGTTACGACGGTTATTACCAATATTTGTACTACTACTACTACTACTTCTACAACCAACATTTCAATTCCCACTGCTACAGCAATTGTTTCTAACAGTGATGACGTTGTTGCTCTACCTCGAGTGAAAAACCTAAATAATATTGATTATGTAACTTATGATGAAACACGTTCGTATGATAAGAAAAATAACCGATTTACACTGAATAAAATTACTGGACAACAACCATATTCAATTGATTCTTACCGTAATCCGTTGAATACAAATAACAAACTTGTAGCTGGAACATTAACAGTTGCATCAGCATTGTTGTCATCAGATCATGAAGTTCAACGTAGAATCAATACAATGAAAGGTAATTGTCTCATTTCATAGTTTGATAAACACATTTATCAGATAATACAATCTGTAGTAATGACGAAATGATATTAGTTTGACATGCAATAGTAGTCAGAGAATATTGATTAGCTGTTTCGTCCTGGGTTAGGTTTCCTTGTCTGTACAGACTCATAATTCAACAAACTATCTAACTTATTACTTTCAGTGAACGCCTAATGACTAGGTTTATTTGGCCGATAACATGTTATGCAACAGTTGCTTGATATGTACCGTGTAAAACTGTTGAATAATTGAGTTATTTTTCATGATTGCTTAAACTCCTGTAATAACCCCAGGCCTAGTCTACACGACAACTTGAACATGAAAGAAATGCTGCAAAATGTAGAAAGAATGCTTAACTCCAAGGTTAGTTATTGTACAGGAAATTGAAGGTATTTGAAGCATTTCAGATGAACTTGGGCTTCTGACAGGTACTAAAATCCTACTAAGCATGGTAACACTAGAGGCAGTCATCCAATGGGAAATGTGACAAGTGACATTTCACGATCAAGATGTCTGTGAGACACTCCTATTGAATGCTGATTGAATAAAAAGGTTTCCCAGTGTTCACAAGGCCTCTGTGGACTTTTATTGAGGACTACTCTTCATCTCTTCAACATCTACTATGAATGCTATTCATTATTTTTCCTTATTATTTCCTTCTTTATCCTTCTTTCTAAAAAAAAATCATTCTCGTAGGTGATTCTGATTCACGCCCATTATCTGATGCAATGATTAGCAATCATTATTATGATTTAAATCGTAATATAAATTATCAAGAAATATCAATGGAATCATCATTACAAGAAGAGGAAAACAGGGATTCTAATCATCAATTATTATACAAATCTCATCCACCATTACCACCATTATGGTCTAATAATAATAATAATAATAATGTGCAACATTTTAATAAAAACCACATTATTACTGCCACTACTACTACTACTACTAATAATAATGATAGTAGTAAGAGAAATTTTGGTTCAATCGATTCATTATATGAAACAGTGGATTTGCCTAGAACTAATTTACCGACCTCAGTGTTAACATCGACAACAATGGTAAGTCAACAATTCATTGATTTCTTTTGATATACATACTTAACATTGTGTTATTTACTAAATTGATAAGTAGTCTAACGCATATTTGTGTATATTCAAGGGTGCACTACTTTGTAAAAAGCATAGTATACATTAAGCTGAAGGAATTTTGTTTGCCTTCCATGTATTGTGCAATTATGTTTTGTTCTAGCTAGATCTTGCACTTTTAGAAGTATTCATTCTAATGGTAACTGTTTGATTTCCGTTTGTTTTCCTTGACACTTTCTTCAACTTGTCTAGTTTTATTCAAATTAAATATGATGCTTTGCTTTGAGATAATGTTGGAAAGAAGATTATTAAGTCCTTACAAAATTTTCACAAGCAATACTATTCAAGTCAAAGTACACAATGATAAGGGAATAAGTGCAAAAAACTATTTACAAATGACAACAACTAAGAGATATGCAAATATTGAACAAAGCGACCTGCGTGATATATTAGCACAACACATTTCGAACAATCTGATCACACATATACTTGTCAAAAACATTTATATTTAAAGATAAAAGGTCAACTAGACTGGAAATGGAGGGAGAAGAGACAAAGATAATAATAAGTGTAATAATAGTAATAATATGAACATAATTTGAAACCCAATCACTCTGGTTTATAAACCAATATTATCAAGGAAAAGACAATGTGTTCATTTGATGTGAATTCTCTTTTCACAAATGTACCATTGTAAAAGACTATTGATATATTATGTGACTACATATCTTTAAACAATCTTAAATTACGTGTCTCTTTAAAGATTCTTAAAGATTTGCTACTATTATGTAATGACAACGTTCAGTTCACTTTTGAAGGCCACATTGATGGGGTTGCTATAGGTAGTCCTTTAGGACCATTATTAGCAGATGTGTTCATGGTGTTATATCCGAGCGAAGATTAAATCACGAGTAACTTCTCAGACATATTAATCAACAAGTATTGTCTATATATTCTTATGGTATAACTATTCAATAATTAGATTATGTATATTTATATTCCTCTTATTATAAGCTTCATTTTGACCTATAATTCATTATTATACGATTTACTGTCCCTAAATTATGCTCAGTTTATTAACTACTGTCTCCCACGTTCGTAGCCACTTTTTGGCTTTATTGTGTATAAATATTATTTTCTATATTTATGGTGCGTTGCGGTCTGTTTGGTTGATATAAACCCAGTATATCTGAAATAAATGATTCGATTCGATTTGATTCGCATAGTGGAAGAGAATAACGATCAGCTTCCCTTCCTAGATATACTTCTGAGTAGACGAGAAGATGGCTCAATCAAACGATCCATTTCCAGAAAATCAACATTTGTAGGTCAATACCTTAGATATTATAGATATCGCTTTGTGCAATACAAACAGGGTTTGATAAGGTGCCTATTCAACAGGCTTGATCGTATTTGTACATATGACGCCATTGATGATAATGTTAAGTTGCTAGATACAAGATTAATAGGAAATAGCTATCCTTTGAAATTCATAAATAGATGGAAAGTTCATGGTACAGTGAGACCTACTGTAGCCTTGGCTGAAAAAAAGCCTGTCTATATCACCTTACCATTTAGAGGTGATTCAAATAGCCGTTTATTGAAATAAAGGCTTAAATCAGCCATCAACAAAACGAAATGCTCAGCAAGGGTCATTATCAAATGAATAACAAGGTGCACGCTTCATCCAAAACTTGAAAGACATGGAAACGATTTTGTCACATCCCACTGTCTTTATCAATGTAAATGTCTGTGTGGTCACACATGCATAGAGAGGAGCAATCGTGATTTCAAAATTAAGGTGCACGCTTCATCCAAAACTTGAAAGACATGGAAACGATTTTGTCACATCCCACTGTCTTTATCAATGTAAATGTCTGTGTGGTCACACATGCATAGAGAGGAGCAATCATGATTTCAAAATTAGGGTGTGTGAACATGTCCCAAAATGGTCACAGAAACAAGTAGAATTAAGTGACCTAAATAATATCTTGTGGATAGACTCTTCTTAAATTTATTAGGAGGATGTTTAATTTTTAAGTACAATTCACTTAGAGGAGATTAAATGAAAGTCTTGTATTCTTTTGTGTTTGTGGTAAAAATGTTAAAGTGTTGTGGTCTTCTCGTTGTCCGATCTGTTTAGCTGCCACACATCCTGTATTGAATGAGAAGGAACTTCGTAAACCGTTGTAACTAGAAAACGCCGTAATGATCACAATTAAGAAAATTGTTTCCCCATGAAATTACTTGGAAAGACAATGAAAGTCTCGGTATTAGACCATTTCAGTTCGAAACAGGCAATAATATCTCAATGAAGTGTCCACTTTATTGGTTGATTGGAATAGCCTTGTAATGTTTAGCAATTTTGAAGAGTATAAGCAGTAGTTTTGGCTTTTTTCACCTACCTGATGGATGAACGTCCCTCATGATTGTAAGTTTTGCGTTTTCTTTGATAAGTGGACACTAGCTATAACTCCTTTTCTCATTTTTTGTTTACTTTCAATGTAGATACAACAACAACAACAACAACAAAAACATTTCATGGATTTCGGAAATCTTGTCAATAGCGAACATTTACGTCAACATCAACGTAGTTGTATGGCATTACCACCAACACCATCATCTTTATTCAATGTAAAAGCACCAATACGTTTAATCGGTGAAATGGATGATTGGAATTTGCCTAGTTGTTCTGATGATTCGGAATAACTAATTTATGATTAAGAGAAAGGAGAAGACAATGAGAATTCTTGTATAGATCAAAGATTTTTAATGAAAATATTCAATTTGTAAACGATTTACAATGAAAATCAATCCATTTTTTATTTATTCCCAGCTTCATTGTGATACTTCCGTATCACAGTGTTGATTAAAGGAACTTCCATTCACAGTGGAAACTGCTTCCGAGTTTTTACTGTGAGCATTCAAATGATGAGTTTTGGAAAACATTGATAAATATGTGTAGTTTGTTTCTCTACAATTCTATTGTACCGTTCACCGATGTTATATGCATCCAAAACCTGACGCTGCTTAGCTGAAGATATTCAGTTATCTTTCTGTATTCCATTGAGGTTATCTTCCAAGAAATGTCAACATTCAGTAGCAAAATCTCATTAATGGTTTTGGGTTAGCAATGTGCATTCGGAAATAATGGTGATTCTTCTGTGTGTATGTTACTATCTTGAAACGCCATATTCTGTAGCTTCTTTTCAAAATGATATTTTACAGACTTCCATGTTATATAAAACTTGCTAATGCTGGTAAGAAATAGAGGAAATAAAAATCTTCGTAGCAAACCTATGAGCCTGAGTTCGATCTGTGTTAGCGTGTTTCGAAGATATCGTTGACTAAGACGAAACATTTGTCTTTTCGGTACTTCCTGGTTGTCAATGATTGTCTAAAATCATTTAGTGGTGTAAACTTTGAAAAGTCAACAATCTTCTAGTGTGATTAATTCGAAAACTATTCAGTTTACTCCAAAGAATAGTGATATCAATAAATGATTTCTCTCTGCTTTTTTTCTTTGTTTCCTCATCCTGTCCGAATGCATTTCCCATCAGGATTACTTCAATTATGTTCTACTCTTAGATCGACTTTTCTTAAACTGCATTCTCAAAAACAGCCCAGACATTGATACCATTCAAATATACATGAATTTCATTCGGCTGTTCAAACATAAAACCATGTCATCTACTGACAACAAATTATCCATATATACCTCTTTCCATGATCCAGACCATATATATTACTTGTTTCGTTATATTCTTAAACAGATTGAGAAATCCTTTACTGAACTGTAAGTGTCTTCCAGCAATACTCTTCCTCACTCACTCACTTCCTTTCTCTCTCCTCATAGATACATTCTCAGTATGTTCTTGACTTGATATTTTTTACTTTTTTGACCGTAACAGAATACTTCTATCAATCTCTTTTTTGTTTAAATGAACATCACTTTCATTCATTGATATGTATAGCTATGAATATGGACGTATTCCTTTTCGATGATGTTGTCTTCTTTAAACTAGTTAGGTTAGTTACGAAGCTTTGAATATTCTTTCTAAATGATCCATTCATTTCAAACAGTATGTATGACAACTGGTTGGATTCAACTGAGCTACCAATTTTTGCTTTATAAATATCCAGTTGAATTTTCAATTTTGGTAATACATACACACACACACATAACCTACTCAATTCACACTTGCCGTTTCTACAATTTCTTTCATTGAAACTCATCTTCACACCTTGTACATTTTTTAATGCATAGAATCTATAAAATCAATATCGTACACATATCTCTTACGATAAACTGCATTCAGTGGTTTGTTTTTAAACATTACCAAAGTGACATTTCACATCTCTGTTTTACTTACTCACAATTCCTTTGTTATATATACATTACACATGTACACAGAAAATAACTTTGACACTAATGCAATTCTCTCCTCGTTATTTTGTACGACAATAGTAAATTATGCTCGTCCATTAGTTAATTATAAATAAAAATCCAGTTTCTCTATATTATTGACTTTGTGTCTCCACGATATATATGGGTTCTGTTGGATAGCCCGCGAGAATTATATAACTTGCTAGCTGGCGCTCATCAGAAAAGCGCATCTGACAATTTTGGGAAAGTGATCTACGTGACATTCAAGCCGGCATCACTCATATTTGCAGTCAGAGTTATTAACACTGACTCCCGGTAGGACTAAGTGACGATCGATTTCATGTCTATCTATTCTTTTCGTGCCGAATGAACCTTATCGATTAAGTTGAAATGTGGTCACTAGTCTAAATGACTCGACGCCATGTGCACTACGTTGAGATATTAGGGGATTGAAATTAGTTGGAAGAGAATCCTACCTGAATTTTAACCTTAGTATTAGTCGCTAGTCCTTTAATTTATTAGGTTATTTTTCATAATCATAGATTAGTACGAAGTAGACTAATGAGCAGCGTACTAGATCATTAAAAGTTCGGTTGATTCACCGTCTACATCACAGTTGACTCAAATTAACAGAAACCAAGTGGTTTCTCCAAAACCATGGCCAGATACCTTCAAATATTCATCCATCGTATGGTCATGTTGCATAAATCACCTTCTTTTGACAATAAATATGATTTCGGAGTTGCTCAGTTTAACTAATTTACATGACTGATCAACGATATATGCACAACTTATATGGAACAAGCAAACTGCTGAAAATACCTGATGCGTGAAGTTTTCAGGCAATTTACTTTACAAAATACACTGGGTAAACAGTCAGTCATAATCAAAGTAGAAGCAGTCAACAAACGTGTGCATCGGCCCACATTGTTGTAACACAATATAAACCGAGAAAATTGAGAGTAAATCAGTGTTCTTAAAAATTATAAAGGGCTATATTTCCAGGATGACATAGGAACAAAAAAGAAACTGAAAATAGTAATATTCCCTAGTGCGATGGGAAAAGTGCGAAATCATACAGAATCATGAAGTAAAAAATTGTGTGAATTGACAATGGGTTCAAGAAGATTCACGAGAATAGGAAGAATATTTGGAGAGAGAAATGCGAGATAATACACACAATTCAATGAATACAAAACAATGAATAACTGTAGCGACTGTAGATAATAATAATAATAATAATAATTTATTCTCAAATAACAGTTTGTTGCATGATGCATGCCAGTTTACAGGCAAGATCAAATTGATACAAATGATACAATATACACTGTAGTAAATTACATAGCTGGGTTGATAATTTATAAGATGTGAATGTAGATGGTTTTAATCAGTAGTACAGTTGGCGCGCTTCACGAAAGTTGCGTTGCGAATGTGCAACTGATGGTCAAGGATAGGTCCATTGAAGGTATGAGCTTCTAGAAATCGCAACCTTATGTCCCTTTGGAATATCCAAGGCTTTAAGGATGGTGCAGGATTAAGTCACCCGTTCCATATCTCAAGGGGGCTGAAAGAGGGAGCAAGTAATAAAAAGCACGAGAGGCAGAGTAGCCAATACTCATGAAGGAATGTTTAAGGTATGATTACTCAGTCTAATTTTCTTTTATTAAGGTATTTGTTAAGAAGGAGCATTTTAATAGGTTAAAGAAAATAAGTGTTACCAATGTGTGAGTAGACACACAACTGACGAATGGAGGCGATTCGGAAAGGAGCTGAGAGTATGGGATTATGTGTGATTATAAAATAAAATATAGTGCTAGAAACAGTATTGTGATATACAATTGGCTGTCTTCCTTTTATTATCGAAGCTATTAGAGCCTCTTTCATTTTTTTCTTTTGTATTATTATTTTTTTCAGGTATTATAGGGTCTTGAGTAGGCTTCATATATTAGCGAATTGTCTAGTTTGCTTGTAATAGGATTTCTGGATAGGAAGTGAAACCAATCCAACGTTTGTAACACGATTTAAAGAGGTATTTTGGGTGATAAATCAGCATCAATACCATAAGTTAGTGACATCCCATTTAGGTTGATCGACATCTGTGCAACCTTTGTAAAATCCACATATTATTTGAATAATAAGCATATGTTTGAAACAAACCAACTACTCCAGTACCCAAGAGAATGCAATCACGAATTGTATGAGATTGAACTGACTTGTCGATAACTGAAGATTTTTCTGTTTGAAAATAAAGTTAGAAATAAAAAACGATTCAAAGCATGTTAGATACTGACGTTTTAATCTAATGAGTACATATACATTCTTTAATTGGATATTAACAATTGAGGTGTCAAGGTTTTTAGTTTTGAGCCACCTAGTCTCAGGTTCGAAACTCGTTCTACCTACTCTGATTTGGCCAATCGTGGTAGTTTTCTTAACCCTGAAAATCAGAATACGATTCAAAGCGAATTATACGAATCTGTACCCGGTAAATGAGTTAAAAGGCATTTATCAGTTTGTTACAGTTTTCCTTCACATTCTCCAAAATATTGAAGAATTCCTGTTAACTGAAAGTTTTTCATGATGGCGTTCTCATTCAAACTGTATCTCTTCTTAGAAACTACCCTTGTTCACGTGTATTTCTTATTGAGAAAAAGAACTCAGGATATCCATATCCCATATACTCGTCAAGAACATACCCTGTTATTACTGGTTCATTATCCAGCGTGATTTTCATATTGAGCACTTTAATGATTATCTTCATCTTTATTCACAATTACCTTTGAATTTGTCCAGTTAACTTTTCATCAGATTATTTGATATGTATTGCACA
Source organism: Schistosoma bovis (assembly GCA_944470425.2). Classification (NCBI taxonomy): domain Eukaryota; kingdom Metazoa; phylum Platyhelminthes; class Trematoda; order Strigeidida; family Schistosomatidae; genus Schistosoma; species Schistosoma bovis. The sequence continues at coordinate 16,576,951 of OX103957.1, forward strand.
AAATGTACCACATAAACACTGAGAACCTTCATCTATCTTAGTGTATGATTTAAATTGATCAAAAAGGGATGTAGATCATACCTTTTCTAAAACATTTTGTATGTTTCTGAAAGTACTTCGACGAGATGTTCTTAAAAAATCTAATTAGATTGGGATATTGTAATAGATGTGTGATTAAATGATGTGAACCTGATTGTAAACAAGTGGATGATAACGAGTTGTAGTCGATATCCCACCAATTAAAATCACCATGCTGTGATTCATACATTAATAAGGGCCACATAAATACAAACACATAAGCGTCGACTGCAGTTGGTCTTTAATTATGTGAATAAGTACAGGCACATATACACGAAAAGGCATTGGCGTATACTTAAGAGAGAGGAGAAAACAAATATCAGCGTTAATACGATTAAATAGGACAATAGGACAACAATTATATTGAATACCAAAAACGTTTATAGAAGTCAACCACGCTTGGAGTTGAAGAGTCCGCAAAGTATTACTCTTGTTTATTTGACTGAAAGTTCGTTATCGACAACTTCCAATAAAGTGACTGTCTTGATGATTATTTTTCAATATTAACATACATCCCAAAATTAGTCGAATAGTTCGTAGTTAAATACTGTACAACCCTAAACACAACCTGCTACGAAGTAATATTTTTGATTTTAAAAATCATAATGAAAATTATTATTGTCAGATGAATAAAAGAGATTGTAGCTGGAATAAGGAAATGGTCGAGTATCAAGTTAGATTTTTCTTTGCATAACTTTTATTTGAAGTTATACATCTGTAATTCAGCTATACTTTCAACATCGACATCAAAGTGTTGGTTTCCTTCTTATATAAAACATTTACTATGAAATCAGAGCTTCCATTGATGAACTTGACATCGGCTCTCAATTGTAACGAATAGTTTGATTGTCGAGATTCTCGTTATAAATGCCGACCATGTGATGTACCGAAGTAATAACATAAATGTTTAATGCGACACATTATTGCTAAACTATGTATGTTCATGTTCCTCTTAATATTATTCCACTTACCATCCTTGGGTTATGCCTAGTGTATTAATTACAGTCTCTCACATGCACAACCATTATTGGCTTGATGTTGTACATATGTTATTTTCTGTTTTATCGTACGATGTGGTCTGTTTGGTCTGTATAAAAACCCAGTACTTTTGAAATACATGTCTCATATTGCGGAAGCTGAGATTTGTTTTCTGGATCTAACAGGCAGAGCTATCCAGGAAGAAGAGCCGATATGACTCTAGAATGGTCGTACGCTGTTTGTGCGTCATTGGTACGGTTAGTAAATCACTGTTTTCTAATTGGCGGTATCATAACACCATATATTGGTAGGGGAACAAAGTCACAAATTATAACATGGACAATCAACATGAACAAGAAAATGTCACAGCAGATTAGTAGATTTAACGACGTGCGGAATCAACATCACCGCAAACCGAAAGCTTGACCGTTGTTGATACCTTGATGTGGTCATCGAGCTTGCCTATCGTAATGAACCAATCGAGCTAAACTGCCAGCAGCAGTCGTTCATCAAGATTCTACCATGCTGGACATGTTGGTTGCTGAATGCTAAGACTAAAAGCAGCAAACCCAAGGTCTGAGGGAGAAGCTGTACTGCTGACTGTACAGAGGTGTGATGGCAGTAAGGTATTTCCTTCAGACAACCAGCATAACAGCGATGAAACCTTCCCACAAGGAGGAGTGAGGTTTGAAAATATCGACCCTAAAAACGCACATCTCGCCTTATCTCACGGATCTTCGTCTCCAGTGGTAAGTTCCAATAATTACGGAGCCAACGCGAAAATTACTCACAAAAAGGTCGTGTGTGGACGACCTCAAGCACTTTTACCTTGGGCACTGAGGTTACGCTCGCAGGTCACTAAGGCCAGCTTGAATCCATTTTCATTTTCAGGTACCTGAAGAAGAACCCTTTCACGGAGTGAGAAACCGGGAAGTGATAACTGCACTCATACATCCAGCACCAATCAAGATCACTGTATTCACAATCAATCTATTTCTTCAATTCCTATTATTCCAGCTTTCAGGACTTTCAAATCCAAACTTGTTCCTTTGACTTCCTTCACAAGTGACATCATGGCCAAAGATTCCAATACGCGAAACACCGTCCCAGGTCCATTGAAATATCGCTGTTAACCACATATTGGAACCTTAGACTTACACAACCTATTTCAAATCGGGCAGCAAGCATCCTTGGCTAAAACCCTGGGATCTCGCACCATTGATTCATGCTGTGCCTCCGAAACACGCATACAGGATCCTAGTGTGATCAATCACTTGATCTCAACTCGCAAAAACGGGGAACTGACGAGATATATCCTCCGTGTACCTGACGACCTGATGGATAGTTTTCGTGGACTGGAAGATATAGGCATGACACTGTATCTGGGGGGCAGAACAAGCTCTATTGGAACTGATCCCCTTTAACAGTCGCCTGTATGCTATTCGGTATTTTTGTCATTTCTGCCTACGCTTCCACTGGCTGCTGCCCGGATGAATTGAAAGATGATTTTTCCAGAAAGCTTTCTGAGCTTCTTCTAAAATCTTAACACTCGGAAAAAACACGCGTAGCAGGTAGGCAGCATAGATCAAGCATAAAGACTTCTGGATAGATATTTTGGTATTCTGACTCAGCGAACAAATAATGGTAGCCTTCTGCTGCATCTGTACTCAGAAAATCATTTATTTTTGTGAAGCACTAATTTCAGGTTTAAGGGAAGACATCGTCTAATATGGCGACACTCGCGTCACTCGCTCTGTAATACCTGTTTAGACTAAGACTATGCTCTAATACGAGGACGTGTTTGCTTGCGTCTCTCTAGATGCAAGAAAACGCATTAAATAAACCCTTCAGAGTCGAACTTAGTAACGAGGAAGTCAAAAACACATTCCAGCAGTCATGAAAAGCAAATGAATTTCTACTAAGTCTATTGCAGTGTTCAGATTTCGCATATTTATCACTTCAGGCTCTGAACACGACGAAGAGCGAAAGCAAATCAGATCTAGCTTTGTGCAAAAGTCTAAAGAACGACCATGAGTAGTGGTAGGCAACAAAAGCAAAAGAGATGGAAAAGCCCGTTGCTGTAAATAACAAAAGACAGATTTTCAGACTAATAAAAAAACTGGAATTAAGAAGTCAAGTGTAGATGAAACTATTTGACAAGAGGAATTCACTGTTATCTGCTCTCAGCCCAGATGTTCAGAACGATGTGTGGAACACTTTAAGGGGCGGTTCAGCTGCTCTAACACTACCCACCATTAACAGACAACCTGAATGGAACATTGAGGTAGGTCCTTCAATATTTACATTCACTTTTATTTATAAAATGAAGTCTAAAAATTATCAAAGTGTACTATTGTTTGTATCAAAGAGTGACAACTTCCACATCTTTTCACTGGTAATTACCATGTTCTCACTAGTATTGATTTATTTATTAGAACACATAAAATTGGTATAAGAGGGCACCAAATATATATGCGCTACACAAAACAATGAGAATTTAAAGAGAAGAAAAGGAAAAGAGAACAGTAACTAAAAGATTGGTGCACTGTAGTGTAATAATAATAAAAGTGATAATGGGGGAACGGAAAGGTACAATCAGAAGAAATCTTTGAGTTAAGGAAGAAGCAACCGCAGCTTTCTTTCATCCTACGACACCATGTCATACACTGTCCACCTCTCCTCATTTTCCAACCAGTCCCAGAGTCGGCACGACGTGGAATTCTCTGGGACGACATTCGTACAACATGTTCAAGCCATCGAAGTCGATGTTTTAAGATGGTGACACCAATCGCATTATCATCTCTGTGCCCGAATACATGATCCCAAACATCTGCATTACTAACGTGGTGTTGCCACTGAATGTCAGCAATCCTTCGGAGATAACGATGATCGAACACAGAGAGTCGTCTAACGTCCTCAATTCGGAGAGACTAGGTTTCACAAGCATAAAGCACGTATGCTGCTATCCAGATACATGGACTTCTCAACTACCTCTATCTGCTCATCATCCAGGGTGAATACAAGATTAGAAACCTGCCAGTCTTGTAGAAGTACTTTGCACTTCGAAGGTGCAAAGCACATACCATACCTACGGACATTGATTGCCAACCGATTAAGTGCGGATTGCATGCATTGGGCATTATCGCACAGTAAGACAATATCATCCGCATACTTAAGGTCGAAGATTTTTTTCTACAAGCAAAAGATCCACACCGTCATTAGTTACGTCCATCAGAGCTGTTTCCAGAATGTCATTGATGGCAGATTTGAAGAGGAATGGTGAGATTGGGCAATTCTGCTCATCTATACTTTTCGGTGGAGTGGTAGCTAGCCTAGATACTAGCTCGGTTCGTTACTTGCAACAAAAGTTGCAACCAGCTTGCTAACATCAATCCGTTGATGGCGGTCACTTTGTTGTCCACTGAAAAGTAAGGTAGGATTGGCGCGGACCAGAGGGTGATCAGAGTCCAGATAGGCACTCCAAAAGGAGCGGCAGTCTTTTACACAACCACGCCAGCGGTAGCTGATCGCGATGTGATCAATCTGAGTTCAAGCTTGAGATGCAGAGAGAGGACGCCAGGTGGCATATCGGCGGTGACTGTGCCGAAAGTTAGTGCTAGCCAGAAACAGGTTGTGGTCTGTGCACAGTTGCAGTAGACGGTCCCCGTTTTCTGTCCTGCGACTAACATGAACCCATCTGCCACTTAAACGACTCTCTTCCGTACCTAGACATATGTTTGTCACTTTTTCATGCTACATGCAAGTGTGTGTGTCTGCATGTACTGTCCTCATTTCTGTGACGATGATATTGCTTTACCTATCGTCACTCACTTCGTCGCATCAACAATCCCATGCCAAAGGTTTTGATACACTTACCTTCATTCCTACACAATGATGTACGTAATAGTTATTCTCTATCTAATGAAATTGTACGTTTACATTTATTGACCATCATCTTTCGTTTTCTTCTGAAGAAAGGTAGACTTCATGTTTGTTTTCAATAAGTCGTAGTATCCTGTCTCTATCTAGTGATATGAAATCGACTGCTTCAGTGTGATGAAACTGTAAGAGCACAAATATTGGAAGTGTACAGTTGATCGTTGTATTTCTGTGCCCATTCGTTATGTAAACCTGTCTCTTTCGTGTGTTTATATTTTCAACAGCGTTATTTCGTACTTTAAAGATGGTACTTACACTTGTATATGTGGAAGTGTGTACGTGCGGTTGTGATTTAATATTTGTGCAGCAAAAATGAAATTTTTTCTTACAATCAATGATAGGTGTGCTTTCTCATTATCAACACAAAGTTGGTTTGTTCTGGATTAAATGTGAAATGGATTAGTTTTTTTATTGTTCTTGTTGTCATAGTATTGGTCATTAAAGCTGGACAACTGTTATCTATACCAACAATCGTACAAAATTTATTATTATATTGTGGCCTATATCACAGACTACTGAAATTACCCAGACAACTATTGAAAACGCGACAGTGTTGAGCAGCTGTTTTGTCGTGATGCAGAGTACCTCGTCTTCCTTTGACCATGACGCAACCAACAGTCGAGAAACAACACCATCAGACATTACAATATTCATTCGGTTTCATGGTTAGAGAATAACGTAAACCATATAAAAGATAGTTGTATTTGAGTAGACCACAATTAGTGGTAATCGCTTCCAAAGCTAATTGAAGTTTATCTAAGAAAATCTAAAGATTTATTTCCTTCATGTCAGCTTCACAGAACAATGTAAAACAAATAAAGTCACTAGAAAGATATACTGTGGTGTATGTTTGCTTCAACGAACGAGAATTCAGCGTTAAAAACTGAATAATTACCCCTTCAACGTACTTAACACACTCAGCTGTCAAGTCTATTATTAAAGCACCGGAGTATTCTCTGGATGTTCATAAAGACAATTACAACTTAGGTCGACCTAAAGACCCAGCTTTTGTTGAAATAATAGAAAGTATAATGTCTGGAGCAACGACAAAATCATGGCATCAATCAGAGGAGCTTTAAGATTGATTTTACATCTGAAAAGTACCTTTTCGGGATCTTGGGTAAAAATAAAATATAGTCATCAAAAGCTTTAATCTATTTAAGACTTAATAACAGGGTTTAGTATCACTATTATCGAAGTGAGCAGTTGTCCGTCATACGAACATAATGTGCTCAATTGTCTCATAATTAAAACTCTCAGGACCAAGAAGAAAATATTATTTTTCAGAATGCAGTTTGCTACAGGATAAACATTGGTCAAATCTGTGCTCACTTTTCCATGCTGCATTGAAGCTGATTGTAAAAGCCATTGAGTGTCTAAACTCATTAGCTTTGAGGATGACGCAATGATGTCTGAAGTAAACAATACTAAGTTGGACTACTGTAGTGAACATCATTCTGTGATTCAGGAACATTAATGGGAGTAGAGAGGCAATCCTCACAGGATGCATATATGCTAATAAGATTGGCTGATCAATTATATTCCAAAACGTTAATGAAAAGATTCAAGCAATCAACGCAAATGAATCTGTGCAGAATCCTGTCTCATAGTTCCATGAGAATGAAACTAAATATTGACCCAGCATTATACAATAAAGTGATCAATCATTAACACACAAAGCTATCAAGTCTATGAGTAAGGTACAGGAGTCTTCTTTGGAAGCTAATTAAACCAATTACACATCAGATCTTCCTGAGGACTAGTTTTCAAACCTGTCGTTTTTAGTAATGTTATGGCAAGATTGTGACAGTTCATTCAATCTACATCTTTCCTCATTCTGAGTTCAGTACCAACTAAACTCTATAGAATTATTTCATAATCAACATTCATAACACCTCAACAACTACAGTATGGCAGTCAGCGTTCATTAAACACTAAATAATCAAATAACGAATGATTGATGTGATATTCGAACATTGAAAATCAGAACGATGGACGTCGTCAATTTGAAATGATACTTCCCAGTAGTGAGACTTCAACAAAATGGGCATTCACAAAGGATTGATTATTGATTGCAGTTGTCACAAAATCATGTATACACCATACTGTTAATTCGCAAATGAATCATACCTCACTCCTGTAAATCTATTCAGATTTTATTGAATGAGAACAATCACGTAAATACGAAAAACCGCATTTTATATTTTATCAGCAAAATACATCGGTTGATTCGTAAACAGTAATGAAAGGGTTATTTCGTTCCATGAAACAATTTCCAACTAATTAAAATGTAGAAAATATAAAGCGCTTGTAATAAGCAAAAACATGAAAGTAACAAAATCAGGATGATGAAAACAAGGGGCAAGCTGTTTGTGGGAACTATGGATAAACTCACTCTCCCTCCTGTAGTCACATTCTGAAAAGAAAACAGTACGGTCATTACCAATTATCAAATGTTTTCCAAAATTCATTCAGTTTTTCAAGTAGTTTTCTAAACTTCATGTCTTATGACAGCTTCAGTGATCCCTGGAGTTGCAGTGTCGTATTTGTTAAGAGTTCGTTTGCTCGAAATGTGGACATTCTTGTTCATTCGAAGCCAGAAACAGTGGCAACATTACCACAGATTCAAAATTGTTTAAATAACTCATCATTCACTGTACATTATTGTGGAAATTGATTATGGAAATGAATGCGACCAAGGAATAATGATTTAAAGTATCCATTACCGATTTGACAGTCAATGTGTTGAGTACTTATTAACCTACAACCAACTGACAACTCATATTTGTGTGATAAAATTTGTTTTCTTCATGTCACAATTTAATACAATCTAAATACTAATCGATCAAATTATAACTGACGGCTTTATTGAAGCAATCAATCCAGGATACGTATTTCTCAACAGGGAATCAAAATACCTATTTCCGAGCTTCAACAATAGGAGTCTACGAATCTACGAATCAGTCATTATCCAATCATGTTACCCAATTTTAGGCAGATTACGCTTCATCATACACACTGATCTCGTCTGTGCTTTTCAACATTTCACGTAGATATGCGGTTTTCTATTGAACATCGCTAATCGCTACACATTCTATGAGCCGAAGATAAGCATGTCTCTAGGCATAGATGTTAAACATCGCTTTTATGGTGTGTAGGATATCCTTATGGAAACACAGCATTGTACTCACATTTGATTAAACATCTTCAACGTATACAATACTTTGATTTACGCACTGAGAGAAGAATACAAATCATTAATTATTCGCAGCAATAAGATGTTCTTCCGAATAAATAAATTTACTGTGTAGAATATGATAATATCAAAAACACACTATCAATTACTTACTTTACCCTTGCAACCATTTACTTTGAATTCATGAACATCCTTATCATTGCTGGTAATGCACATATTGGCTGTTTCACACCAAATACACGTTGTATTCGATGATTTTGCGTCCTGACACGCTTCACTCGAATTGTATTTCGGACAGTCTTCAGTGGAAAGAATGAGGTGGTTGTATAACAAGTTATCAAACAAAAGATAGGTGAATTACAAAACATATAACCGTAACTCGATGATATAATGGTGATTTCGAATTAAAGTAACTATTTCATTAACTGTGAATTTGTCATCACATTGCGCATCACAAACTTTCAATGACATTCGAATTTCACGACAACATTTTGGCTTTGGATGAAAATACATCCATAATGAATAACATTTTATTCAACGATTATTGAAGTCGATCTGAACATTGGATTATGGAATGATTTTCTCAGTCGTAGTGATGTTATTTCAATGCTCTAACACATGACGAACAGAAGAGTGTTTGTGATCACTCACCATACATATCAATGAGAAGGAAAACACTTTCATACTATTTCATTCACACTTCGGGCCAACAACTCAGTACTGAATGAAACTAAGATGAATATTAAACAATGAGTTTGGACATGGGGATTCGATAGATTTTTATGAATGTTTGCATTCAGAAATGTACACACCATGTTGTCACCCGATTCGGCAAAGCCCACTGCATTTAGTTTCTAATGGATCTTGAGTTTCATTTATTGATATCAGTCTGATGATGGATATATATCTTCTATATTGCTTCAACATATGAAAACTGGCAAATAACATCGTAAACACATTCACACTGACTACTTGGAAATCCATGCAAGAAAGTCAGTTGTACTCAGACCGGAAATTCCTTCATAATTATGTTAGTTCAATCAAAAAACCAAAGAGGAGTGACATTGTTTTTCAATTATTCCACGTATAAAATAACGTCATTTGATACTAGTAGTCAAATTTTACTTAAATATGTACTGACATCGTACATGGAGTATTCAATTTCTTAAAACGAAATTGATGCATTCAACTGAGAAAATAGTCATTTCTGATAAAATAAGGTTTAACATACCTCCGAGAGCTTCATACTCCACTAACGTTCCACTTTGGATCCATTTTCTGTGAACAGGTATTTCAGGATATTTCTCATCTTGTGAAATTAATTTTACAGAGGAAAACAACTCAGATTTTGTTTTACGAGCGTCTATTAAAAAATAGGACCAACTTCTCTGAATATCCATGATGAAGATATTCACACACCATAGTTATATTTCTCAGTATACCAGGTTAGGCGTGCGTCGGCACACGTGGATCGTGAAATTGATTGTTTACGGAATTTAACATATGAAACAACAATAAGATTTCATCAAAGCAACGACAATCGGTTTTGCGACATCAACAAGGATGACGGTTGTTCGAATGAAGACACAGATACTTGATCTAAGTTCACATGAATTCAGTGGTTCACTGTTCAAAAGAATTGATCAAAGAAAGTGTTTTTTTTTCAGGACTAGTTTGCACCTTGATTTATTATCATACACGATACTAAAACTTAGCTTCAAGATGTGTAAGCACATCATCCACGTTGAATTTTCAATAAACAGTAATGTTTGGACAATGAGTTTACCAGAAGCATTCAAATTTTACTTCACACGTTTTTCATCAACACTTCAATGACACTTCGGTCAATCTGTTTTCACATGAAACTACTGAATAATGTGGACTGTAAGAAAGATATATTAGATCACTATGATAGATTAAGGCGAATTTCTGTGTTGACATAAAGATTATTGGGTATAAATAAAAAGGAAGACAAGGCTAACAGATGACTGTTCATGTAGGTCAGTGTAAATCAGAATATAAATAACTTTCCTTACCTTCTTCTTCTCCGCACTGAATTTCACTGCTAAAGCCCGATCGCACGTCTTTTATTTTAATTGCTTTCGTAACCTGAAAAGTAGTAATAGAAGTGTGAGTCAAGATCTGCTCACTTCCATTCATTACTATTCATTTCCCGGGAGAATCGTTTCCATCATATATCTTGTGTACCTCGAAAAAATCAAAACGGATTCAGTTCAACACGCATGAAATCATTCATCTCACCAACATTTTTGAGTCATCCAACATCTATTGTATTCCAAATGTATAGATTACTAAATACTGACACTTAAACAACTACACACTGAGGATCGATCATGAATTTTAGCAACTAATCTCTTAAAATAGTTAACACCGAACTTGTCGATCAGTTGAAATTTAGAAGACCTAGTAATGCTTGACAGAATATGACTGTGCCGGAATGCACTCGAATATACACTGGTTCCGCTTTATGGGTGCGAACACATCAGAATTTCTTTTTATAACACTGCACTTCCTATAATTCATTGTTTTAATAAATTGCTATAATAATAGGGTCACATAGTCTGTGTGCACATTGCAGAACGTTGATGTGCCTCTAACGTGTTCAACATATCTTGATGCATTTGACACTACTAACATGCGCAAAATAAGAGAATATTCCGAAGTAGTTGAATTAAAATTATCGTGCAACTTACGTTTTCATAATAGAAAGATATCTTCCCATTTGAACTTATCATAGTGGTTACCTTGAATGTAAGATCTGAAAACAGAAGACCATCGAAATTTACAATTTGAAGGATGAGTGGTGATCAAGTCATTGGTAGATTTGATACTTAATGTCACTACTCAATACATAATCAAATTTAGGCAGATTTTATCGTGTTGAATAAATACAGTCTACTGAACTTCGTGTAAATGAAGCAAACATGCATCCTTCAACATGCATCACAGATGACTAGTTTTCGAGACCTCGTCTTCATATCGAATTAATAAATCATCAAGCTTCCAATTAGTCGGACAGTTAGGGAGGTATTGAAATTTGCTAAACATTCTCTATAATTGCCAATTAGAATATCCACCCTTTGTACACATTACATGAGCTGTGGAGTGTTTGTGTACAAATAGAACATGGTAACTTAGTTGGTGATGCAACGCATTGGTTTATTAGTGTTTGATAACGATGGAAAATGAATAGCTTCGGGTTATTCGTCTTGATGATTTCTGAATTTGAATGAATAGTTTTTATGAATGACCGTGTGATGAGTAACACAAATTTACCTATTTCGGAATACAGACTTCTAACCAAGCAGCATTGAAGCTTGTTGACGAAGATGTATCTCTGCATTCGTTTATTCACAAGTGGAATTATATTATGATGTAATTTTTCCATCCTGATCTATTTAATATACATCAAAACTTGTATGTTCCTGCTAATGTCAACTGCTTTTCATTCCCAATCAAACTGTTCAAACAATCAATGGATTCCAGATTTACCTTTGCCATAATTTTCCTGAATCGTTCCACTTTATTATTTCTGCCAGTTTTTGGACAGAACTGAAATACTCAAAGTTAACAGAGAACGTGTGAGTAATTACAATGAATGTTAGTGAAAGTGTAATATTTTACATCTGATCAAATAGTCATTTTATAGAAACATACCCTCGCTAGAACTTCGCTTATGAGAAGACTGTCTGATGGCTAATAATTCCTCTGAAATAATGAAAGAAAAAACAAATCGTGATTTTGTATATCTGCATAATGAATATCCGCCTCTTTCGATAAACACATATAATAATACAGAATTAGCTAAGACATGTTTTGTCATCTTCCTTTCGAGAATTAAGTGATGCGGTTCAATCAAATGAGTTTTAATTATCTGAACTACTATATCAATGATATGATGAGGGTTTCGAACCAATTAACTGAGAAGAATGTTTTACTTCTGAAACGCTGGTTTAAAAAGCTTCTGGCTAACCAAGCGACCGATAACATCTATACGACAATACACATACTAAACGATTTTCTGAGATTCTGTTATCACAATGTAACAGTGTTCTAACAACTGAACTAACCATTACGCAGTAATGCTACATCAATATCAATAATTCCCATAACTGAACATCGAAATGAATGATCTTCATTTTGATGCTCAGGGTGTTCTAGTTAGAATTATTCATACTGTACGAACAGACTGTTCACGGTCGTTCGTTGAATGGATACTTGTGGAAGATAATAAATTCAAATTTTATGATCATGCGCATGTGATAAGTAGGAAACTGTTGAACATTGGACGGTGCTAAGACAGTGACTCAAAAACATTGTCACTTTGTTGAGATATCTCCTATATGGTAGGTTAAAGAGACCGTAAACTGTTATTTTCACTTTAGCAATTCCATCAATCGACGTATTATTTCTACTCAATAAAGTTGCGTTTATTTTGAAGTGAATGGCTGTTTTATTTAACATTTTCACTTGTCAGTAATGGATACATGTTGTGAACAAATTTTAGAGCATCAAATCACTCAAACAAAATAATCCATGTGTACTTGTCCGCTCTCATAAAATAATCAGGTTAAATATCGAGTCATGTGTGCAAAATAAAAGTGATAATTAAAAGGAGAAAATAAAACATCACGGACAAACTCACTTCCCTTTGAAATCTGAAAGACGTTCAAAGAACTTCTTGTGAAAACATTGTCAATTTGTCCTATGACGCTTCCTTTGTACATGAATATAGAACCTGTGTTTATCGAACGAAAACATGAGACTTCATTAATAATCTGTGGTGAATTATTGACAGTCTTTGAAAATAACTGGAAACTAAAATGAACAGCATGAATTGTAATTAATCAACTGTAAGGCGTCAAACTGTTTACAACTTGAACAAAATGAGATATCAGTAGAACTTCAGAATGTTAGAAAGCATGAAACTGATTTACTAAAGACATTAAAGCAACTTTGATTCATGTATATATCAAATTCAGTAACAGGATCCTTGCAGCTCTTCAGACAATTAAAATAACAAATAGTGCCACTGGATATGAAAAAGAGAATTCAGCGAAGAACATTTTCTTTTCAACGAAATCGTTAACTTCAGCTGTACATTTGTATATATAGTTATATGGAAAATGTATAGAATAAATACGATTGCATCATGAAATGGATCCAAGACTAAATAACAAGTGAGGTTACATATTAATCAACGGGTAAGGAAGGAAGTGATTTATGTGTCAGACAATAGTCCAATTGACAGATATTTTCTGAGAAAATGATGGTCTTACCTCGTCTGTCTATGGGGAGTGGTGTAACGTCAGTACCGTAAAACTTAATCACGAATTTTGGAACGACAATCTGAAGATTTGCAAACACATGGATTAGTATCTCGATTGCAAGATGTAGTTAACTCACCTGATTAATAGACACTTTCTCGAAATTGTCACTTAAAACTGGAGGAGGCTAATTAGGGCGTATTACTCGGGAGTAGTAATAATGATGAGACTGAATGTGTGAATTGGAACCTGACTTAGTACTTACATATTCATAAGAATTATTCCCAAAAATCACTTTCTCATAATCCTCAAATTCAGGTTTACTGCAAATTTCATGACAGTCGATAAATTTCGAAACCAAGAAGATGACCGAGCAGACAAGTATCAATTGACAAGATGAAAGAGTATCTCTAAAATCATTCAGATAAACAATCATGCCTTATTTCATTGAAACAAATTATAATGTATGTAATACAAACATTTGCCTTAACTGTACAATCAACACTTACCTCATTTTCTTCTTCAAAACGTTAATAATTGTTGATAAAACTGTTGAGTTTATATAGATTTTTTAAGTGTTCATTTGTTTCTATCTGATTCGATGATCTAAACTGATCATTAGGACTATCAAGTGTAGTAAAATCATGTGATCATTGTTAACCAATCATCAAGGTAGGTCAACTCATCGTTGTGGAATATTCTTCTAGCTATTGAGGTATATAGGCTGAAATTCTAAAGCCAGTATTGATGAAAAAACTATTTTGAATATGACTAGCTACACTTCAGTCTAAGTGATTGGCTTATTAGTAGTTCAAAATCCTTGCTCATATTTTCATGAACAAACATTTCGTTGCTTGTATTATTCTGTGAATTGATTGCCAATGGTGCATTCTTTTGATTTGATTGGTTAATATCAAATTAGCAAAATCAGTTTTCATCGGATGTCTAAATTTACAACTTAACGTCTGAATGCTATTTCAATATAATAAATTCTGTCAGACGATTCCAACATTGTTGAATGTGGAATTGTACCTTCTGAACAAAGCCAGATCACTTCAATTTGACTGTCATATTGTACCACTGGCTGTTAGTAGAAGTTGTGATGAAAATAGATAAAGTTTGTAATGCGGACGATGCAGAAGTGGGACTGAATGTGTTTATTAATTTGGATCTAAGTGATCAATGATTGTAATGAAAGAAACACAATGCATTTCATTTAAAGTGAAGTGTTAAAAAGGGAAAGGACTTCTCCATCCACACACAGATTTGTAATTCCATTAGTGATCACTGGACCTGAAAGCTAATAAATACGTTAATACACAGTAGGAAGACTGATATCTATTTTGGTATTTCCATGAAATATTCCCACATATCTATTGACTTTGTTTAATTGTCATCTGTATCCAAACGTACAAGTAAATCTATGTGATAAGACAATGTCTATGGTGTTTTGACTCTACGCAAAACGTAATCAGCCGATTATTGGCGAATAAATAATAATTCACACTATTGTAATTGAAAAACAATTTCAGCGACATAAGCCAAGACCAGTTTTGCTTTTGTTATATCTGCAAAATTTAAATTTTGATAATGTGAAGGTAAATCGTGCGCTTCAAAACGATGTCGATATTGAATGAAATGTTGTTCCCTCCTTTACAACAGTCTGTAGTCGAATAAACTGTTTTCTGGTCAGCACGTTTAAAAGCGGTTGGTCTTCAAGGGTTGAGCTGGTGACCGCACGCTCAACCTTTTTTTATTTACCAGGATTTTGGACCGGCAGTAACCAAAGCAAGGCTATAGGTAGAATCGTCGCAATATCTTGAAAAATTGAAGTCAATTCATAAGCGAAATATTAGTATGTAGATTTGCTGACGACAAAAGGAACAATTTTACACACTTCATGACGTTTCCAATTACATATACTGATTATCAATTGTGATTTGAGTTCAAACCCATTTTTTACCGCAGCAGCTATTTACAATAATCGTCTACGCTAATTTGAAGCTTATTCCGACCACTGATTATAGCTTTGAAGGGTTATGGAGATCAGGACTGAAATTGCATATCGAATGGCTACAGAAAAACTTAGTACAGACATTTAATTCGTTTCCAATTCAGAAGAGAACCGAATTTCTCTGTCCAGTATGTTGATAGCAATTGTCTTTCAAACACGCTATATATCAACTGAGTAGAATTTAATGTTTTTGAGAAAAGCGAAAGTGGATCCAGTGTGTCATTTACTAACTGTTGCAATATAGCTCTTACTGACACGTTTGGTTCGTCAGTCCTGTTGATTGATGGCGTTCCACTATTTCAATAAACAAGCACTATCGTTTTGTCTAGCGACTGTTTAACATTCTCCAATCCCCTTGCAACCAAAACTGACAAGTGAGATATCCGAAAAGTGTAGTGATACGTACCACCATAGTTATCAAGTCGCATCATCACATTCTTGTCACGATTTACTTATAGTGACTACCTGTACATCCATGCCACCAATGAGCTAAGATCATCCTGTAATACTATTCTATCTGACAAACTGTGTATGGGTCTCCAAATCTTTATGTCATCAGCGAAGAGTAGAGTGGATGATTTGCCCACAGTTGGCAATCCATTGACATAGTGTGAAAAGAGAAAAGGATTGTGCCTTGGGGAACTCCACTTTTAACATGTTCCCACGAGAGAGCTCAATGGAGAAAGTTTATTATCCAATCTACGACTATAATTCATTCCGAAACATTCCAGTCTGAATTTAAGACTAGAATGGGAGGCTTTATCAAAGTCTTCACTTAGATCTTTGAAAATCACATCAACAGGAATACTGCGATCTTTTGCCGCAGCCTAATCTTTTTTGCAATGAAATGATTCATCAAGCATGATAGGCCTCTCTGAAATTCATGTTGTTCCCTGGATAAAACATTACGCCCTTCAACATAGTTTATAACAGATAATCGAATAGAGTGCCAGATAGAATATATAATTGAATGAAAGCCATCATCCAGAGGATACAGGTGTTTATTAACAGTTGTTTACGCAAAATACTTCAGATCCGTTGGCCAGTCACTATCAACAACAACCAATTCTGTGAGAGAATAAATCAGATCCCAGCGAAGGAAGAAATCAGGAAGATGCGCTGGAAGTGAATAGGACACACTGAGGAAAGCAGCCAACTGTTTCACAAGGCAAGCCCACACATGGAATCATCAAGGCCAAAGAAAGAGAGCAAGACCAAAGAATACATTACGCCGAGAATTGGAGACAGACGTGAGAATAATGAACAAGAATTGGATGAAACTATAAAAGAAGGCCAATCACAGAGTGGGTTGGAGACTGCTGGTCGGTGGCCTATGCTCCATTAGGAGTAACAGGCGAAAGTAAGTAAGTAAGTAAATCTAATCACTGCAATATGGAACATTTCAATGACAATACCGAACAGTATGTTAGACTGACAATATTCTGACTATTGAATGTCCTAACCAGGCTCGAATCAGAACACGTTGCTTGTTCGACTTTTTGGCGAATCAGCGCTAGTGGAGGAGTCGAAAAAATACTAGGAGGTCCTTATATGAACAGTAAAACCATCATTATGGTATATTGTATTATTCGAATTTATTGGAATATACATTTTTTACTTTTAATTCATGATCTAATTCAGAAGGCAGTTGAAGTATAGTGTTCAAAGGACACCTGGAGGAATCATTGTAACTAGCGATGCTTGGTCCAGTAACACGAGAAGTCCAACAAGAAGTTTATTGGGTAGAAAATTTTGTTTCACAATCATTCTGAGTGTAATTTAAGGATGGACTGCTATATGACTGTATACTACTTTTCGAAATCGTGAATAACGATCAATAATCATTGTAAGCACCCAGTATAATAGGATCAGAATTACAAAGCTTATTGATACTTGCAGAGAAAAGGATAGTAGTTTTACAAACTGCCTGTACGTGTCCAATTTTACCACATTTGAAGCATCTAGCATGACGAAATACACGCGAATCACATGGCTAAAATTTGGATTCATTCGCAGTAGGCTTCTTTACCAATCGATGTCAAGTAATGAGCCACAATATTAATGTCCTCAACATCTTCTTTCTTCATAGTCCACATATCAAACCTATCCATATAATCCTCAAAAGCATCAAAATTTGAATGTATGTTCAACTGTTAAATGACAAACTTCGACGTGATACTGATGTGATGATTATAAGAATTTGATTTGTTATACGAACTGGGAATCAACGAAACGACGCAATTTAGACCAAACACAAATAGGTGAACACGGACAAACCTATTGTATTTGGAATGTGAAATCAGGCAGTCATCAAGTACAAAGGAGTCTTTAGCTCATACTAACAACACAAACCTTCTAATTGTATGCATTTACGAATACGATTTGTTGAATTGGGAATTCTGTCTGATTCACTGGATTGAATCTAACATAAAACCTAAGATCTATCACTTCTGTCACTTCCTATAGCATTTACAAAGTAAAGATTATTATTCTCTAATCTCAGTGCAAATTATCTGACTATTTTCTCATTAAAATTATATTTCAATTGACCTCAGTTGTTCACAGAAATATCAATGATTATAGTTTGTTGTCGTCTATCACCGCTATCCATCTCATTGATCAAATAATATGGTATTCTATATTGTCTATTATGTATAATAGACGTAATGTGAATGTTAATTAGAATAAGAAAACATCGCTTTCTAATTATAAGTTGTTTATTTAACTGATGATCAGCCACACGTACAGAAGAAAGATGAGTGAAATTTTAATTTCACAAAAGATCACTTTTCTCAAAAGAAAATTAAGTGAAAACTAATCTTTTGCCCGTCAATTCACAGAAGGTATTTCTTCAGCTATGAATAAACACTGTATTCATTCAACATCGAATTTCAATTGAGTTTTGTGGTCTTTTTCTCATACAATCGTCTGGTTTCCACGTTCGTACTACTACGTCAAGTTTATTCTTCTTGCTCTATTCAAACTCAACTATTCATTGAAATATCAATCAATTGATTTATTTGCAGATCCTTCTGTTTGTGACCTGAAATTTAGTTAGCTCATTCAATTGCACACATCAGTCTGTATGAAGATTGAGAAATATTAGATAATTCAACAAAGTCACGAAAACTAGGATTGTGCTGATTGATCAATGTCAAAGATAGAATTCAGTCTTCGGCAAGAAGGACCTGATCCACTTAAGATAGATCACTTATCCACCAGTGATCCACCAATTACTGAAGCATCTCCGTTCCCACAGAGTATTTTAGCCACAGTCTGGATTGCTCAGTGGTTACGTCTGTGAATATGAAGCCGGTTGACACGGAATCGACTCAGTTAGTAAGAGTTTAGGTATATCTTGCTGACGAGCCCTATGAGTGCACGAAGACAAAGTTCAGGGTTCACTGACGACTAACTATAACAACCATCAAGCATATTTGGTTTGTTTCTTCAAGGGTTTGTACACATCCACGTATAAGAACATCTGCGGTAGCTCTTAAACGTTAAGATGTTTGACTATTCCATTGTTTCACATTTTACCGAATATTTGAATAAACAACCGTGTGTTTTATTTCAATAGATCATGGAATTAGAATGAAATTACAGTGTTTGATGACTAGTAAATTGTCCAGTAAAGATGAACTGTATAAAGCTGTTATGAACGGGGAATTAAGAAGCCCAGACAATTGCGAAAGCTATTTTCTTGGGACGTTATTGCATTTCATTCAAAACCTGTTAAACACTTATATTTATTTTTGTCCCTATCTTATTCTACATAACACGAGCTTTCGTTCTATGTATCATTCACTAGCATACCCTTTTTTGTTCCAAAAATATTGTAATTTAAACATTATATTTTGCACTATATTTTCTACCCTAATTCCCTGTTTCGGGCATAACTGTATTTTTCCAAATTATCGTGCGTCGTGGTCAAGATATGCACTTATTTATTCAGAGAATCCAGAGTTTAGTGTTCCAACTGTCTTGTCTTCTTTCACTTGCGTGCTTGCCAATCAATCAGGATTTAGAATAGTTCTCTCTACCCCAATCGAACTCACGCGCATTAGACTCAAGGTTAAGCCACTCAGCCTAACGCGTCAAGGTCATGGTTTAGTCTAGGCAAATCAAGGTGAAGTCATAACAAGTGTCACGGGGTAAAAGCGATTCAAGGTCATAACAAAAGCGTAGACTAATTGAGGTTGATAGAAATAAGCAGCATATTACATTGTAATTAGTAAATTCAGCTGACGAGTCCCATGATTCGACGGAACGTGTGTAATGGATTACGGTTTTAGACACTATCTATCTCTAATTATCATGCTTGTGACTTACTGACAATATTGAGGATATCCTCACAGACAGGATGAACAGATGCCGATAAAACGGATAGATCAATCACAATCGTCAACATTAATGGGGAGATTCAAACAACCAGTACAAAAACGGAATAATTGTAACTGTATTTATCTATTTAGTTTAATCCATAACTTATCAATTTAGGTACTTCATTAGAAAAAACATTCAATTGATCAACTTTCAAAATCCGTATGTACAACAAATTTCATCAGATAACAGTTTTGTCAGTGAATACATGGAAATCGTTTAGTTGTTCCAATGAAAGTATCCTTTATTCTTATTATCATCGATGATGATGATGATGATGATCTTGATGAATTCGTAAATTGATGTTGGTGAGAATTAAAGTTAATTGTTCAGCCAAATAGAATTCATGTGGCAGTATGTACCACCAATCTGAAGTGTAATACCTGGGAGGAGAAGATTGAGAAGATCGAATCGAAGCGAACAGGAATGTAAACAGACAGCAATTGTAATAGCAATAGAATTGAAATAGCCATGAATCATGAGGAAGACAAATAAAGGGAGTTGCGCAAGTACTTTATTTGATGTATGGTTTTCATATTATAAGAAAGCACTCTCTAATTTCGCATAAAACAATAAATTGGTCTGCTCCACCTGAATTCTTCGTTCACTACACACAGTCTAATATTGTGTAAACTTTGCCTGATTATTACTGTTATTTACTAAACCGATAAGTAGTCTAACGCATATTTGTGTATTTTCAAGATAGAACTATTTTGTAAAACGCATAGCATACATTAAACTGAAGGAAATTTGTATGCCTTCCATCTATAATCCAACTATGTTTCGTTCTATCTAGGTCGTGTACTTTAGAAATATTCATTCTAATGCTAACTGTTAGATTTTTGTTTTCCTTGGCACTTTCTTCAACTCGTCTAGTTTTATTCAAATCGAATGTGATGCTTTGCTTTGAGATGATGGGGTAGAGGAATGAGAATAAGATTATTAAGTCCATTTGACATTGCTCAAAAGTTTAAAATATCTTCACAGTTAATAATATCCGATTCAAAGTTCATAATGATAAGGGAATACATGCCAAGAACTATTTACAAATTACAGCATCTATGAGATCAACAACATCGAACAAATTGAACTGCCTTTCCGTCTGTCTATATAAATACAAGATAGTTGTTAAATGTCACAATATATTTTCACTTACAGTGATTCATGCGAATACAACTATAACAACACAACTATAGACGACGATCTGACTCAGGAAACGTCGAAATAAAACAAGAATAAAAGCAGACACGTTTTTAATATTGGTGATACATTGGGCTAATTAGACACTTGTCAAACGATAAGTGCATGTGTCTGTCTAAGAAATTACATGTATTTTTAAGGAATAAGACATACATTACTGGGGCCTTAGTGTTCATATATGCATAAATGATTATAACTACGTCCTTGATGCTGTTCTACCAATAAACTCTGTTTTCTCTCTCAGTCTTTTCATTTGCGTAGTCGGTATGGCTGGTTTGTAAGAAGACTTCAAACTAACATCAGATTCCGGATACTGCATCTCATAACAGTCTGCAATTCATGTCACACAATAACCAGTAAGTAGATTGGAATTAACTGAGTTCAGAATGTCAGTGGGAAAATGATCAGTAACGACAAGGTCACATATCAAGTGAGTAAGGGAAGTGATTAATATCAATATGCCATCTCAATAACAGCACATAGTTATAAGCAATAAACCGTACTCGAATCATTTGTTGGCATTACTGCTAAAACATCATCTTTATTCAATGAAAAAGCACCGATACTTTTAATCGGTAAAGTCATTTACTAAATCTAAGAACTTTAACACCTCATTTTTCGTCACCTACGTGGGGCACGACGCTAATTTCTACCTCCTATCTATAAATAATTGTGCTTAAAGCAATAAGTCCGTTTCATTGATCCCGATGGATTAATGAGAAGACAGAGGTTATCTCAAAGTGTGGTGTGTTTGCGCTATACATTTCGAACAATCTGGTCACAAATACTTGTCAAGGCAATATTAATACGAAATTAAAAAACGAAAATTAAATGAAACTAAGTAAAAAAAGTTACAAACAGAAGATAAATAATTCTACATAGTATGGAAAAAAGAAGACATTTTCGCGTTATCCTAGGCCATAGAATGACTTAAGGATTACGAATGTAAATTCAAGGTTACGACAAATTGTTTTTGTACATATAAGGGGGGTTTAAATTTACGAATAGATAAAGCTTCAATAAACTTCAGAATTCGTTCTTGAAAATTATTGAAGCCTTTAATTCTTATGAACCTTTCGCCAGGATCGATCACATTTTTCACGTCATGGATCATTTATCACATCTATGGCATATTCTATATCATTCATTTTTGTGGATATGTTTGGCTATCGCGTGTCATATGTTTCCAACATATTTGTTATCTGCATGTTCACCGAGAAACCTGCAAACTTCTGTGTAAATTGGTGGTTTGGCAACACGCACACGACAGTCTGTCTCAAATTTCAGTCATGTTCTGTCTATTCAATCATCCTTTCATTATTGTCTATATACATATCTGATATTTGACACCACATTACTAGCCGATCAGTAACGAATATGTTCATTTCATGTATTTGTTCACATGTATAACAGCATGCTGCACCATACATTACTCATAAACGTTATTCGATTACTGTCATTATTACTTTATTCCCGCCACACTCTATAGCAGAAAATAGAGTTTAGTGCTAGTCTCTCAAGTATACAGACATGTTGCTCACACCTAAGCCATTTTCTCTCCTCTATCATAAACAGTGATATGTATTGGTATTTACTCATGCCTTACTACGATTTGACAACAAATGAGGTCACGTGCATATCGCTCAAATGAGATAGACCATTCTGGGCTTCAAAACCAAAAAGGAATATGACTCCTAAAATCTCATCGCCGTAGTCACTATTCTGCTCTTCTGGTCGTTCTACTAATACACTCAACAATAACATGATGCCATCTATTTACGACACAAACAACAAAGTACACTAAAATCTAATTTAACTAATATCATCAATTGCAGTACAGCAATGAATATCATCCATCAATGCAGTTATCATTTTAGGGTTTCATTATTTTAATCCTATGGGACTGGAGACAACTGTCAAATAATTTCAAAGTGAGAATTTTGAATACGAACGTCAAGACAGCTCAACAATACGGAACTAAAACGTAGAGATCATCAAAAGTTTGCAAGTATTTATAAACAGTTGTTTTTGCAAGATGCTCAACATCCTATCGTCGTATCCCATCAGCAAGAGCGTACTGTAGAAGACGACAAATCAAATTAGAGCTGAAGGAGAAATTGGGAGAAGACGTTGAAAAGGGAAAGGACAAATATTACGGGAATCACCAAACTGCATGACGAGACAAGCCTCAACTTGGAATCCTGAAGGAAAGTGAAAATAGTTAGGGTCAAAGAAGACACTGCGTTGAGAACAGAGAAGCAGATATGAAATGGATGAATAGTAACTGAGAAGAACTGAAAAGGATTTCCCAGGACAGGGTTGGATGGACAGCGCAGGTGAACGTGATTTTAGGCATAAGTAAGTAAGTAAGTAAGTAAGTAAGTAAGTAAGTAAGTAAGTAAGTAAGTAAGTAAGTAAGTAAGTAAGTAAGTAAGTAAGTAAGTAAGTAAGTAAGTAAGTAAGTAAGTAAGTAAGTAAGTAAGTAAGTAAGTAAGTAAGTAAGTAAGTAAGTAAGTAAGTAAGTAAGTAAGTAAGTAAGTAAGTAAGTAAGTAAGTAAGTAAGTAAGTAAGTAAGTAAGTAAGTAAGTAAGTAAGTAAGTAAGTAAGTAAGTAAGTAAGTAAGTAAGTAAGTAAGTAAGTAAGTAAGTAAGTAAGTAAGTAAGTAAGTAAGTAAGTAAGTAAGTAAGTAAGTAAGTAAGTAAGTAAGTAAGTAAGTAAGTAAGTAAGTAAGTAAGTAAGTAAGTAAGTAAGTAAGTAAGTAAGTAAGTAAGTAAGTAAGTAAGTAAGTAAGTAAGTAAGTAAGTAAGTAAGTAAGTAAGTAAGTAAGTAAGTAAGTAAGTAAGTAAGTAAGTAAGTAAGTAAGTAAGTAAGTAAGTAAGTAAGTAAGTAAGTAAGTAAGTAAGTAAGTAAGTAAGTAAGTAAGTAAGTAAGTAAGTAAGTAAGTAAGTAAGTAAGTAAGTAAGTAAGTAAGTAAGTAAGTAAGTAAGTAAGTAAGTAAGTAAGTAAGTAAGTAAGTAAGTAAGTAAGTAAGTAAGTAAGTAAGTAAGTAAGTAAGTAAGTAAGTAAGTAAGTAAGTAAGTAAGTAAGTAAGTAAGTAAGTAAGTAAGTAAGTAAGTAAGTAAGTAAGTAAGTAAGTAAGTAAGTAAGTAAGTAAGTAAGTAAGTAAGTAAGTAAGTAAGTAAGTAAGTAAGTAAGTAAGTAAGTAAGTAAGTAAGTAAGTAAGTAAGTAAGTAAGTAAGTAAGTAAGTAAGTAAGTAAGTAAGTAAGTAAGTAAGTAAGTAAGTAAGTAAGTAAGTAAGTAAGTAAGTAAGTAAGTAAGTAAGTAAGTAAGTAAGTAAGTAAGTAAGTAAGTAAGTAAGTAAGTAAGTAAGTAAGTAAGTAAGTAAGTAAGTAAGTAAGTAAGTAAGTAAGTAAGTAAGTAAGTAAGTAAGTAAGTAAGTAAGTAAGTAAGTAAGTAAGTAAGTAAGTAAGTAAGTAAGTAAGTAAGTAAGTAAGTAAGTAAGTAAGTAAGTAAGTAAGTAAGTAAGTAAGTAAGTAAGTAAGTAAGTAAGTAAGTAAGTAAGTAAGTAAGTAAGTAAGTAAGTAAGTAAGTAAGTAAGTAAGTAAGTAAGTAAGTAAGTAAGTAAGTAAGTAAGTAAGTAAGTAAGTAAGTAAGTAAGTAAGTAAGTAAGTAAGTAAGTAAGTAAGTAAGTAAGTAAGTAAGTAAGTAAGTAAGTAAGTAAGTAAGTAAGTAAGTAAGTAAGTAAGTAAGTAAGTAAGTAAGTAAGTAAGTAAGTAAGTAAGTAAGTAAGTAAGTAAGTAAGTAAGTAAGTAAGTAAGTAAGTAAGTAAGTAAGTAAGTAAGTAAGTAAGTAAGTAAGTAAGTAAGTAAGTAAGTAAGTAAGTAAGTAAGTAAGTAAGTAAGTAAGTAAGTAAGTAAGTAAGTAAGTAAGTAAGTAAGTAAGTAAGTAAGTAAGTAAGTAAGTAAGTAAGTAAGTAAGTAAGTAAGTAAGTAAGTAAGTAAGTAAGTAAGTAAGTAAGTAAGTAAGTAAGTAAGTAAGTAAGTAAGTAAGTAAGTAAGTAAGTAAGTAAGTAAGTAAGTAAGTAAGTAAGTAAGTAAGTAAGTAAGTAAGTAAGTAAGTAAGTAAGTAAGTAAGTAAGTAAGTAAGTAAGTAAGTAAGTAAGTAAGTAAGTAAGTAAGTAAGTAAGTAAGTAAGTAAGTAAGTAAGTAAGTAAGTAAGTAAGTAAGTAAGTAAGTAAGTAAGTACATTCCGTACGTTTAATATTTTGCTCATAATGGCAGGCTATCATTGTCGATGTTGATAGAATTTTACGATATTCATGTATTTCTTTATTTACATGAATATGACACTTTCATAAAATAGACACACTCCAAATGACAGTTTACTCCATCAGATAAAGTACAAATATTTTCGCTACATATTGATCACATACTACTTCTGTGTTATTTTCGAAAGCAGACATACGTTCAAACAAAAGTACTATTTTGTACAACGGTGCTATGTGGTGGTAGTTGCTGTGTTAAGCACATATACCTTATTCACCATTAAAGTGGCAAGCACATCAACAAAGTCCAGCGATATAACTGTAATAAAAAAACAAGACGCCAAAGCACAACCACGAAAATGGCTGCACACAGTTGGAAATGAAATTTTTCAAAAGGAAGATGTGATTAGTTCGATCGATTTTATTATTTTTTCGCAAAATGGGGAAAACGCATATTAACGGTGTACATTTAGAAATAGGATTCAACAAAATGACAATTCTATCCGATTCACCAGACTGAATCTAACATTAAATCAAGTTCTATCAATTTTGTCACTTCCTATAGTATTTACAAAGTAAAGATTATTATTCTCTAATCTCAGTGCAAATTATCTGACGATTTTCTTAACAGAAACATATTTCTGTTGGCCTCAGTTGTTCACAGAAATATCAGTAACTATAATTTGTTGTTGTCTATCACCACTATCCATCTTATTGATCAAATAATATGGTATTCCATATTCTTTATTATGTATAATGGACGTAAAGTAAATGTTAATTAGAATAAGAAAACATCGCTTTCTAATATACGTTGTGTCTATTTGACTGACATTCCTCTACACACACAGAGTAAGTATAAGTGACACTGTCATTCTACAAAAGATCACTACTTCTCTAAAAGTACAATGAAAATCGATATTTTTATGTCAATTCAACGATGAATAAGCACTATAAGAAACTACCATCTAATTTCAATTGAGTTTTGTGGGTCTTTTTCATCGAACCATCTAGTCTACACGTCCTTAGTTTCTCAATCTATGCGACACCCATTCAAAATCCCGATTCTTTGAGACTCGACTAGTTATTTCGTTTCATGTATATTGATCAATGAGACTGTGATGGGTCATGCTATTTGTAGTCTCTATACCGTTTAATAATAATTAGACTAAGAGGGCATTTTAGGAAATTGGTAAACATATAAGATGCAGAGTCTGCGAACTTGTATCGAATTTCTGTTTTCTTACTACCGTAGACTGTGATTCACATGAAACTATGTGTTGACTAAACGATTCACATATATTTTGATTTGTGTCCTTTCACATATCATTCAGTTATTGTTGGCTGGACTTCGTCATGTACCATTAAACATTGTATGGCGAGCGGTAACCTCATTTATTAAACGCATTGACAGATTTGTCTATAAGTTCCTGTGAAGACATTCTACTGTTGACAAAATGAATGTTTGTTTTGAATTTTGATTTAGCTTGGATATGTTTGTTAAGCGGAACTGATCGACTTTCATGTGAGGTCGAATATTTTTCGACTTATCATATGGTGTTGAAAGTTCTGTTCATTTTTCAACGGGAACGAAATAGGATTTTTGTAAAGAAACATTCGTAGTTGAATATTTAAGTAGCATGTCTGGTGTGCTCTGTCTCGACAATTTCAGATTCATCGTTTTAGATGATTTTATTAAGGAGATGATTTGATTGAGTTAGACAATGTTCGGTGTTTGTAGACTATTGGCAAGAACCGTGAATTCAGGTTTCATGGTGTTTGGTACAAGTCATTTAAGTGTGTCCTCAATCTTGCAGAAACTAACGCTTCTCGTGTGATGCAAACTCATATTGTTGTGAACGAGAAAAAAAATTTGCACAGTCGAACACAAAATTACAGAACATCTTAGTAATATCCGTGAATCTTCCATGTTCTTGACCTTCTACTGACATGTATTTTACATTCGTCTGATGATGCACACTACTTATATCCCTTGACATCAGTAGCACAGAAGCATCAGATCTACAATCGCAGCTGTTACCACGGACTCTCGATGGGATCTAATGGTGATCGATTTCATGTTGCTTTTTGCAATAACTTTCCATCATGTTCTGAATGCAAACTCAAGCAAGTAAGATTCACCATTTATCAAGTCGAAAATAGACCACAATCCACGTTTTGCGCAAAAGTGAGCTCTAAGACATTTTAGATTTTACTCAGCTGCCTAACTATTGTGTTGATGAACATGGATGTTGGTAGTTGGTTGTAAAATGTAGGGTTGAATCAATTAAGCGTCAAACTATTTTTGAATAGTATGTAAGTTGCTAATATACAGTCATAACAGTTCTATCCACTATAAATATCATCATTATTGACCGGACTAACATAGTATCATGTGACGTAACTGAGAAAGAAATACTGTATGAGCAACAATTAAGGTTGATAGCCTTTTCTGCCAGCCTTTAAAACATACACAAATACTGTGTACAACATTGCTGTAAGTGCCATATTGGCTTGAGTGTGTACATATTGTTTGCTTTGTCTGTTGTTTATTTAACTGATGATCAGCCACACATACAGAAGAAAAATGAGTAAAATTCTCATTTCACAAAAGATCACCACTTTTCTGAAAGGAAAATTAAGTGAAAACTAATCTTTTGTCCGTCAATTCACAGAAGGTATTGCTTCAGCTATGAATAAACACTGTAACCATTGAACATCGAATTTCAATTGAGTTTTGTGGTCTTTTTCTCATACAATCGTCTGGTTTCCACGTTCGTACTACTACGTCAAGTTTGTTCTTGGTGATCTATTCAAACTCAACTATTCAATCAATTTGTTTATTTGCACATCCCAGTGCTATTTCCTGCGTCCAAGAATGTTCTTGACTTGTTTAGTTGATAAACTAAACTCGTCTTCAAATATAGACCATGCTTCTTCAACTGATATGCTAGTATCTGTTGAAAAACCTGTCTTAGCAGCGCTCTCCTGAGTGGCTGATATGTTAGCTCTCCGTACATTTGGGCGAGTCTTAGCCTGATCGTATATCGTGTAACTACCTCTAAACGTGAATGACAAAATAGCGTGATCGCAATTAACTAACCGTGGAAGAATATTCATTCTCATGAGTGACTACCAAGTTCAACAGAGAAGGACCTTGGTCTGCAACAAAACAAGTGAGTTTGGACACATGATATACTAATGCATGCTCTATTACTTTTATCAGAAACCTACTATCAAAGGAGTTTATAGATCCTTCCGTGATCATCTCGATCCAGCTAATATCAAGTTCATTAACGTTTCCTAAAATCAAGCATCCGTTATTTGCATTCCATAGCTCAA
This sequence comes from Schistosoma bovis, assembly GCA_944470425.2. Classification (NCBI taxonomy): domain Eukaryota; kingdom Metazoa; phylum Platyhelminthes; class Trematoda; order Strigeidida; family Schistosomatidae; genus Schistosoma; species Schistosoma bovis. The sequence continues at coordinate 16,605,631 of OX103957.1, forward strand.
TGTGCTACAAAATACAGTCATCAGTTGAGCAGATTGGTCTGCGATAGATGACACCGAGTATAAATGTACCACATCTGATAGTCAGCTCATAGATTATCACTTCACGAGTTCCACCATCATGGGATTCGCAAACAGAGCAGCGGATATTTATTTTATTGGTCATGCATAAAATAACGCCACCTCCTTCCTTACATCTGTGTCTGCCACTCCCTAGGTGGTGGTAACCGGATAATTCTTGAGTAATGTCGAAGTCCTGGGCTAACCAAGTTTCTGCCACAGCTACTTCGAGTAGTCCTAATCTGTTCACTAGTGCTTCTAGTTCATAGACTTTATCTCTTAAACTACGAGCGTCCGTACATAAAACTCCTATGGAGAACGGCCTATCCACAGAGGCCATGGTAGCATTCGCTTCCAAGACTATCTGTTGGGTCACGAGAAACATGACGAGTGGTAACTTTAAGATCATTTTTATGGACGAATACTAAACGCATATTTTTATCGTTTAATTGTTAATTAACTAAACTATTCATATTCATGTTCCTCTTATTGTAAGCTTTATTTTGACTTATGAACCATTATATATATATATATATATGGGCCTCGATGTTGCTGATGAGTCCGAATTAGGACGAAACGTGAGTCTTAAATTCTACTCTTAGCCATTATCCATCTTTACTTCATAGAATGTTTTCTTCATTCATTCATTCATTCAAATGGCATACTTATACATAAAAGTAATAGTATTCCTTGTAATCACCATCTACTATCATCTTCATAGATTGTTATTTGATTATTTTTTCAATTTTAGAAAAGATTAACAACTATTGAATCTCAATTAACCTTATTGAATTCTTTACCAAATAATGAAGATATTATTGGTTACATTGATAATGATCTACATAATAAAAAGAATAATAATTCATTAGATAATTCAAATGATAATTATAGAAAAGTTATTAAGTTATGGCAAACTGTACAAACTAATAAACGTTAAGATGCTACAGAAGAAGGTCTTCATCGAGTAAGTTCATAATAATAATAATAATAATAATAATAATAATAATAATAATAATAATAATAATAATAATAATAATGATTTATATATGTTGTACTTTATCATTTCTATTATGAATAAGGATCATACAAGATCATGGATCAATTGAAGTTAGATATTTACAGTGTTGAATGCTGGCTAGTTCAATGGTTTGAATGCTAAGAGTTCGATCACGAGACCACTGGTCTTGGGGTTTGAGTCATGCATGCAGGATCGGGGATATGAACTGACGAGAAGTCCTATAGTAGGACGAAACAACCATTTAGTTCTTATAGGTTTTTCTTTGTTTCCTTATCCCGTTCGAATGCATTTCTCATCCGGATTACTCCAACTATGTTCTACTCTTAGCTCGACTTTTCTTAAACTGCATTCTGAAAAGGAATCCAGACATTGGTACCATTCAAATATACATGAATTTCATTCAGCTGTTCAAGCATAAAACCATGTCATCTGCTGACAACAAATTATCCACATATACCTCTTTCCATGATCCAGACCATATATATTACTTATTTCGTTATATTCTTAAACAGATTGAGAAATCCTTTACTGAACTGTGAGTGTCTTCCAGCAATACACTTCCTCACTCACTCACTCCCTTTCTCTCTCCTCATAGATAAATTCTCAGTATGTTCTTGACTTGATATTTTTTACTTTTTTGACTGTAACAGAATAGTTCTATCAATCACTTTTTTTTGTTTAAATGAACATCACTTTCATACATTGATATGTATAGCTATGAGTATGGACGTATTCCTTTTCGATGATGTTGTCTTCTCTAAACTAGTTAGGTTAGTTACGAAGCTTTGAATATTCTTTCTTAATGATCCATTCATTTCAAACAGTATGTATGACAACTGGTTGGATTCAACTGAGCTACCAATTTTCGCGTTATAAATGTCCAGTTGAATTTTCAATTTTGGTAACACATACACACACACACAACGTACTCAATTCACACTTGCCGTTTCTACAATTTCTTTCATTGAAACTCATCTTCACACCTTGTACATTTTTTAGTGCATAGAATCTATAAAATCAATATCGTACACATATCTCCTACGGTAAACTGCATTCAGTGGTTTGTTTTTAAACATTACCAAAGTGACATTTCACATCTCTGTTTAACTTACTCACAATTCCTTTGTTATATGCATTGCATATGTATACAGAAAATAACTTTGACACCAATGCAATTCTCTCCTCGTTGTTTTGCACGACAATACTAAATTATGCTTGTCCATTAGTTAATTATAAATAAAAATCCAGTTTCTCTATATTATTGACTTTGTGTCTCCACAATATATATGGGTTCTGTTGGATAGCACGCGAGAACTATGTAACTTGCTAGCTGGCGCTCATCAGAAAAGCGCATCTGATAATTTTGGGAAAGTGATCTACGTGACATTCGAGCCAGCATCACTCATATTTGCAGTCAGAATTATTAACACTGACTCCCGGTAGGACTGAGTGATGATCGATTTCATGTCTATCTATTCCTTTCGTGCCGAATGAACCTTATCGATTAAGTTGAAATGTGGTCACTAGTCTAATTGACTCGACGCCATGTGCACTACGTTGAGATATTAGGGGATTGAAATTAGTTGGAAGAGAATTCTACCTGAATTTTAACCTTAGGATTGATCACTAGTCTTTTACTTCATTAGATTATTTTTCATAATCATAGACTTGAAGCTGTGGTCCACAAGGCATTGGAGCGTCGTAAGGAGATGCAGTCCCATGGTAGCCGGTGACCAAAAATTGGTTCATACTCCATTTATTCCTTCAGGATACTGGAGTCCATGTGCATCATTGGTTTGGAATCACGGTTTTTCAACTCCCCTCCGCGTCCACCGACCCGGTTAAAGCACCGCACATTCACTTTTCGTCCTCTCAATTTCGAAAACGACACCCTCACAACGAGAAGGCGGTAAGTAGGACTTCCCTAGCAGAGGCTATATAGGCGTCGTCATGTGAGGGCGTTTCGAGAGGAAGAGCGAACTCTCCTCACTCTCGACCGTACCAGGGCATTTGGGGGCTGCTCCGAACCATAGACAGATCCCTTCAAATATTTATCCATCGTATAGTCAAGTTGCATAAATTACTTTCTCGATAAAATTGAAATTAAGTCTTTTGGCAATAAATATGATTTCCGCCTTTCTCACTGTTTTTAACTAATCTTCATGACTGAACCACAACTACTGGAAATACCTGATGCCTTAACAAGCTTTCAGCCAATTTACTTGACAAAATACACTGTTTAAACAGTCAGTTATAATCAACGTTCAAACAGTTGACAAACGTGTGCATCGGCCTACAATGCTATACCACAATATTAACCCAGGAAATTAAGAGTAAACAAGTGTTCTAAAAATTATAAAGATCTATATTTACAAAAGTGCACTAAAGTAATACAAAAACTACCGTACATTCTTTTCATCTCTGACACATTTTTACTACTGCTAATGATTATGCCTGGCATTGAGAAGGGATGTAACAATGAATGTTTTGTGATAAAAACAAGCATAAGATAATGATAGAGAGGAAGCTTTTAAGAAATGCATAACAAACAGTCAAAGACAACAACTTAATGTGTTCTCTGAGCTTGAGCTTTCATTAATTTTTATTTCGGACATCTTTAGAGCCTAATTCTTCTCAGTAATTAAACTAAATAGTTCAGAGAACACATCACCATCATTTCAGGTAAGAATGTATAAACAAATCTCTTTGTATTAACACTAGAACAAGGAGAACAACCAGGATGACATAGGAACAAAAAAGGTACTGGAAGTAGTAATATTCACATATGCAATCGGAAAGTTGTAAAATCATACAGAATCGAGATTTTTAAAACGGAAGGGTAGAAAATTGTGTGAATTGACAATGGGTTCAAGAAGATTTACGAGAATAGGAAGGATATTTGGAGAGAGAAATGCGAGATAATACACACAATTCAGGGAATATAAAACAATAAATAACAGTAGCGACTGTAGTTAGCACTTAGGTTGATCGAGATCTGTGGAACCTTTGTAAAATCCGTAGATTATTTGAACAATAAGCATAAGTTAGAAATAAACCAACTACTCCAGTACCCCAGAGAATACAATCACGAATCGGATGAGATACAACTGATTTGTCGATAACTGAAGATTTTTCTGTATGGTGATAAAATGATGAGTAAAGCACGAGTAGATTAATTCAAAGCATGTTAGATACTGACATTTTAATCTAATGAGTACATATACATTGTTCAATTAGATAGTAATAATTGAGCGATAAAGGCTTTTGGTTTTCAGCCACTAAGTCTCAGGTTCGAAATCCGTTCTACCTACTCTGACGATCAGAATATTATTCAAAGCGAAGTAGACGAATCTGTACCTGGTTAAACGAGTTAAAAATTATTTATCAGTCCGTCACGATTACCGGACTGAGTTCCTTAACATGGTGAAAACTTTATGCCTTGATACATTGTTAGATATAGATAAGAAAGGAGCCAAAGGCTATTCTGCCACAGTTTTCGTTCACATTCTCCAAAACATGGAAGAATTCCTCTCAAGTGAAAGCTTTTCATGATGGCATTCTTATCCAAACTGTATCTCTTGTCACAAACTATCCTTGTTCGCCCATATAGTTTATTGATAAAAAGATTTCAGGATATGTAGATTTTATTATTAGGTATTAATTTAAAGAAAAATCTTCATAATATTTTTCTTATCCATACTTTTTCGATGACCCATGCTTTTACCACCTTTAGTTCGCTAAGTTTGTTGTGTTCCAATGTTGTTGAGTGATATCATGTATATAGGATGATGTTCCAATTCGACGATAACTTCTGTTAGTAATATAAAGATATCCTAAAATCTCATGAGAGGAAGTGTTGCACGCCAGACATGTCATACATCCTGTGTAACGAGATCTCACTATTCTCGTGTGTATTAGAAGACTCTTAATTGCCCGTAGTTGAAAAATAACCGTAGACCAAAAATGAATATTACTTCAGCTACTTCTTAACAACGAATTGTCTTAACTGAAACATTTCTATTTTATTTAATGACTTAATGGAGGATGTTTTACGTTCTATTAAAATCTATTTAGTTGTATTGGTGAAGATCATTCCTGTGAACAAATAATCTGTTATTTCAATTTATTCTAAACTGATGTATTATATAGTCATAACACATAGATTCAGTTACCTTTCAAGGCATTTCATCATATAAAATGGTATAAAAATTATGACTGATATAGGAAAATTAACAAGCAAAAACAATGGGATGAAAACTTGGCCAATGCAATGAGAAGATGAAGGTTTTATCAGAGTTATGTAATATCTTTGCGCAATACCTTTCAAACAATCTGATCTCCCATATACTCGTCAAAATCATACCCTGTTATTACTGGTTCATTATCCAGCGTGATTTTCATATTGAGGACTTCAATGATTATCATTACCTTTATTCCCAATTACCTTTGCATTTGTCCAGTTAACTTTTCATCAGATTATTTGATATGTATTGTACAAAATGTACCACATAAACACTGAGAACCTTCATCTATCTTAGTGTATGATTTAAATTGATCAAAAAGGGATATAGATCATACCTTTTCTAAAACATTTTGTATGTTTCTGAAAGTATTTCGATGAGATGTTCTTAAAAAATCTAATTAGATTAGGACATTGTAATAGATGTGTGATTAAATGATGTGAACCTGATTGTAAACAAGTTGATGATAACGAGTTGTAGTCGATATCCCACCAATTAGAATCACCATGCTGTGATTCATACATTAATAAGGGCCACATAAATGCAAACACATAAGCGTCGACTGCAGTTGGTCTTTAATTATGTTGATAAGTGCAGGTACATATACACGAAAAGGTATAAGCGTATAGGAAAGAGAGAAAACAAATATCAGCGTTAATATAATTAAGCGGGACAACAGAACAACATCTAACGTAAATACTAAAACAGTGGACTGTTTATTTATCTCTACATAAATAGACATTCAGAGAAAATATGCCCAGTTTATAATGAGTTAAACATAACTGAACAAATATATTGAATGCTAAAAACGTTTCTAGAAGTAAACCAGGCTTGGAATTGAAGAGTCCACAAATTATTACTCGAGTTCATTTGACCAAAAGATCATTATCGACAACTTCCAATAAAGTGACTGTCTTGATGATTAATTTTCAATATTTACATGCATCCCAAAATTAGTCGAATTGTCCACAGTTAAATACTGTACAACCCTAAAAAGAACCTGTTACCGAATAATATTTTTGATTTTAAAAATCATATTGAAAGTTGTTATCTTCAGATGGATAAAAGAAAATGCAACCAGTTTAAGGAGATGTTCGAGTATCAAGTTAGATTTTTCTTTGCATATCTTTAATTTGATGTTATCCGTTTAGACTTTAGCTATACCTTCAAAATCGATATCAAAGTGTTGATTTCCCTTTTATATAAGCCATTTACTATGAAACCACAGTTTTCCTTGATGAACTTGACATCGGCTTGGAAATGTGACATAGTTCGATTGTCGAAAGTCTCACCATAAATGCTGGTCATATGATTTACTGAAGTAATAACATAAATCTTTATGGTAGATCACTGTAGTAAATCCGAGATCTGGTAACAGAAAACTGAGTTATTTGACAATCAAACAAATCGCCAGTAATCTTCGTCCGAAAATGCTGTAGCACGTTTGTACCGGGAACAGCCGTTTGAAGAACACCGGAAGCTTTTCTTCGTAATGTTATTATTACGAGATGAGTAATCCGACAACGAGCAATGGTTTGACCTGTAATTGTATATAACGACGAACCGTCAATGTGGCAGCTGATTGAATGAGCACGAGATGCGGTATATGGGGCTGTTCATTATGAAATCGACAATCGATGTGACACGCAAACCATGTACGAAGATACTCAAAGTCAAGCTTAAAAGGCAATTTATAGTTGTCAATAACAATGATCGTACGAATCAAATTAAATTCTAAACATTGTGAATAATGACAAAAATAACTTAAAATTTAAGTATATATATATATATATATATATATATATATATATATATATATATATATATATATATATATATATATATATATATATATATATATAACAAAATGAGTTCCATACTAGGATAAGGCGGTCATCTAATGCTTCCAGGTTACCAATGGTGATACAGCATTGATCTCAAAATGAACAAATCTTTATACTACATCTCTTGTTCACTCAATTAGCTATCAATTTGACGGATCCCTAATATCATCGTTAAATACATAAGTCATAACTTTGCTTGTTGTTATTGGATCAATGATGTTGCATTATCTTGGAAGAAACGCAAATCATCTCCCAGGAAGGTAAGTTGGACGGTTTGATAGAGATTTTCTCGAAGGCTTCACCAGAACGTGAATCCCCAGTGTATGTTTACGTCAATTTAGTCGGTGGACCACAAACGTCAACACAATTACCTAGCCTATTCGTGTATCGTGAGGGTAGCTTTATTTAAACAGCATGAAACTACCAGACCTCTGCTGCTTTTAATATTGTAGACTTCGTTTACTTCTCGTTTTGAAAGCGGGTCCATATACAAGATACTTTTAATTTGCGACATAAAGCATCTTCCCAAGTAAATCTCCCAGGCAAGTAATATGTCTATTCTGATAGCTGGAATGGAGGGTTTTACGAAGAATTAATAAGTCACATTGTATGACTTGGAGGATTATGTGAGTACTGCATGGTCTATAAATCACAACCTAGAACCTGGTATATGTGTATTGGTTCAGGTTGCCATATCCCATTACCATAGAGAGATGAAATTGTTAAGCCAAATCTCAGAATAGTAGAGGTAGTAACATTATCAGTGGTAGATGAAAAGACTGGGTATCGAACATAGGACTCACGAAAATATAAATTATTGAAATAAAAACACAAAACGTTATAAGGAATTCAAGAGTTCAGAATTTGAGGGAAGACAAAGAATGGATATGCCTGCGGCATCGCAAATTATTTTGAGCCATGTCATTCGAAGTCTCTAAACATTGATTACGATAATAATCACACGGACCCCAACAAGGTGACCTGCAACATCCTAAATAACTAAGGTCAACAATCAATGACTTCATGGACGGATGTCAAGTTTGGTTGCCCCTAGCTTTCAATTCACTCCAACAGCAGATTTACAAATAAAATGTAATGACTGGGACAATTTCTTCGAATTATCAACTTACCGATCGCCGATAAAATATGTATTTTCACCCAAAATGTAAGCAAGTGATGTAATGCACAGTTTGGCCAGTGAATATAACTACAATTAGAAGACAAGAGAAATGTATCTTAACTTGAGACTCAAGTGATAAATACGAATCTATGTGATTAGCCTACGATCTACATTCATGACGAAAAATGTGAAAATTACTAAAAATAAACTGGATTTCATTCGAACCTACGACACAGTAATAGTAAATCGAAACAGTTAAACCAAATAACTGTTCAGTTAGTAACAGCGTAGAACATCGTACGCACGTACATCAGTTCCAGTTGCCACACCATATTAGCACAAACATGCAGTTGTCGATTCAAATCCCGTAATGGTAGAGGTGGTAAGAATATAAGCAGTAATCAGAAACATTAGGGTTTGAAGATGTTATTCAATGAGTATAATCCAGTGAAATAAATTTGGAAAGAGAAAAAAAGAATGGGAGATGAACAATTCAGAATATTAGAATTTGGGAGCACACAAAGAGTGGATGCACTTGCGCCACTGCAAAGGATTTTGAGCCATGTCATTTAGGGTCTCTAACCATCTGTTGGATTGAGTCGATAGTTGTCCATATCTTTAAAAAGGGTTCATGTCGTTCCTGTAACAACTATCGAGGGATAAGTCTACTTCCGATTGCGTCCAAGCTATTGGCTTCCATCATTCTTCGTAGGTTGTTCAAAACCCGAGAAAGATTGACTCGTGAGGAGCAGGCTGGTTTTCATCCTGGTAGAGGATGTATTGGTCATATCTTCACCCTCCGCCAAATGTTAGAACGCCGACATACTTATCACAGGCCAACAATCGTAGTGTTTCTTGACATCAGGGCTGCCTTCGATTCGTTGGACAGGGCTGTTCTCTGGGATTGTCTATTGAAGAAGGGTGTGCCCGAGAAGTTTATTAACATCCTAAAAGCCCTATATAAAAACACCTCAGACAGAGTGAGGGCATACAACCACCTCTCTCCATTGTTCCATTCAAGCATTGGGGTTAGACAGGGTTACCCAAACTCACCATTCCTCTCCAACTTTGCCATCGATGACATTCTGGAAACAGCTCTGATGTATGTAAGTAATGGTGGTGTGGATCTGTTGCCTGGAGAAAGACTTCTCGACACTGAGAATGTGGATGATATTGTCTTACTGTGAGATAATGCCCAAGCCATGTAATCCGCACTTAATCAGTTGTCAATCAGTGTCCGTAGGTATGGTATGTGCTTTGCACCTTCAAAGTGCAAAGTACTTCTACAAGACTGGCAGGATTCCAATCCTGTACTCACTCTGGATGGTGAGCAGATAGACGTAGTCGAGGAGTTCGTGTATCTGGGTAGCTGCATAAGTGCTGGTGGTGGCGTGAGTAATGAGATCAATGCACGTATATTGAAAGCCAGAGCGGCTTATGCCAATCTGGGCCACCTTTGGCGCCTTCGTGATGTTAGTCTGGCTGTAAAAGGTCGGATCTACAGCGCGTCGATGAGAACAGTTTTGCTTTATGCTTGTAAAACCTGGCCTCTCCGAATTGAGGACGTTAGACGACTCTCTGTGTTCGATCATCGTTATCTCCGAAGGATTGCTAACATGCAGTGGCAAAATCATGTTAGTAATGCAGAGGTTCGGCATCGTGTGTTCGGACACAGAGACGATAATCCAATTAGTGTCACCATGTTGAAACACCGACTTCGTTGGCCTGGACATGTTCTACGAATGTCATCCCAGAGAATTCCACATCGTGCATTATTTGCCGACTCTGTGACTGGTCGGAAAAAGCGGAGAGGTGGTCAGTGTGTGACATGGTGTCATGGTATGAACGAAAGCTGCAAAGGACTGGCATCTGTCGGTCCTTCACGACTCCCTGGTTGGGGTCTGAGAGAGGGTGCTACACAGTGGCTAGAGACGTTATCAGATATGGCTCAGAATAGAAGCCTGTGGCGATCCTGCTGTAACCTTCTTTTGCTTTCTTCGTAAAAAGCGGTTGTATCTTCCTTAACTGAAAGATTTCTTCTGATTGTACTTCTTCGTCTCCTTCATTATTATCACAACACTACCTTACATTGTTCGTTATTGTTATTTTACGCCCCTTACCTTTTTTTCTTTCTTTCTCTTTAAATTCTCATTGTTTTGTGTGGCGCATATATATTTGGTGCCCTCTTGTACCAATATTTATGTGTTCAAATAAATAAATAAAATAATAATACCATCGGTTGCTATTATTAAGCGGGTCCCAACCAGGTAGTTTAAACCTACCAACATGGCTCAGTCCACTCGTCAGTGACTTCATGGACTTGTGCCATGTTTTGTTCTGGCCGCCACTACCTTTCTTCCAATCTACTCCTACATCATTGAACATCGCACGTCGAGGCAGTCGGTGGTTGGCCATACGTAACACGTGTCCCAGCCATCTCAACTGATCAAGTTTCATTACTTCATCAATCGATTTGCCATCCTTATCTAGCACCCGTTTCCTAACAACTGTGTTACTTACTCGGTGTTCCCAGGATATACGAGCAATGTTTCGAAGACACCTATGATCAAATACTAGTAACCTACGAATATCCTCTACTCTTACCGGTCACGTTTCACTGCCATGAAGTAGGACGGAACGAACTGCTGCGCAGTAAACACGTCCTTTGGTTGATAAATGGATATATCGCCTACGCCATAAATGACGCAAGTTGGCAAAAGCTAGTCGAGCCTTCTGTATCCGTGCTGAGATTTCGTCACACATCAGATCACAAGGGCTGGTGAGACTTCCCAGATAAGCGAACTGGTCGACACGTTCAACGACTTCACTCCCTAGCATTAGTTAGGGTGTCGATGAAACCCAATCCTGAAGCAACATTTTGCATTTCGAGGGAGAGAATCGCATCCCGAACATGCTTGCATTGTTGCTTAGAGTGGTCAGAAGACTCTGCATTTTGTCAGCGTCTTCACCACATAGAACTATGTCATCGGCATATTCCAAGTCAGCAAGTGAATCTCCCGGTAGAAGTTCAACCCCTGGAAATTTAGATGAGGAAGGTGTCGTTTCCGAAAGCACGTCAACGGCAAAGTTAAACAAGAATGGAGAGAATGGACAGCCCTGACGAACACCACTTGAGGTAATCAATTCTGATGACAGTACGCCATAAGTTCTCACTCGACCAGTTGTGTTCGAGTAGAGAGCCTTTACAAAGTCAATGTACTTCTTTGTTACTCCTTTCAGTGACAAACACTACCATAGAACCTCACAATCAACAGAGTCGAATGCTGCATTAAGGTCGAGAAACATTACGATTATGGGGCGTCTGAATGTGTGTCTGTGTTCTGCAACCCGACATAGTGTGAACATCTGGTCTATACAACCACGTCCTGGTCGGAAACCAGCCTGATTTTCTCTAGTCTGCTCTTCACGAGCTTTGATTAGGCGTCGAAGTATTATTGAAGCTAATATTTTAGACACTATATTAGTCAAACTAATTCCTCTGTGATTGTCACAAGAGGACTTTTGTCCTTTCTTATAGACTGGCACAATCAGTGATTGAGACCAGTCAGATGGGATTACGTCCAGTTCCCAAATTCTACCTAAGACCTCGGTTAATCTCATTGCTAATACTGGACCATTATCCTTAAAAATCTCAGGAGTAAACCTGTCAGGGCCTGCTGCTCTCCCTCGTTTCAGATTTCCTATGGCTTTTTCAACTTCGTAAAGGGACGGAGGACCTACATTAACTTGCCATTCAGGTTGACTAGAGATCGTGGGAAACCGAAGTGTGGCTGAAGGCCAGTTGAACTGATCCCTAAAGTGTTCTGCCCATCGATCCAATCTCCTGGATTGAGAATGAATAATATGTCCATCTTTTTCTGAGATTGTTTCGCTAACGGTCGGGTTCCTAGTTCCGGTTTCCTTAACGAGTCTGAACAATTGTCTGCTATTACCTATTGCCGCTGCCTTTTCCATCTCTCTTGCTTTTGCTACCCACCACTGTTCGCGATCATTGCGTAGGCTTCTGGTCAGCTTGCGCTTAAGCTGACTCCGCTCTTCATTATGTTCAGAGCCAGGTGGAATGAGTTTCCGAGCATCTATCAGTGAGATAGATGCTGCTGAGATCCAGTGTTGCTCCCTAACCTTCTGGTTACCTTACTAGCAGATATCACTGCTGTTTCCACAGCTTTTCGGATATCATTCCATGCTGCATCGGGGTGGGCATCACATACATGGCTGCCTAACTGTTTTCCTAGTTGTTCCTGAAATATACTCTTAGCTTGACTATCATTAAGTAGGCCCCTAAGAGGTTTTCTTGCAGCGTCTTTCCTACGTCCAGTAAGACGCAAGCAAATACGCGCTCGCACTAGAGCATGGTCTGAATCTAGGCATGTGCTCCAGAATGAGCGACAGTCTTCTATCGAGCCCCTCCATCGGTGGCTGATAGCGATGTGATCTATTTGGGTCCAACGTTGGGACGAATTAGGGGGTCGCCATGTTAAAAGATGTTTTTCCTTATGCTTAAAGTTAGTATTTGCAGCGAACAGGCAGTTATCTGAGCATAGCTGCAACAGACGGTCGCCATTATCTGTTCTTTGAGCCACAACACTATAAGATCCACCCAGGTGTCTTTACCTTTCGCTTAGTTTACCTACTTGAGCATTAAAGTCACCAGCCACTATTATTACATCAGAGCGCCTAGCTTTTTGGAGGTCGGAAAGCTTTCTGTAAAACTCATCTTTTACATCATCTGAGCTGCAGTCAGTGGGAGAATAGGCAGAGACGACGTAGAGGCATCGACAAGTGTCCCTATCTTCCCGAGTCCTAACTGTTCCGTTTAGTCGGACAGCGCACAAACGACTGTATCCTGAAATCCAGTCCAAGAGAGCTAGTTCTGCCCTAGGAATCAATGCTATACCTACGCCGGCAAGGCCACGAGAAGCTATAAACATACTGTTGTAATGTACACCAACGTTAATGACTTTGATATCACATATATCTGCATAGATCTAGTAACAGATTTATCACAAGCCGAATTTCACTTTCTCACATTATATCGTTAAGTATATATGAATCACAAATATGTTAAAAATGGTTCCGTAATATTCGTTTGGACACGATAAAATCAACTTAGAAAAACGACTGCAAGATAATGTGACCAATCAATCAGTATATGCCGTTTCCATATGATGTTACTAACAAAATGTCACAGAGGAGTGGTGACAGCGAATACAATCTACTATTGAAATTTACTAGAAAAGTGAAGATCACATTGTTGTTTAAAAACCTCTTACTGAGTGAATGACAATATTTACATAAACAACTTATTATAAATAATGAACCTAATTTGCCAATAACTCAAAATATGAAAATTGAAAAGTTAAACCAACGTCAAAAGAAGAACTTACATACTCGCCTATTTCTGAATCGGACATATTCTTAAGACAAATAACTAACTGAGAAGACTTTGCCTTATTTAACTTTTTGTTACGCCAGATATAAGGAATATATAACTGTTTAATAAGTCCAATTGATCCAAAATACATTTTTCTAGTGAAATTAGTATAAACAAAATCGTCACCCCATAGGAACCAATTAATAGCAGGAGCTAAACGACGTTCTATAGTTGAAATTAAAGCACACAACTGAACACCCTCAATGTCAGATAAGTCATATTCTAAGCCATAATTCTGTTAACGAAACAAATTGACACAAAAATTTGCATTCATTTTTATTGATTAAATCAAATGTAAGAATTATTATATTTTATCGTTGTTAGTTTTAAACAATAACAACCTACACGACCCCACACTGATAATTACCGTGTGCTCAGTAGTGACTGGCTTCGTGAGGTAATTCACGGAGTTCTGGTGAGAAGTTGTGATCAGTGGAGCTAACCCGCGTCAGGCATTTACCTCAACAATGGAAAACGGCCAAGCAATATCGTGGATTGTTTAAAATTGAACATCAACACCGTCGGACGCCGACCGGTCCAGTGGTCTAGAGATTAGGCGTTCGCGCGCGAAACTGAAGGCCCTGGGTTTGAATCACGCTTTCGGTTTTGTGGATGCGCACCGCTGAGGAGTCCCTTACCACGACGAAACGGCCGTCCAGTGCTTCCAGGTTTTCAACGGGAGTCTGACATTTATCGATTCATGATCTTAATCAAAAACTTAACAATCTTCACAACTTCACACTGATAATAACTGTGAATATTTTAATATTGAAACATTTTGAGCAGAATTTATCAACTGTCGGTAGTAAATTTACAGGTTTAATCTCGTTTTATAAATTATTTATTGGATAGTAAAAAAATGATTATAAGTAACACTGAAAAATCTGTTTACATTTAACAATACTTGCTTGGAATTAGGTATTAACTGTCGGTAGTAGTATCGACTGAGCCTTATACATAAACGTATAGTATAAAGTCGAAGACATAAAAATGTATTAGGTAAGAGGATAAATAACAAAACAAATAAGCAATAAAAAATTGATCAAGAGAAATTGATCGCCTCGATCGAATACTCATAGTTTTCGGTTTAGTTTAACCAATAGTTAAAGAAGTTGAGTGACCCGGATCAACATTAATAATAGTGTATTGCAGATTCATTCATTTTTCAAGTTCCTTTCTACCCTGAGTTTTAAATACGTCTTATATTTCTTTTTGTTAACGAGATATAGATTTGATACAAGCTTGTTCCGTGTACGATTGTGTTGAAGCACGCGGATTGGCCATTTCGTAGACAACAAACGCTGTCGGATACTTAGAGAACACTAACATTTTTCTTATTGATTCCTGCTCCTATTCAGCACTTTATTTAGAATAAGAAGTATAGTCTTATTCAACCATGTTCTGACTTGGCGAAATGTCGAGTGAAGTTTCTGAAGAATACTAAGCAATAACAGTGGCTGAGTCCTCGTAGTTTATAACACATATCTGTACTTATTTCCTCAAATAACTCTATGTACATCCAAACTTTTTTATCACTGCTAATGCTTTTGGACTTCTTTTATCCTGGGATTTGTCTTGACGGTTTTATCTAGCTTTCTTCATGCAGCGTGTCAGTTTGGATCAATCCCTATTTGTGCCAGGTTTTAGGCTGTGTACGAATGGATGACTCAAGTTGCTAAACCACATCACTATAGGAAGATGTAACTAACTATATGAATATTAGGATAGTGATGTTGTCAGTAGTAATAAGAGAAGCTAGATACAAAGAATATGATTTGAGACTAGGAAATATATTCGCGGAATAGTGTACAAAATAGCTGTGAAAATCAAGATCAACAGGGAGACAAAGTAAATGCATCAATGACATCAAAGTTGATTTCGTTATGTTATTTAAATTTATTAACTACTGATCATAATTACTGTCCAAACCCTGAGCAGGTAGTTTGGACTTATATATACAGTTCAAACTCAAACCATCTTACCTAGTATATCAGGGAACTGGACGGCTAGTTTCATGAAACTTTCAATAAAATCTCATCAGT
Source organism: Schistosoma bovis (assembly GCA_944470425.2). Classification (NCBI taxonomy): domain Eukaryota; kingdom Metazoa; phylum Platyhelminthes; class Trematoda; order Strigeidida; family Schistosomatidae; genus Schistosoma; species Schistosoma bovis. Next base: position 16,621,408 of record OX103957.1, read on the forward strand.
TTATATCGGCATTTTATCCCTTTCATTACTGCTGATCACCAGTAATACTAGACTGTGTACTACACAATATTTCACTCTTTGAAAAACGGGTGAACAAGATAAAAAGTTGAATAAATTGTCAAAAGCAGTAGGCATATTTTATTGCAGATCGCCTGACTTTTTCGCGACCGTCAACTTACTGACAATATAAAATTGTTAATATGGAGACATTACAGACACTTAAAACTGATATTAACTGAGTCTAAAATACGCAATATAGTGAAGCAGGTTATACTGATTCTGTACTTATAACTTAGTGTAACGGACAAATCTATAGTTGACTGAGTGGAAAAAAGTTATTCACATGAATAAACCCATGATAGAAATACACAAAAGAGTAATGCAAAACGTTTCGACATACGATTTAGGTGGTCAACTTCAAGGCTACTTCATGGTGAGCTTGAATTGTGATTTTCACTAGCCAGTCATTGATAAGACGTATGGAATCCAATGGTATGTCCTTACAAATATGTTGGGTCAACTAGTCTTTGCTCCATGTATCATATTCTAATATGAAATCATTTATTTTTAAATATTACTATCATTTGAGTAACCGCTTCTATAAAACTAATGTCCACCTCGTCCTATTGAGGTATCGCAACTTTAACCGATTCATAAATTTGCCTGGTACTATGTTGCAGATGACTGACAATTTCGACAATATGGTAACTCTACACTACCAAATAAGCTTCAACAATAGTTGATGATCTACATAACACTTCAGACCTCAATAAACAGTAACAATCCTTGCATACATTTGTTTTTAGTTTGATTTGAAACTTCGGAGTGAACAAACAAATGAACAGTATCAGGCTACCGAGCTAATACGACTTTCGATAAGTATCAATCTAGACTACATAAGGAAAGCGAGAACATTCAGAGTAAAAAGACAAGAAACCCACTTCTTTCCTCAAATACGTTAGGACAATTGGGATTCTGTGGTAATCCTTATTATCATGACTGAGAACTGGGAAGCTCTCAACAGTAAACTGATCAGGTACCTTCATCTTTATGTTCATACGTGCCCCTTTCAACCTGATGTAGCACTGCAGCTATTATTAAATGACTTCAGAAGACTCACAAATATTAGCAAACACTCAGGATCACAAGGCAGGCATTCATCTGGAGCAGACAAAATCGTCAAATCCATCACGCGGGCTATTTCGAATCTACCTGACGAAGTGACCTTGTGTTTCAAAGACCAAGAAGATAAAACCTGTTTTGTTCCTAGAAATCGAAATACTTGGAAGCAGGAGTGATCGTACAACAAGTCACAGGCGTTAAACTGAGACGGCTCGTGTACACAAAGGAAAACGTATTACAAAATAGTTTCATTCATCGTTCTGCAGGTTCAGCTTACGTAGAGCAGTATAAAGTTAAATCTTCAGTCTTCAGTAATAAGGATAGTAGGTTGATGAACCTGCATTAATCCTGACACACTGCTTTCCAGTGAAGGTCCAGCCTCTCCTTGAAAGTATTCACTGATTGGGCTGATACCACTTGTTCGGGTAAGGCGTTCCAATGATTGACTACTCGGTGAGAAAAACGAAACCCCACTTTAAGTTTATTAGATCTTCGTTTATGAACCTTCTTGCTATGACCGCGGAGATTATTAGTGCTGTAGGGAGCAAAAAGATAAGACATATTAACACCCAAATCATAATTAAAGATACGAAATGCCAGTATAAGGTCACCTCGTGTCCTACGATACGACAAGGGGAAAAGATTTAGGCGTTTTAAACGCTCATCGTAAGAGAGTCTAGAAAGACCCTTCACTAATTTTGTTCCCACACGCTGGACGCGCTCAAGGGAGTTAGTATCCTTCACCAGACATGTACTAGCTGCTTGGATGCAGTACTCTAAGTGTGGTCTTACGTAGGTGGGATATAAAATTCGAAACGTTTCCTCGTCAAAATATTTGAACGCACGGCGAAGTGACCATAACGCACGAAAACCTTTGACAGCGGCTGCTTTGCAATGTGTAGATGTTATTAAATCATGACTTAATACTATTCCTAAGTCTTTATACTCTTGAACGCATGGAAGAGATTTACCCTCAATAGTGTAACTGTAACTATTACCGTGATCGATGTGCATTAACACACTCTTCCTAGCATTGATTTCTAAGCCTCACTCTCGAGCCCATTCAACCAAATCGTCTAAGTCAGCTTGAAGATCCAGATGATCAGCTTCACTTTTTATTGTTCTCCAGATTTTTACATCATCCGCAAACAATAATGTCGACGACCTAAGTAACAGCGGTAACTCATTAACGTAGAGAAGGAAGAGCGGAGTACCTAAGGTGGTGCCTTGAGGTACACCACATTTAACCGGCTTCCAATCAGATAGCGTTCCGCTGACCCTAACTCTCGGTCTGAGGTCACGTAAGAAGTTTCTTATTCACTTATGTACAGTACCTATTATTCCGAAGCTCATGAGCTTCTGCTTAAGACCTACGTGTGAAACCTTGTCAGATGCTTTGCTAAAATCTATGAATATCACATTGACAGACAGACCGTTATCTAGGGCTGCTGTCCAATCCTCCCTGGCAATAAGCAAGTTAGTCAAGCATGAACGTTTGTTACAAAATCCGTGTTGCTCAGGAGCTAACAGATTGTGTAAATCTATGTGGCTTAGCAACCTAACCCGAATTAACTTTTCAAGTAACTTAACGACTATACTAGTTAGACTAACAGGCCGGTAGTTAGATACTATATGTCTCTGACCGTCCTTGAATATAGGACTGACTATAGCGTCCTTCCAATCTCTAGGGAGTTGAGCGAGTGAAAGGGACATGTTGAAGAGTTTCACGAGCGGTTTGGAAATAATGTCTGCAAGAGATGACAGCAACCGTGGATGTAACCCGTCAGGGCCCGGTGTCTTACCAGGTTTGAGGTTAATCATCAACGGAAGGACAGTTTCCTCAGTCACCTGTACAGCTTCTACGGTTGGTATCTCGGTGTGAGTGGGACAAGTATTTGTTACAGTAAACGTGGAGAAGACTCAGCTTAAATAGTTTGAAAAAGTCTCAGCTTTTGCTCGATCTGATTCAGCTAGTAATTTTGAATTTTCGTGTAACAGTAACGATGAATACCATCACTACGTTTCATTTGCCGTTTAACATACGAAAACAATCGTTTTGGACAAGTACGGCTATCATATACTAACTGTCATTTGTAAGTAGTACGGGATTTGGCAATGGTTTTCTTACAAATATTACGGAATTTTCGGTACTCACGCTTAAATGGTGCATGGCCTGTCAACAAAAATAAGTCCCAGAAATGTTTCCTACGCTTTAACAGCTTCCGGGTTTCCTTATTAATCCATTGAGGGCAGTGTGATAGCTTACGTGCTGACCATGGGATAAACGGCGACGTTACGGACTCGAATGTAGCCTTAAACGTATTCCATTCATCTTCGATCAATCCATCTGCGTCGACCGACCAATCAGTCGAGATAGCACAGTTTCTGATTGCCGGAATATTGGCTCGCCAGATATTGGGACGGGATGGAGCAGATACGAATTGTATACCATGTGTCCTAAACTTAAAGTGAATTACAGCGTGATCACTGTTCACTAGTGGGGGAAGGTGCTGAATATCAAAGACATCCTCACAGTGGTGGGTGAGGGCGAGGTCCAGCAGTGACGGATCATGTTGCAAATCAATATGTGTCGGCTTTGTGATACATTGTACAAGTGCACACTGAATAACGGTAGATAAAAGGTCGCTATCAAAACCACTACCTGGAGCTGTAGGCTCTATCCAGTTGATATGCTGTGCGTTGAGGTCCCCAATGATGAGACAACATTCCGCCATACTCCAAAAACAGATGTGTCTTAGGATAAAGTCGTCAGCAAGACAAAACGGACTACGGTATATTACTTCTATAGTCACTAACCCATTTCTAGATTTAATCTTACAACATGCAACCTCACATGTGCCACTGATATGAGCCTCCGATATGGTTGATTGTATACGAAAGTGATCCCTAACGTATAATATTATACCTCCTCCTTTGCGACTTGAAACTCTATCACTTCTGATACAGATATAACCAGCAATGAACTGAGAACAGTCTATATCAACGGTGAACCAAGTTTCTGTAACAACGATTATATCGGGACATAATTCTTGCACCATCAGACTTAGCTCGGACTTTTCATTTCTAAGACTACGGGCGTTCGTGTAGCACACACTTAAGGTGTTTTGGAAATCAATCGTTCTACCCATACAGGCCTCGGAAGGATTGGCTTCCAAGACCTGACTACCCGAAAACCCTTAATGGTAAAGTTATTTTCGCCATTTAATTTGCGAGTCCTCAACTCCGTAAGAGCATTCTTTCACTTGATTCGATCCTCAAGCGGCCGATCTGGTCGAATACAGATATTTGAGTTTCTTAACAAACCATCCTGAATTGGGTGGACATATGGCCAACAATCCGAATGGCATATAAAAGGATAGAAATATAAATGTTGATATAGGAGCTTCTGCAAACATAAAGTTATTATTGTAGGTGTTTGGTCTTCAGAGTTAGAATATATACATGTGAAGTTTCCATTACCTTGTAGTAGTAAATAAATCCCTAAAATAAATAGCTCTGTAAATTTTCACATTGGATGCTGACCAGATTAGTTTTAGTGGACTCACCTAGCTGAAAGCGCTCGGTCATGCATCCGCACCAGATCACTTGTGGGTAAGTCATGCAATCGCTAGACAGACTAGAATAGTCAATCCTCGATATATTGATAACTCATGAAATATATCTTCAAACCTCCTCGCTTCTGTCTTTTGATTTCACTTGGTGAGTACGAATGATATTAGGTGTTACTGGTTAAAGCGTTGTCAGACACTCAATACCTGTGCCATTTTCAACCTCTACCAATTTCTGACCATCATTCAAAGTCCAGGGTAAATCTTCGGAGTTAGAGTGCATTTAACTTGGAGGACTAAGGTTTTAGGATTTAGTGTTGTTACACGTCACTACAAAGCAACTGACAACCGCTCAAATTTTGATTTAGATTGTTCCGACGTAACTCACATTGACAGGGTATCTGATCATTTCTGATCATCTTAAGGAGTGCACGTTTCACACTCTTTGTTGACCACAAACCCCTGAAGTGGCATTGTTTTTTACAACATGATCCTTGAATCTGGACATGAGGTAACTTGTAAAATTCTAGTTTAACACTAAACACGCAGAGAAGATCAGTAATGGTGAACAATTGATCAGTGTGGCGTGGCTCAATCCTGAGGGTGTCCTAATTCTCTATAACCTGTCGATTTTCCTGTTAAATCTACCATCCTATATCCAGCCGAACTGTGTTCTTTAGAAGCGCTAAACATCGTATTGCTGATTTGGCGGTAGGATGAGTTAGTATAGACAACGATGTTACTTATTTACGCCTCTTACTCCTAATGGAGCACTGGCCTCCGACCAGCATTCTCCTACCCACTCTGTCCTCGGCCTTCCTTTCTAGTTCGATCCAATTGTTGTTCATCTTTCTCATGTCTGTCTCCATTTCTTACTGGAATGTGTTCTTTTGTCTTCTCCTTTTCCTTTGCCCTCCAGGATTCCATGTGATAGCTGCCCTTTTGACACAGTTGGGTGCTACACTCAGTGTGTGTCTTATCTACTCTCAGTACTTCTTCCTGATTTCTTCCTTCATTGGAATCTGGTTTCTTAACTCCCACAGTAGGTTGTTGCTGATACTGTTTGGCCAACAGATCCGGAATATTTTGCTTAGACAGCTGTTAATAAACACTCGTATAACCTGGATGATCGCTTTCGTAGTTCTCCAGGTTTCCGCCCATACAGTAAAACTGTCTTGACATTTTTATTGAGAATTCTGACCATGATGTTAGTTGCTAGTTTTTCTGATTAACAGATGTCCTTCAGTTGTAAATATACTGCTATTCCTTTGCCGATTCGCGCCTTCACATCTGCATCAGATCAACCGTGTTCATCAATGATACCGCTCAGATATGTGAAGGTTTCTACATCTTCTAAGTCTTCCCCGTCAACTGTGATTGGATTGGGGCATGCCGTGTTGTATCGGAGAATCTCGTTTTTCCCTTTGTGTTTGTTAAGAACTACTGCTGCTACACTGCATGTGTTGTTGCGTGTGCGATAGAAGGGCCTGATCATCTGCGAAGTCTAGATAGTCCAGCTGCATTCTAGCTGCCCATTGCATCCCATGCTTCCTCTCAGATGTCGACGTCTCCATGATCCAGTCGATCACCAGGAGAAAAAGAAGGGATGAGAGTAAGCAATCCTGCCTAACACCGGTCTTTACCTCGAACGAGTTTGTCAGTTGTCCTTCATGCACGATTTTGCAGTTTACTCCATCAAAGGAATTCCGCATGATATTGACCATCTTCTCAGGTACGTCGTAGTATCGAAGCAGCTTTCGTAGTGTTGTCCCGTCCACACTATCAAATGCTTTCTCGTTGTCTATGAAGTTGACGTAGAGTAATGAATTCCATACAATTGATTGTTCCACAATAATCCGTAGTGTTGCGATTTGGTCTGTACACTATCTATTCTTACGGAATCCTGCCTGTTGGTCTCGAAGTTGGGCGTCTACGGAGCCCTTCATTCTGTTTAGCAATGCCCTGTTGAAGACTTCCTGGTATTACGAGAAGAGTGACGACCCTGTAAGTATCAAAATTGCTGAGATCGCCTTTCTTTGGTATTTTGATCAGGTGTCCTTCTTTCCAGTCTACTGGAACTTGTTCTTCATCCTTAATTTTGCTGAAGAGAGTGTGGAGCATCCTTGCAGTTGCCGCTACGTCTGCTTTCAGTGCCTCTGCTGGAATGTTGTCTTATCCTGCTGTTTTATCGACAATGATTCGTCTGACAGTCACGTTGGTCTCCTTAATTATTGGTGGACCAACATCGACTGGGAGGTCCCTGGTTGCTGCTTCGACAATGGGTATGGTCAAAGTAGCTGGCGGAATCAAGGATTCTTAAAGGCGATTTCACCACTGGCTTTGCTGGACTCACTGTTGCAGATTAAATTGATTTCATTCGTTTTCACTGGCGAATCTGGTTTAAGATAATTTCCGTGGAGTTTCATTGTTATGTCATGCAGTTGTCTCATGTTTTCTTCTCGTGCAGCTTCTTCCGCCGTCGTTGCTAAATCTCCAACATATTTATGTTTGTCGGTTCTGATACTCTTTTTTACTTTTTCGTTTAATTATGTGTATTCAGATTGTGCTTTGGCTTTCTCTACTCTTGTTCGGCTGGTATTGACCATTGTCTTCGTGTTCCCTCTTATTTCGAATCTTATTCAGTGTATCATCGGTGATCCATTCTTTGCAACGGTGCTTCTTGTGACCCAAAACCTCATGATATGTTGAAGTGATTGCTTCTTTTATCCCTTTTCAGTTGCTCTCCATAGTAGTTCACTTTCCGTATAGTAGATCATGAAATACCTAGAGTCTATTGCTGAGGACTATCCTGAAATTGTTGGGTTTGTCGGTATTCCAAGCAAGTGATTATCTGATCCTATATCAGCTCCTCTCATGGTTCTCACATCTTGCATCGTCCTCCCGAACGTTTTTTCATGCAGTTATGACCGGTCGTGTCCTGCGTAGTGTGATGCTCTGAAGTTCATATGCTGTGCACGCGTTTAGGTGGGAATATACTGCCGCCTATGACCAGTTTATTGAAGGCAAATATAGTAATAATAACATATGTTTGTAAATGTTTCACCATTATACTTCCTTTCTCCCTGTCCGTGTCATCACATGATGGCTTCATATCCAGTGTTGTCCATTACAATTTTGGCGTTTAAATGTCCCATCAGGATGTTCAGGTCCTTAGTTTGGCCCTTCTCAACGATTGACTGCAGCCTATTGTAGAATCGATCTTTAACGTCTTCATTGTAGTCGTTGTTAGACGCATAGCATTAGATGACATTCATTGAAATACTCTTTCTTTGTTTTAAAGGAGGCTTTGTTGGGTCTTCATACATAAAATTCCTATCCTATAATTGCATTTTGTGCTTGTTTGAACAGCTCCAATGCAACTCCTTGTGTATGCTGGGCATTTTCTTCATCATGGCCAGAGTATAGCAGAAGCTCCCCTGAAGCTAGTCGTTGTTGTCCAACTTGCGTACGATGTGTTTCACTGATCCCAAGCACTTCCAGGTTGTATCTCCTCATTTCTGCAGTAATTTGGTAGGCTCTTCTAGTCTCCCACATTGTACGAACATTCTATGTACCTAAATAAATGGTTGCTCTGTTTGTCGGCCTCGTGACTTCCGAAGGAATTCGGCTTTCACCATGAGGCGTCATAACTCTTTCAAATGAAGACCCTCTGATTCACTTGGCAGATTTTAAATGGTTTGAATATTTTTTTCTGGTTAGCGTTCTTTTAGTGAGTTAGTTTACTTTCTCATTTTATCCTGGCTTGGAACGAGCCCCAGAGGGGATCAAGGCGAAGCTAGACATTTATGTAGCTCCGCACAAAGCCCTATATCTTAGATAGTCACATCATGAAAAATCCCCTCTTATGGAATAGGTCTGTTATTATTTTGACAAAGTCTACTGTACTACTATCGGATTAAACCACAATTTGACACCCTCAACATCTCTTAGATGCCTTATATCTGACAGTAGTATCGAATTAGATGCTGCTAACAGGATTGTTTGAAAATAGTACTTTACGGAAGGTGACGTCGCAATGGAAACCGTTTTCAGACGGAGAGAGAGGTTTTAGTACAGAAAAAGCACAGTGTTGACAGAAACAGTCGAGCAGACGGTCAAGATGGCAGAACACACCGAAAGATACAAATATGTGATGAAAAGTTGTGTATATGTATCATGAAAACGCATTGTAACTTCTCACAATGAACGATGATTTTTCTTGCCTATGGACTTCATTTTGTCACTTCTCAAAGAGACAGACTCGGACGCCATCATGGTTAGAATACTTATGGAGACCAAAACCGGTAAACAAACAATGACTCAACGAACCGTTTTTTCTACAGCCACAACAAATCTTCCACCGGTACAACATAATCACGATATCAATAAAAGCTGCTTAAACAGCTACAATAAAAATAAGTCTCTAATACTCACATAAGATATTCTCACCGACTTTGAAATCCAAAGGCGAAATGTATATACCACACGATACACCCATAAACAAGGTCACAACATCGAGATACTGGCATCAGAAAGTAGAATTTTGGGACCAGGAATTCAATACCTAAGACCACTTGACACTCCGATCAAAAAGGATCAGTGACACCTTTTCAATATTGCTGAAAACGAGGTCTGCCACGTGCAGAAGTAATGGTAGGCACAAATATATAGTCTAACATCTGAGCTCCACAGTGTATAGTAACACGCTGGTCAGCTCGCCACTTCTCACTCCACACGATCGTAAATATGGAAATCTAGCAGACCATCTAGTGGATTTTTGTTGTTGAAGATTTTTCATTGCAAAAAGTTGCTATAGGCCTACTGAAACACAGTGGTCTCCTCATCGACTTGAGTAAATTGAGGTTAGTGTGTTTCTGGAACTTCATCTTCTAGTTTTAGGTTATGCCCGGGCACGATTAAACATATTATCTGTTCATAATGCAAAAACATTCTCAAAAAGTACGTCAAACTCTACCGTACACGATTGAAAATACCACGCGTAACTGACAACCTTGCACGCCACATTACGACAGGACCATCTTCTCCCTTCGAAAGCGCAACAACCAATTCTACAATAGCCAATAATTCGCATTAGATAATTTGAACGTACTATAGAAGTGTGAAATATCTACTTATAAAGCACACCAGTGGCATCTCCTTTGCACACAGTCTCTAATAAGCATAGTAACGACATCCAACTGGTGGATTTTGGGGTAGGTCAAGTAAGGATTGTCTGGAAAGTGAGATTAAATTTTGTTATAACACAAAATGTTTTCAATGCAAATTCTGAGCCATTGCAAGCAGCACAATGAAGAAAGGGAACTAACCAGTATGGCAGCTACTGGCTAAAACAACAGAGATGTGGTTTAGTATAAACATGGAAATTCAGTGATATCAGCAAAAAACAAAAGTAAAATACCAATCGTATAATTTAAAATGGAATCAAAACTTCAACAGAATTTACATCTGAGAGAATCAAGGGAAATGAATCACAATAGCGTTTATGTGGAGGGATTATCATATACAAAACTTTCCAAAAGGATTTTACACCTTGACTTGATTACAGTCAAGCACTTAGGCGTAGTTAACGGCCATAAACATCTCATCTTTTCTCTAAGTTCGTCTTCTTGCGAGTACTCTTATCCACATTCCCCTCAACTGCAATATATTTCACAGTTTACTTAACATTTACAACACATTAAACATATTACAACACAGTCTTCAAGAAAAAGACTTTCCTAAACTTGTCCAGCTTCAAATAGGAAACTGATCCTCAACACTAGTAATCTTCTACAACCGCAAATCGACTAATCAAACAGATACAAACAGGTGAGAAGACTTGACTTCGTGAAACATCCACAGGTAGGGATCGTCCAGTCGTGCCGACGTACTGTCGACGCAGAGTCTTCAACACGTTGAACAAACAATCTCGTCTAGGTGCTTAATAAACCACACAGCTCACATTAGAACGATTTTATTGGCCTGTTATGAGTAAACAACGTGAAGGAGGGAGCACGCATCTATGTAGGCTGCTGGAAATCTAGAGCGATTGGGCCAAAAAGTGTCCCTTGGGGTCATTCTCAAATCCTGATGCTTGTCTCGGCTACTTCCATCTTAATTAGATGTAACCATTACCAGATTCATGTGGATAATTTGGTATCTCAGCATATGTGGACCATTTCATACGATGGTCAGAAGTAAGACCTATTAAAGATATTACTGCTCAAGCAGTGTCTCGCATCTTCGTCGAACGACAGGTACCAAACTTCGTCCACCCCTCAATTACCACTACACACCGTGAACGCCTGTTTGAACCCGTATTCTTCTGTTGTTTGACCACACTACTAGGAATCGCACGACTCCGAACGACCACGTACCACCCACAACCTAACTGGTGGTGGAACGATTTCACTGACATTTGAAGTTCTTTTTGTGCCTTCAGGTAACCCACATTCTATCGATAGACGAAACCAGACTAGTGGTGAATAGGTCTTTATTTAACTCGTAAGACAGCACACACTGGAGTGAAAATTTACCTATTCAAACACACAACATTCTATATAAGATAATAAGAATTATAATACTTATACAAAATAAAGAAGTGAATGAATACTTGAGCTCCACTGTTCTGACATATACGTGGTCGTTTGAGGTCAAGTTTTAACTAATAAATCTATGTTGTCACAGCTTTACACCCGGTCGCGAACATTCTACATTGAATTGACACCTTTATTCGTGTTACCTGATATCATTAGAAATAACAGTAATAAGCATAATAATAATGTTATTACTATTATTATTATTATTATTACAATGGTTATTATGAACAGCATGACGATGAGTGATAGATTAAGAGATGGTTGTTGGTAGTAATGATAATACATCAGAATTATTTCCAATTGTTCTATAATCATCGTCATCATCATCGCCTTCTCCTTCTTCTCCTTAACATATGAGACTGTAATTATCTTCAATCAACAGAAAAAAGTTACAAGATGGAATATTTACATGCAAATTTAAGGAATGAGATGATCATCATTGGTGCTACAGATACGCGTGCCGCTCCCATTATCTAGCTGAGAACACGCTGAAAGCATGCACCTTGTTGAGGGTCATAAGAATGTGACTGGTGATGACGGATAGACTCATAGATCAAGGAGCACGACGAAGTGGCTCAACGGACAACTGTTTGACACAAGTCACATATCACTGCTTGGGTAGTGGCTGGTGTGTTAACTCTATTCTCTGAAGCATTACCATGGCAACGCAAATCTGTGTGGCAAGGTGGCGTGTGCCAGCTATCGTCAGAGTCAACCTGCTCCTAGTCATAACACTGTCCAAATTACCTGCCTCGAACGTGAACAGACGTGAACAAATAAGTGTTTCAATCTTTGTAACTCAATTGCATCATCACAAAAGATAAAATTGACTACCATGCCAGTATTGTAACCATAAACGCAAAAATATGAAGCGAGCTTCATCGGTCAATTAACAGTTTATATGTAAATGATAAAGTTAACAACACAGTACAGAATCATTGGAAAAAGAGTACTCGAGAGAATGTCGAACTGTCATTAAACGACACATCTCACATTTCGTTTTTACAATAATCTATCCTTAACTTGTAGGTCATCCAGTAAAACTCTAGAAATGTTGTCATAAATCATTCTACGCACTCATTCATAAAATATATCACTTCACTCGGAATATAGTTTTAGCAATGTAACCAGATGGGATCACATCAGACACGTAATTGAACAGTCGATTTTGAGTGGCTTTTACTTATTCGAGCTGAGGAGGCTAATCAATAGCCATCAGAAATCAGTGTCCGCATATTTCAATTGTGACTATCAATAGAATTCAAGAAATTTATCTCGTCTTGTTTGGCACTTGTCAATGAATAAAACAAACTGTCATCAGACGAAGTCTGATCAATCAATGAAAGCGTCTTACTGAGATTAGTCAAAACCGTATTCGTTGGCTTAGGCCAGAATTCACTTATTCATACTGAAAAGAAATAATGTAAGGTCAGGCAACTCAGTCAGTAAGGAAAATATTGGTTTCGGGTATTATGATATGTATAACTTCTCCAGAAAATTACATTTGACATTCAGAATTATCACTTAGTCTTAGTCAATAGGTTCATCAGTTCAAATATGCGTACTTTATCAACACAGTAATGAAAAATCGACGAGTCGAAGGCCAATCATATAAATAATAGTGAACAAAATAGAATGTTGTTCCAACTAAAGGAATGGATTCGAAGGAAGAGAACAAAGTAATAGTGAAGCTGAATTGAGGATTGAGTGCACTTAATATACAGTATCCGGTTCTGAGTCACTTCATTCAGCGGAACGCAACTGGCTTGTTTGCATTTAATTAAAACGTATCAGGTTAACACTGAATGTATTCATGAATGACTACCATATATTAGTATGGTGGCCTGTAGCTTCTCCTCACCTTTCCCGTAATTTGGTCATCATCGAACGACAAGGTAGTGGTTGGTGTTGCATTCATCGCCCATGTTCAAACCACCTCGGTTAATGAAGATCCGCTGCTCTATTCACCAGTCTACCATCTTTGCATAATACCCTGCGCATAACCTCACGGTTGCTCACTCCATCGTCCCAAAATACTCAAATAATTAACTAAGTTATGCAGTCTATTATACCTATCTATATTTAAAATCACAGACCGCAATCATAAATAAAAACAGAGCAAACTGCTGTGCAGTATACCCGCTCTTCGTCTAGAAGACGCAAATTTTGTTTACAATAAATGCAAAGTTGGCTTAATAAGGCTAACTAAGTGAGTATCTCAATCCAGGCCGACATTTTTCCAGCCATCAGGATAAATATAGGTTTCATGATTAGTGGATCGGTCAATGACGCCTATCTTTTTTCTCAGTAATTCATCACGTATAATCTCACATACCTCCTTCTCACCTACAATTTATCTGTTACAGCCAGTGATGCCATCGAAGAACTCACACTAAAGTATATGAAACGAGATTTGAATATTTAACCCGATCATTCTAATGGCAATATCGGTCATCAAGTTTGACAGCAAAAAACGGAGAACAGTAGCAGCATTGCTTACCTATAAAATGAGATGATACAATTGACAATGGATGTATATATTTTTTCACCAAATTATAGCCTTTCAGTGTACACGCACATGAAGCACTGAGTGGATATATTAGAGATTGTGCAATTCGGCACTCACAACTAATCACATTAAAACATTCAACTTGATCCAACACACCAGATGCTGGTTCACCAGACCATCCACCTAGTATATATATTTCATTATCGATAACGGTAGTGGATGAATTACTTCTACTTCGACTCATTTCTCCAATTATTTTCCATTTCTCTTCCTTCGGATCATATCGTTCAATGGATTTCAAGCGATCATTACCATTGTTTCCACCAATAGCATACAAGTAATCACCATGTTGAATAAGTGATACACCACCTCTCGGTGAATTCATTCGGTTTATTAGAGTCCACTGATCCGTCAACGGTTCATAATATTCCACTGAATCATGATAATATCGACCATCAAATCCACCAATCACATATATTTTCCCATGTAATTCTCCGGCTGACCCATCACTACGTATATGATTCATTGAAGATATAGTCTGCCATAAATTTTCATCCACGATATACCTTTCTGCAGAGTCTAAACGACCTCCATATTCACCATTATGACCTCCAATTGCATAGATATATCCATTTGCATACGTAACACTGACGTAATAACGATTCTCATACATGCAGCTTGCTTCATACCTAAACATTTTAAGCGAGACTCTTACACAATGGAATTTATATCTTATACATTGGTGAATAAATATAAGTGGTTAGTAAACTTACTGTATGTAAAGTATGTAAATATTTGATCATCAAGTTTTCGATGTGCTTCTAATTGCACATTTTAAGTGAATGTTTGCAGTTAAGAACAGTGACTGTTGGATTCTAGCTTACTGGTCCGGAGTAATGTTCACTTAGTTGGCATCAAGGTTCAGTGTTCAACTATTTATGGTGTCATCAAGGATATTCACTACTGAATGCTGCTGATTGCTTCGACCGATTAATGAACTCACCAATTATTTTTATCGACTTTCAATAACATAATATCATCTATGAGTGTTGTTGGAAACTTGAAACATGTAATATTATTCCCAGTATGTCTATCTGTAGTAACTTATATAATTTAGCATTTCACCGAGGTGGTTTTCTAAATTGCATATCTCTCGTAACAACAAGTTTTCAGAAGTTTCATCCAAATGCATATGTTGATATAAAGTGCCAGTTAGCTAAAGACATTTTGTTTATTCTCATTGGTCGTATTTTATAACAGTAAAGTATGTTAGTATTGCGTCTGAAGCAAAAGATACAAGTCTGGGATCCGTGAGTAAACAGAAAATCAAAGGTGCAGGTACACCAAGCTGACGAGTGCCAAATGGAGCTGCAAGTCTGTTTCCTCTTCTCCACACTTTACAATCTCAAACTTGTAATATATCAAACTATTTATGGATTACAAAAGTCTTTAATTATCATATAAGTGTCTCGATGAGTACAAAACTAAACACTATCAAATCTACTATCTGCTTAAACCCTAATGTTATTGTTTGAGCATTTCGCAAAACTAGATTCTGAGTTAAGATAATAATAATAATAATAATGATATCAATAATAAACGTTCAGTCGTACAGTGTGCAAATCATAAGACTTTTTCACCATGGAAACTACCGAATTAAACAAAACATGTCACTCAATGTGCATCACTCACCAGCCAGATTCTATTTCGAAATCATAGCACAAAGTAGATTTGAGAGCACGATCTCCGTCAAACCCTCCAATTACATAAACTCGTGTTCCTATCAGTACACAACCGGCGTAAACACGTTTAGGGAACTCACCGATCAGATTAGCACGAGTTGTACTCATGATCGCATTGTTATCAACTGGAAATCCACTTCGATTACCGTCACAGGCAATTTCATCTGGTGGTAGCAAGCTCTGAAAACTGTTGATCCGAATAAAAGTATCCACAGCGTTCTGTAACTGATTTGCTTGTGAATTAGTGATCGTGAAAGTGAGTGGATTTCGCAATAAATCACACTGTTGATTAGTTGGCACCAGGAATGGCTGACTATTCTGTGTCCATAATGTCCATGTTTTCGCTGTTGGGTTATAGACTTGCACAGCTGCCATTAGACCATCACTATCTCGCCATCCACCAAAAACCATCACGATCTAATAATGGGAATATAGGTAGGAATATAAATGAGCATCAAAATGTTTCACTGTATCTAATTTCTCTAAATAAACTCATGAACTGTAGTTACAATGACTCTACTTTGCAAACATCAGAATTGGTCGAATTATAAGCTTCTAAAACACTCATTGTTTGTGACTACACACTTGTGGTATTTCGCCACTCATTATATAAAACACGAGTTGTCCGAATTCAGGCACATTTAACAATCTCATTGGTGTACTGTTTCTTGTTCCCGTGCCTTCAATTCGCTCGACCCACGTGGTTCGTATTTTCATGTGCGTGTGATTCTGACTAGGGATTATGATGGAGTATATTGATAGAACTAGAGAACATGAACTCGTTCACTCCTACTGTTGAGTGTACAGGTGAACTAGTGTTATATGTAGTCCTCACATGTTTCCTAGACCTCACTTAAAAGTTACATTTTCTAAAACTTCACCATACTGCTTCGAAACGGTGGACAGTTCTCACAGGTTTCCCCTGGTTATCTATTAACCTTTGAATCCTATTTCAAGTTATCGTCATGTTGACGAATCTCCATAAACATTACTTTCCTTATTATTTGATAATGTGGGGGCCGGTATTATGTCAAGCCCACACACGTTTTTCTAGCCGCTGTACAGATCAATTTATTAGTTCTTTCCAAGTCGATGATTATATGTGAGGATTGGCGACATGCATATTTCAGTAACAACTAGAAACGATCTAACTGGAGTCAGATATCGAGCAACTAATATGGCATTTAAAGGTCTACAAATGATCATCAATCATGTACATGCTGTTAACAGATTTTATAAGTTTAAATTAGCAATTGTAAATTATTCAGCAACCACTAAAAACTGGAAAGATGTGACAGATGTTTTGACCCGGTTCTAAACCAGAAAACAGTGCCCATTCGTCACCCCATCGATGATTAAACCGTGGTGGGTCAATCACCCTATGTGATGACAATCCCTATACTGGGACAAACCGCCCTTCTGGTTTATTATAACTATTAACGTTATCCCACTAACATCCCCTCGTGATAAGCATTAGGGAAATCGGGAATTTTCACATGTTAGTTGCACAATTAATAGTCCCCTTTGAATGACACTGAAATGATATTCATGGTAGGATCGTTTACATACTACTGATAAGGATATGATGAATTTAGAAAAAAGGTACTATTAAGACTGTTTCAATGACATACAACAATTTTCTTCCACATACTCACTTGATGCGGTAATCTTGGCGTAATAAATCGTTGTCCATACGCATTGATAATACGATTATTAGTAGTTGCTAAACAAGTTGGCCATTGATTCAATAAATCTAAATATTCTGGAATAATTTGAATCAAATCATGCTTCTTTATATCATCTAATTCGATGGATGATAGCATTCCAAGTCGGACACATAACAATAACTCCAATGAATATTCTATACGTGTTTCCAAATCTTCAATAATCCATTGAATGACTGCTTGAAATACATTCTTTTCATGTTTGCAATTTAAAGCATCTTCATGAAGAATTTGACGAATGTGGTTTGCACTTAGTTTTTTGAATTGAGAAGTGTGCCATATTTTTTCGAAATTTTCTAAAATTGTTTGATATGCCATTGAACCTAGTTCAGGCCAATAGGATGATTTGTAATTTAGCCACATGTCGATTGCAGTAGAAAAGTCAATAGTTGCAATCTCTTTTAATAGATTTGTGCATTGTTGTTTCAACCCCGGTAATAAAAGGAAATCCGCTGCTACGAATATGCGATAAACGTTGTCGTGATTAATCTCTGTACCGCCTTCACATATATATTCTATAATTGAAGAAAAGTCAACATTTAGAAACTCTGGCAGTCTTATATTTCCCTGTCCTCTGTGATATTTTAAAAGACGCTCAAAATAGATGCTTTGTTCAGCTATTTCCACAGCGATTATATTACATGTTTCACCAGATTCCATAAATTCTACAGTATGTTCGCAGAGAAAGTCTACATCACCACCTATCGACCGAAGATTTCTACTATGAATGCGTAAACTACGAATTGGTGTGTAAGAACATTGTCGTCTAGAGGCATTGAGCTTATATGAACCTGAACGCTTTCCATTTTTAAATCCTTTCTTATTGCATACTGGACGACCCATAACGCTAGATCAACAGTATAACACTTTGTATAAATGAAAATGTTTTCAATTCTGCAAAATCAATAAGATCAACCGATAATAGAATTTAAACGACTGATGTCATGTGAGGATCGATAAGTTTCAGTGACTTTGTTGTAATTGAACCATGTTTCTGAACAATGAGATAAGATGATTGAAAAGTGATAGAATTTGCAATACTCCTGGTTCATTTATAACTTGCAATAATTAGTGATTATTCCGCTCGATAATCGTAATGTTTCACATTATATATTTACAATATTATACTTTTAACATGTTTATGAAATGCACTCATAATTGAAATGAATGTTAGAATGCTACATTAGGATTTTCGTGAACTGCCTGTCCACGTTAATCTTGATTGGTTTCTTTAACGATAATACATTCAAAGGTCAATAAATGAACAAAGAATATTCTTTTCTGTAACACATTGTACACACACTTTATGGAAGCAAATTCAAAAATCTCATGTGAGTAGTTTGTAACTGATTTATCCAGCTCTTTCTCAGGCATGTGGAAGACGAATAATTAGGTTAGAAATGATTCTGAACTATGTACAACTAAGCAAATCGCATTTACTACAAAGATGTCTTGAATCCTTTTATAACCGCTCTGTAACTATTTTCCACATTTTCATTAGTTTTACAAGTTAAAGAAACTGATATTTTAAGTCACTTACATAATAATTCCGTGTTCATCACAAATTAATAATGCAGTCAGTTTTGCAGATAAGCTGTTCAAACTATTTGTCAACCTATTTTAAAACTGAGCAACGATTTCAATAATTTTTTCAACACTCAGATTGTCTAACAAGGTAGTGATGTATGCTAATGAAAAAATGTACTCATACGTTATCATTTGAAACAAGTAGCTGGCAACCTATTTTACTAAATATATGGTAGCGGGAAAGTGTAATTAGAATTGAGAAGACTACATTCTAGTATTTAATGTGATTCGAAAAGTGAGTGAATTGCATTATTCATTACAACAGATCTTCGGTTGAAATGCTTGTGATAGTGAATTCCTACAATCAGTTAATTATCATAAGTAGATAGTGTGAATGTGAAAAATAATTAAAATTGGATGTAAGCATAAATCGTTTTTGTTGTCTGTGAAAAGAATGATGAGTAATTATTAGAGCGGATGCGGCGAAAATGACAAACATACTACTGAAGAGGTTACATAGGATCAAAATTAGAAATTAAGGCGTCAACAAAATTGAAGTTTGGTAACTTTTTAAAGAAAAAAATCGAAAGGATAAGGAATATCTAGTAGTATCCAGATACCATGTCAGGGTAAGTTCAGAGACTATATGAACACGTTCTGAGTACAAACCCTTAGCTTATTGGTGTGTAATCATATGGATTCTGCTGCATGGAAGAGTCGAATTCTGAAATCGTGGGTTATATTCAGTTGAATTTCTTAAAAACTACAAACATTGAAGTTGTCTCTCATTTGGTAACCAGTATTGACTAGATGTGTTTAGAGAGGACTCCTTATCACTTTGTTTTGTCGTTTGCTCGACCTTGAGATTGTTGTTTAGAAATTCGATGGTGCGTTTTCTAGTTGTGTGCCAAATAAAAGTAAATCCACAAGACCAGTCGAAGTGGTGATCACATATAGGAGAATTGGAACAAGACAATTAATCCTCTTCAGTACTGGCATCGGTAGATAAGTAGACCCAATATAATACAGTTGATCGGGTATAACATGACTACTTAAACGATATGATCTTACTTCGAAGTTATGTTGTTGTTCGTTTTGACTTCCGCTTTCGTGGTTATTATGAGTAGTTTGGCACGAATCTTTGAAGTACAAGTGCAATCTTATCAACGGAATATATTGAATGTTGGGACAAATGAGTGACATATGGCGGCCTCACATACATGAACAAATAATGTAATTTGCATTGTGTTCTCGCATCGACCTTAATTTACGTAAACGACTTTCTACGTACTAAAGAACATCCGTTGTAAATCTTGTTAGTCAGTGCATATTCAAAGTGAAGGACCATGTAGCTGAGATGTATGTCGAGATATCATGCAAACGACACAGAGAACAAAGAAGAAACACTTAAAAGAAAGAAACTAATCAGAACCCCAAAACCACCCATGGAAAAAAACACAAACAACTGTGTGATCAATCTGTTAAAAGAACCACTAACAAATACGGAAGAACAATTACTCCGAAAGGGATTAAACTACAATACAAGCGACGCCTCAAAACTGGAATTCTTTGCAGCACTAGAGTCATCACTCAAAACTTCCGGTACCATTGAAGAAACACACCAAGAAATAAAGCGAACTATAGTACTGTTTACTCAACAGGCGAGAGAAAACAGCCAAGTGACCTCACAAGAACTAAAAGCTTTGAAGGAACTCAGAAGTAGAAAGGATAATGTCATAGTTCCATCGGACAAAGGACGCACCAAAGGAGTCATGGACAAAGAAGAATACGTCAAAAAGGCAGAAAAACTACTTGACGATAAGAGCACATAGAAACTGATGGATACAAATCCCGTCAAAAAATTAGACAACCAGATCTCAAGGACTTTAAACAAGCTAGTCAAAGCAGGAAAAATAACAAAACAACGACACGAATCTCACTAAGTACGCGAAGCTTCAAATTCAAAGTCTACTAGAACTCATCGCTTTACGCCTACCAACATATTTTCATCTCAACAGCAAAATCTACGAACAAACGAAAGGGACACAAATTAGTTCATCAATATCTAGACTGATCGCAGAGTCAGTGATGTAAAGACTAGAAGCCGCGATACTACCAGTGATGAAGCCAAAATTTTGGGTTCGCTATTTAGACCACACATTCGTCATCGTCAAAAAGAATGAGCTGGAAAACACATACAAGATGATCAACAACGTCTTTGATGACACCAACTTCACAGTGGAACAGGAGTCAAGCAACAAACTATCATTCTTGGATATATTATTCACTAGAACCGACACAGGAAAACTGGAAACTCAAGTGTATAGGAAACCGACTCATACAGACTTTGTTCAAGAAGGCGAGGACACACTGCAGCACGCTTGAGCACGAAGAAATGAAGAGAGATACCTGATGGATGTATTTCAAAAGAACGGCTACCCAATTAGCTTTATCAAAAAACATCAACCGCACAAAGCATCCGAACTCAAGTCAAGCAGATAAATCAATAAAAGGATCACCCTACCGTACATACAAGGAATATCGGAAATCGCAACGAGACTGCTGAAAACCTTCGGGATAGGTGTGGCACACAAACCGACAAAATCACTACAAATAATCCTATGCAAACCAAAAGATGAAATAACAAAGGAAGACAAATCAAACATCATCTACAAAGTAAATTGTGTCAACTGCGAAAAACACTACATCAGACAAAGCGGACGCCCACTTCACCTTCGCCTACATGAACATCAATTAGCAGTCAAACGACATGATATCTACTCATTATATCAATACACGTGGATAACTACGGACACTCATTCGATTGGGAAAATGTAGAAATCTTAGACAGAGGAAATTCAAAAGCACCAGAGAATTTTTAGAAGCTTGGCACTCAGGTCAATCAGCAATCAAAAAACATATTGAAATCAATCCAATTAATCAATCGACCAGGAAAGTTATGCACGAATATGGGGACAAAAATCAAACCAATAGAAGACACACCAAAACAAAGTAAACAATGGCAAATCTAAGGTCAGTAAGAACCAGTCAACATCGAGGTGTACAGAACAAGCTGTGAAACACATATGGAGAAATTCGAACACTTCACTTCTATCGGAAGTTTGTGCTGATGATGTCGTTCAGAAGAACGATGAAAGTTCCACGATCAAACCACCCAACTCAGAGGACAAAACGTCATCCAAATCATCCACCTGGGCTACAAATCTTCTCCACCAATATTACGAATTCATCACAATAAGCCAAATCAATTTTTTGACAGTATCACGAATTATGTTTTTTGAACTA
The DNA here is from genome assembly GCA_944470425.2 of Schistosoma bovis. NCBI lineage: Eukaryota > Metazoa > Platyhelminthes > Trematoda > Strigeidida > Schistosomatidae > Schistosoma > Schistosoma bovis. The sequence goes on from OX103957.1 coordinate 16,643,506, forward strand.
AAGACAAAGATTTTAACTTGGGTAATTTTGGCGAACTACTGTCCGAAGCACTTGATCACAAACACTAGACATTTTCAGGATTAGTCTTGACTATGAATTTTCATCACATGTGATGCAAAAACTTTGCTCCACACACAACATCAGATTCAATCAGAATTTGTGCATAACAGATCTGAAAGTCAATGCAACGAACATTGAATGGTTGATACAGACACTTGGATTTCGATTCAGTTCATTACACTGCAACAACATTCGAAAGGTTTATTCACAAATATTGAGCAACAAAGTAATAGATGGCACTGTCATTCTTTATCAGATGTGATATTACAATCTTGCTTCAAGATGTGCAGACACATAATTGACATCGAATTTTCAATAAACAGTAATGCTTGGACGGTGAGTTCAGGAATATTTACCGTAAGCATTTTGACCACCTCAGTTTCATCAGAACTATGCTCCATCCAGTCTTCCAAGATATTCTGACTCACTTCGGCTGCCAACTTCAGTGAAGATATATGAACGACTTATCAGTCATGGAATAATCAAAACGGATTTACTTCAACACACATTAAATCTTCTATCTCATCTGTCCTTTATAGTTATCATACATCTATTGTATTTCAAATGGATGAAGTACTAAATACTCACATTCGTACAACTACACACTGAGAAAAGATCAAGATTTTAACAATAAACCACTCAAAATATTCAACAGTGAACTATTCAAACAGCTGACCTTCAGAAGTTGTAGTTAAACGTGACAGAATATAACTCTTTCTGCACAGTAGTCAAGTATACAATTTTTGTCCTTGATCGGCGCGTATACATAAGAACCTCTTTTAATATCATATCACTTCTTTTTATTCACAGTTTTAAAAAAGTGATGGATTAAAGTGTCACGAATGGTGTGCACATTAAAAAATGTTGATGTCCTTCTATCGTTTTCAATGTATTTGCTCAATTTGAGAGTATTCGTCGGCATAAGAATGTATAATACTCTGAAATACTTGAAACAAAACTACATTAATATTCAATTGTGCAACTCACGTTCTCATAATAGAAAGATTTCTTCCCGTTCGGATGTGTTAGAGTGGTCACCTTGTACACAAGACCTACAACCAGAAGAATATCGATATTTAGAATATAAGGGATCAAGGATCAGCATGTGATTGTTAGATGCGACACGGTATATGCCAACTCACGAAGTAATCACATTTCAACAGATATTCACTGTGTTATCTCAAATAAATTCTTTACTTGATTCCGTAATAAATTTAATCTAGTGGACGTCGTGTACATGAAACAAACATATATCCTCAAAAATAAATGGCAGAGGCTTGCTTTCCAAGGCTGCATTACACCATCATTTTTACACTGGAACAATAAATCATCAAACTTCTAATTAGATCTCGTAATTGGAGAAGTATTCACATTGCCTCAATATTTTCTATATTTCACCTGATAGAGTCGACTCCAGGAGCAAATGACATGAGCTGTGGAGTATTTGTTTAAAAATATAGTTTTGGAATTCATTTGGTTATGTAATACACTAGTATAACAATGCTTGTTAAGGATGGAAAATAAAAAGCTTCAGATTAATCGTGTTGATGATTTCTTAGTTTGAATGAATGATATCTAGGACTGAACATGTGGCGTGTAACACAATTTTACTGATTTTAAAATAGACTTCTAATCAAGGTACATTGGAACCTGTCAATGGAGATGGATCTCTGCATTTGTTGTCCACAAGTGAAATGACATTATGACTTAATTTATCGATACTGATCTATTTTTTACGAGTCAAATCTAGTATATCCCTACTGATATCAGCTGCTTACAAAACGAGAAGGATCTCCTGATATTATAGATTCACGATTGACCAGTCGTCCTGGTAATGTTAAGGTTGTACCATAAACTAGTTCGGTGGTAGTGCATTCAATGTCTTCTTTTATATTTGAACGAATCCCTAGACGTACGAGCGGTAAAGCATCGCTCCACTTTGAAGAGTCAGCTTATGCCGTCAGTGAGTTTTTCAATTAGCGATGGAATCTTTCAATCATACGATCAGCTACTGATTGATGTGGTTTACCTCAAGAAGTCTAGTGAATTCTTGAGAGAGAATCGGTTGGAATTAAGGACCACGATCTGTAGTGATTATCGAAGGTACTCCATAGTTCGATATCCAGCGGTCAAGGAAAACGGATGCTACTGTTTCAGCAGAAGTGTCTTTGATAGGGCATTCTATAGCACATCTTGTCAACCTGTCCACCGCGGTGAGAATGTGAGTGAAGCGATTTGACGGTGGCAGGGGCCAAACTAAGTATAAATGAATATGTTGAAAACGTTTGTCGGGGAAAGGAAATTCCCCGATTGGGCTGTTGGTGTGCTTTTCGATTTTGCTGCGTTGGCACTGTAAGCAGCCACGTGCCCAATGTTTAATATCCGAATTGATTTTTGGCCAAACGAAACGTTCTGTAATAAGCTTTGTGGAGCTCTGATGCCTGGATACGACAGTCCATGTAGCTGTTGAAATATTTTTCGTCGACAAGGTTGTGGCACAAAGGGGCGATTATTACCCGTTGAAGTGTCGCAAATGATAGGTGCATCTGAGAAAGGGATGGGCACACGTTTAGGATTCAGGTTAGACTTCTTTTCGCAGGCCTTTAAATCCGCATCGTCTGCTTGTAGTTTAGCTAAAGCTTCAAGGCTGATGTTGTGGTTATGTACCATCATGTTGATATCCTTTCTAGATTGAGCGTCTGCGACAATGTTTTGTAGGAGCCTTTGATAAACTGAATGTCCGGCTTCCCGTGGAGAGTGCTTGTCGTACGATGTGCTAAAGGAATAGCAAAGGGGTTAATGATCAGTCATAATAGAGAAATCACGGCCCTGTAGGAAAAAGTTGATATGTTTTACAGCTAAATACATAGCCATACGTTCACGTCTGACGGTGCTATAACTTTCTTGAGTTGACGATAATCGCTTGGAAAAGAACGCTAAAGGAATAGTCTTGTCGTTCACGCACTGCTGTTAACTGCTCCTACCGCTTTTTGGGAGGCGTCAGTGCAGAGGGTGAGGTGCGTTGTGAGGTCGGTGTTTAGATATTGTAGCATAGTAGCATTTAGTATAATCAATTTCGCTTTGGTGAAAGCCTCTCTGGCCTCGGTTGTTACCGTGAAGGTATTCTCTTTTTTGGTTTGAGCTGCGGATCGATCAGTCTTCAGTTAATCTGTCAAAGGTTGCAAAATGGCCACGCAGCTACGGAAAAAACGTCGGTAAAAGGTGCACCTCCCCATGAACCGGGGTAATGCCTATATCGACTTGAGCTCAGGAAAGTTGGCTATAACATTGACTTTTTCTTCAAGAGGTTTAATTCTTTGGAAATCAATGTGATGTCTCAAAAATTCCAGAGTTGAGACTTTGAGGGATTGATTACCACACCATAACTTTTGAAACGTTCATGAAGTGTGTGCAAGTGTTGGACATGTTCTTCAGTGAGAGAACTAGCGATTAAAACATCGTGGATATATACAAATACAAAATCCAAACCTCTGATTAATTCGTCCATGAATCTCTGGAAAGTTTGAGAGGCGTTTTTTAGTCTGAAAGGCATCTTCAAGAGTTCATACAGACCTCAAGTGCCATCGGTATTTTATGATAAGCTCGAACTAGGTCTAACTTCGAAAACATCCGTTTTCCATGTAGGTTCAATGAGAAGTCGTGTAAGTGAGGAATGGGTTGTCGATCCGGAGTAATTTTGATTCTGATTATTACCCTGAAGAAGTCCAGACAAGTTAGCTGGACGAAACGTTGGAATTAGTTAAATTTCAATCGCTGAGAATATTTCAAATATAATTTTCACATATAATGACTTCTCTATACTCGGCGCTCAATTACTGTCAAACTATTCGTTCTAATCTTGACGAATATTCGTATAAATCTTCTGGTTGTCAATTCATAGATGATCTTGCTCCAGCTATGAATAAACACTCCAATCATTTACCATTCTCAGTTGTATCGTTCAACTGATTTTATTGTTTATGATAAGAATAAGTCTTGTTCGTGATTCCTGTTTTGTCACACTTCTGATAGATTTACATACACTGGATGAGTTGCATAGCGTAAAACATGTAGTGTATCTCTCTGGTGATGTGAAATCAGACTACTGTGGTGAATACGACAATGATTGAATCCATGTATCAATCTGGGCTGGGCCCCCTTTAAAAACCTGGAAGCACCGTACAGCCGTTTAGTATAGTACTCATGAATCCCAATGTTAAAATTACTGCAATTTCAACTAGTACACACTCTGACAGTATTATAATGCTGTCTAAAGTTTTGTTAGAAAAAGAAAAGTCTCACATATATTCCATCATTCAATGCCATTATTAACCCTAACACTCTATTTAGAGCAAATCTGAATGATGTTAAAAACATTATATAACTTCGTAAATTTTCTGATACATGAATTTTGTTTTGATAATTTGAAAGATACTTCATTTCAATTAATTTACAAATTCTTGGAGGTGTTGTGTAAACGAATTATTCTTTTTAAAATCAACGTCAGATAACAAGAAGAGTGCAAAGCACACACAGTGTGAAAACGTTTATTTAAACTGGAGGGATAAAAGGTATGATACTTTACAAAGCTAGCTATTTCACAACAGACTAGTTTCTCATAAATCCATGGGAATAGGACCGATTACTAGCCAAGTTGTGCTTAATAATTTGACCAATCATTGACACAAACACTTCAGTGTTTTTCTTTTTTACAAATCTCTCATCTTATTACCAACACAACGGCAGAACTGTTAATAGTTCATCATTCACTCTACATCTTTTTTCATTCCTAATTGAGTATAAGCTAGACCTTCTGAAATTATTTCATATTCATTACATTCATAACACCTCATTAACAACAGTCTTTCAACCAGATTTCACTCAAGAGTGAGTAGTCAAATAACGAAGCATTGAGGTGCTTGTTGAATATTGATGCCGCATTCCGACAGTTTAGTTTGAAACAATGGTCACATGGTCACGTATACACGATACTGTTAATTGACAAGTGCAATGTTGTAACCTCTTGTAAAATTATCGATAATTTTATTGAATGAAAACGATGACATAAATACAAAAAATTATATTTTTATATTCTACCAACAAAGTGACATCAGTCATTACGTAAACAATCATCAATGTGATATGCAGTTCCATGAAACAATCTTCAATAAATTGAAATGATTAACAAAATGAAAAGTGTGTTTACTAAATTACAAAATGAAAATAATAAAGTCATTTTAATGAAAACAATTGAGAAGCTGTTGGTTGGGACTATGGATAAACTCTCTTCCTTCTGTAGAACCATAGCCAAATGCCACAGACAATGCATACAATAAGGAAAGACATAACTAATGGTACAACAATGTACACGTATTGCAGTGATTTTGTTTTCTCAATGTGTAGTCATGTTCTGAAATGAACGAAATAGTATAATGATTAGAAAATATCAAATATTTACGAAATGTGATTCAGTGCTTGGATTAGTCTTCTTCAATTCATTTCTTAGATCAGTTTCAGCAGTTGCTAGAGTTTTTGGATCAGTGGAAACCTTGACAATTGAGCTCTTCAAAAGCAAGAAACAGTGGAAATATAATTAAAGATCAAATTTTTCATCATTCATTATACACCATTGTCAGTACTGATGACGGAAGTGAATTCAACAATTAGTAACATAATTTACGTTTGCACTATGTGATCAATGAATAATGATTTAGGATATCTGCTACTGATTTGACGGTCAATGTGGTGAGTACACATTATCCTACAACTAACTGACAACTTATTTGTGTGATGAAATTTGTTTGCCGGATGGTTCACCTTATCACAATGTAAATAATTAATAATGAACCAATAACTGACGGCCTTATCGAAGCAATGAATCCAGAACACAAATTTCTGAACAGGGTATCAGGAATATCTCTTCTGAAATTCAACAATGTGAGTCCACGAACTTTCACTTTTCAAACATGACTCAGAATTTATGACAGATTATTCTTCATCATTCAAACTGATCTAATCGGCATTTTGGAACAATTCACACATACAGACGGTTTCATATTGGACACTGAGAATCTCTACACATTCTATGAGCAGGAGAATTAACATTTTGTCAAGCATAGGTGTCAAATGACGCTTCTGTTGATTGCTGAATGTCCACATGGAAACATAGTTTCGTACTCATATCTGATAAAAGATCATCCAAAGTATACAATACACTACTTGTTAGCAACAAGAAAATGTACTTCCGAGTAAATAGATTTACTATGTAGAATATGGTAATATTGTAAACAATCTGTGAAGTCTACCAATTACTTACTTTATTCTTGCAACCATTTACTTTGAATTCATGAAGATCCGTATCATTGCTGGTAATGCACATGTTGGCTGTTTCACACCAAATGCACGTTGTATTTGATGTTATTGGGTCTGGACATGCTTCAGTCGAATTGTGTTTTGAACAATCTTCATTGGGAAGAATGAGGTGATTGCATTTCAGGTTATCAAACAAAAGATAGGTGAATTACATAACATACAACTATAACTCGATGATATAAAGATGGTTTCGAAATTAGGCGACTATTTCATTCACTAGGAATTTGTCATCAACTCGCGCAATCGGAAATTCAGCACACTTTCGTTGACATTCACATTTCACGACAACATTTTGGTTTTGAATGAAAATACATCCATAATGAGCAACATTTTATTCAACGAATATTAAAGTCGATCTAAATATTGCATTATGAAATGATCCTCTCAGTTGTCGAGATGGTATTTTTATGTCTTACCACATGATAAAGTGAAAGGTGTGCAAGATTACTCAGTGTACATATTCATTAGAACGAGAACATAATCATACCATGTCACTCACATTTCACGACAACATCTCGGAAATGAATGAAACTAAGTTGAATGTTCAACGATGATTATTGACGTGCGGATTCGGTAGATTTTGATGACTGTTCTCATTCAGAAATATGTACACTATGCTATCCTCTGGTTCAGCAAAGCCCACTGCATTTAATTTCTAACAGATTTCGAGTTTCATCCACTGATATCAGTCTGATAACATTGTCAACTCACTCACACTGACTATTTCGCAATCCGTGCAGGAACGTCAGTTGTTCCCAGACAATAAATTCACTTATAATTATGGTAATTCGATCGAAATAAAGAGATTTCAGTTGATCTATCGTTATAGAATGTTTCAAACTATGTGATCACATTATACTCTGTATGCTGTCGGCTAGTACGTCACACTATTTGGATCATGAACATTCACCGATAGTAAATTATATTTTATCCAACGGATGTTGGAACCAATCTGAACATTAGATTATCGAATAATCTCAGTAGAAGTGATGTTATTTCAATACTCCAACATATGACGAATGGAATAGCGTTTGCGAATACTCACCATACATATCAATGAGAAAGGAAACACTTACCTAACATGAAAATCCTTAGTATTTTTAATACTGTACAAGTATCTACTGCTTATGGTATATCGAAGTCTGAACACCTGACTTGTCTATACATTCAATTTATCGGATGAGAAGAGGGTTTGTAAATTGAGATATTATTTCCAAGCCAACTACAATTTCATGGAGTGTTTCCACGATTTTAACAACTGAAAAAAATTCAATATCGCATGTAGCAAGTTGAAGAACTATGGACACTTCCAAGTCAATGTACAATCAACTAACTGACATATATTATATCATCTATCGTCTTGTAACATTACGTACACTTAAGTGAATTTTGTCCAAATGAGGACGTGAAGGACATCCATCCTTCATCATCTTAAATAATCAACAGTGAATCCACGTATAGAATAGCTTGCTTTGATAGCTAAATTTCATTTAATTATTTACTGAAATTGCACATGAAATTTTCAATTTCTTTAAACAAAACCGATGCAATGAACTGTTAAAATAGTCATTCCTGGCAAAATAAGGTTTAACATACCCCCGAGAGGTTCTCACTTCACTAACTTTCCATTTTAGATCCATATTTTAGGAACATTTATTTCATATACTTTCTTTTCTTGTGAAATAAAATTTACAGAAGAGAAAACCGAGATTTTGTTAAACGAGTGACTGTTAAAAAATGGGATTGACTTCTCTGAATATTCATGATAAAGATATTCACACCATAGTTATATTACTCAGTATACCAGGTTAGGCGTGCGTCAGCACATGTGGATCGTGAAGTTCATTGTTTACGGAGTTCAGCATATAAAACAGAAACAACACCAATACGATTTCATCAAAACAACGACAGTCGTTTTTGTGACACAAGAAAGGCTGTCAGTTATTCGAGTGAAGACACAGATACTTGATTTAAGTTCACTTGAATTCAGTGGTTCACTGTTCAAAAGAATTGATTAAAACACGCAGTATTCCCAGGACTAGTTTGAACCTTGAATTATTATCACATATAATATTAAACTTTGCTTCAAGATATGTAAACACATCATCCACATTGAATTTTCAATAAACAGTAGTGTTTGGACAATGAGTTTACCAGAAGCATTCAGATTTTATTTCACACGTTTTTCATAAACACTTCAATGATACTTCGATCAATCTGCTTTCACACAATACTACTGAATAATGTAGACCGTAAGAAAGATATATTAGATCACAATGACAGAATACAGCAAATTTTTATATTGATGTGGTCATCCAAGAGTACATAAAGAAGTTAATATTAGGCTAACACATGACTGCTTGTGCAGGCGGATGTTAATCAAAATGTAAATAACATTTGTTACCGTTTACTCCGCAATGAAACCATCCGTAAATGCTCGACGGCTTTTCGGCTTTGGCAATCATCCTAGGAATCTGAAAAGATGTAACGGAAGTCTGAGTAAAGATTTGTCAACGCACAACCACCCTTATCAGAGCCAACCAATCACTGAAGGAATATGTCGTCATTTACATCACTCTACACAAAGACAATTAGTTACACAGTAAGTATACTGATCTCCTCAATTTCCTCACGAGTGTGCCTCATCTAGTCTACGAGGATAATCTGACTCACGTCATTTGTGAACTTCACTGAAATCCAGTGAACGATTTATCTACCATGCAATGATGCCCTACACTGTGAGATGAATATCTACGTCACTTGACGGAAATGTAATTGTGAACCACTACAATGCTGCTGCACGTGAATTTCTTGTCATGTGGAGGAATACTGTTAATGTACCCACTTCCATCCATTACCGTACATGCAATTCCTGATTGCCTCGAAGCAATCAAAATGGATTCAGTTCAACACAAATGAAATCTTTCATCTCACCTGCCCTTTCTAGTTATCACACATCTGTTGTATTTCAAATGGGTGAAGTACTAAATGCTAACATTCAAACAAGTACACACTGAGAGACGATCAAGATTTTAACAATTTATATCGCAGATTATTTGACAATGAGATTTTCAATTCGCTTAACTTCAGAAGACGTAGTAAAACTTGACAGAAAATGACTGTTTTGGGAAGCACTATAAAATAAATTGTTTGTCCCTAATTGGCTCAAATATGTCAGAACTTTTATCGATAACATTTGACTTCCTATAATTCATTGTTTGAAAAAAGTGCCAGAATAAATTGCATCATTACGAAGTTATTAATAGAGTCGCATAGTGTGTGTGCACATTAAAAATTGTTGGTATCCTTCTATCGTATTCAATGTATCTTGATGCATTCGACAGTGTTGCTTTACGCGAAGTAAGATAACAATCTGAAATACATGAAACAACACCACATTACTATTCAATTGTGCAACTCACGTTCTCATAATAGACTGATATCTTCCCATTCGGATGTATCAGAGTAGTTATTTTGAATACAGGAACTGTAAACAGAAGACTATCGTTATTTAAAATTTAAGGCATTAGTGATTAGCATGTCATTGTTGGATGCGAAAGTGTATTTATCTACGTGCAAAGTGATCAGTTTTAGGCAGGTATTTTCTTCGTTTTCTTAAATGTTTTCTTTGGTAGAATTCGTAATAAATATAATCTAGTGAACGTCGCGTAAATAAAGCAAGCATGCATCCTTCAAAATAAATGTCAGATAACTAGGTTCCGAAGCCGTATTATAACCTCGTTTTCATAACCAAACAACAAATCATCAAGCTGTCAAATAAATCTGATAGTTGAGGAGGTATTGGCATTCGCTCAACACTCTCTATAATTACCCATGAAAAAATCGACTCTTTGTACACTTGACATTAGCTATGGTTATATTGTTTACAAATGGAACATGGTAAGTAAGTTGGTAACCTTGGAAAATGAATAGCTTCAGATTATTCGTCTTGGTGATTTCTTGATTTAAGTGGATAATTTTTATGAATGACCGTGTGGTGAGTAACACAAATTTACTGATCTCGGAATACATACTTCTGATCAAGCATCATTGAGGTCTGTTGACCAAGATGTATCTCTACATTCGTTTATCCACAAGTAAAATGAGTTTATGACCCAGTTTATTCAAACGGATCTATTTATTGCACATCAAATCTAGTATGCTGCTGATTATGTCAACTGTCCTTCAGGTCTCAATTAATGTGTTCAAACAATCGATGGATTCAACATATAATTCCGCCTTCCTAATTTTCTGGGATGGTTACATTTTATTACCTCTGTCAGTTTTTGAAAGGAATTCAGTGGTGTAAAATGAACAGAAAATGTGTAAGCAAGTACTGCGAATGATGGTGAAAGTGTTTAAATGATTCATGTGTAATCAAATAATCATTTTATGGATACATACTTTCATCATCAGCTTCTAGATAATAAGACTCTCTGACGGCTAATAGTTCCTCTGAAATGATGAAAGTAAAAATATTTGTGTTTTTATATATATGTATAATGAATATCCGCAGAAAATGAGTTTGGACACGAGTTATCATCTTTCTTTCAAGATTTAATTAAACCGGTTCAATTTAACGGGAGTTGCAAGGAGACTAATAATCATTTCAACGATATGATGAATGTTTCAATCCAACCGACTGAGAAGAAATTTCACTTCTGAGACGCTGATTTTAAAAGGTTTTGACAATCTAATAGACCGGTAATATCTAAACGGCAATACACATACAAAATCATTTTCTGAGATTGCGTTATTCCAATCGAGTAGCGTTTCCTCAATTGAACCATGTCACTAAATGGAATGAGTGAACAAAATGAGAGGACTTCATTTCGATGATCTAGTTATTCCGGGTCGAATCAATCATGTTATACCAGTGCATTGCTTATGGTAATTTCTTATCATCTTTCATTATTATTAATGACTGTTTTAGATCCATACGAATATGAAAGTCAAAAATGTGATGAATACACAGTGGTTCACAGATAGTTACTAAGAGAAATTGATTCTTTGTGAAGTAAGTCAAAGAAAAAAGATTGGACATCATCAAATATAATTTGGTAGTCGACGTGATTTAATGATCCAAAATGATTTCTCATACAACATAGTTTATTGTTGTACATGTGTTCGGTTGGATTCGTTCGATTTATTATTATTATTCAATCACTTTGCGTTTTCACTTGACATTAATGAATACGTATTGTGAACACATTTTAGATCATCAAATCAAACAAGCAGATTTATCACTGTGTACTGATCAGCTTTTAAAAAATAACCAGGCCGAATGTCGAATCATTTGTGCAAAATAAAAGTGAGAAATGAAAGGCAAAACAAATTATCATCGGATAATCGAGGTACTCACGATCATACGAAATTTCAGCATAGGCATTATAAATGCTTTCCACAAAATGTCCAATTTGTCCTAAGTACTGTTGACCATACATAATAACTTTACCTGTATTTATCGAATAAAAACATGAAATTTCATTGACAATCTGTAGAGAATGAATAAAAGACGTTTAGATTAACTGAAGACAAAATGAACTTTATGGGCCGTAATTAAATTTCCGTAAGGCTTTAAACTGTTTACAAGTTGAACGAAATAAGATATTAGTAGACGTTTTGAATGCTACAAAGGGCATAAAACTGATTAACTGAAGAAATTAAAGATATTTTGGTCCACGGAATGAAATGTGAATAAACGAAATTCGGTAAAAATTTTAGTTCGACGAAAATCATTCGCTTACCAGTAGTTAATATTCTGAATTTGATGACTTGAGAACCGTAAAACGTAAACGGTAATTGCGGATCGATATCCTGATTGTAAGCAAACATATGGATTGAAACATCGATGCAAAATTTAGTCAACTAACTTTAGCATCAACCAATCTACCAAAGCCGCCTCTAACAACTGGAAGAAACTGATTAGAGCAGATTGTCTGGGAATAATAATAGTGATGAGACTGAATATGTGTATTGGAACCGGACTGATTACTTACATAATTATATGCATCACTTTCAAAAAGTACTTTTTCGTATTTCCTCAATTCAGGTTTTGTGCAAATTTCATGGCAGTCAAAGTATTTATAAACTAATACGATGATACAATAGAGCAGTATAAACTGGCCAGTTACATAGCTATGTCTCACTGGACGATCCAAAGTGACCATTAGAAACATCACGTTTCATAAAATCATATGATCATTGTTAACCAATTATGGTGGAAGACGAACTCATCGTAATGCAATATACTTCCAGCTGTTGTACTCTAAAGGCTGACACTTATCCACCGTTGGTTGAAATTCCAAGGCCTCTAATAATGAAAATTACATTGGATATGATTAGCAAGAGTTTTAACCAAGTGAGTGGTTTATATGTAGGTCAAAATGTGTGCTCGTATTTGCACGAACAAACACTTTGTTACTTGTAATTATTTGTGAAATCTTTACCGATGGTGCATTGCTTTGATTTGATAGGTTAAAATTCAAGTAACGAAACATGTCTTAATTGAATCTCTAGATTTGCATTTTTACATCTGAATCTATGTTTAATGACATAAGTCCTGTAAGACGACTCCATCATCGTTGAATGTGGGATTGTAACTTCCTAACAGTCACAAAAAAGCCCATTTGACCGGCACATTGTACCGTTGGCTCCAAATAGATTTAGAGATCAAAATAGCCAAAACGTTTCTTATTAGTCAGGTAGAAGTGGACGTGAATGTGTTCATACTGAACGTAATGAGTCAATTACTGTTGAAAGATTAACAGTCTACACTTTCGTAAATGAACAATAATTTCAGAAGCTCAAACTATTCATCATTTGGTTATAATTGCAAAACGTAATTTTCGGCAGTTTGTTTGTGAATTTTACGCTCCAAAACGATGTTGACAGTAACCAAAATATCGCTTTCACGAGTATCACATTATGTGGTCGAATAAACGGTTGTTGGGTAATTTTGCGAAATCATGAACATCAGAATTGATTTCATTTATACATAAAATTGTCCCACTATTGTCTGGCCTATTCATTATCATTCCATGTAGTCGTAGTATTTTTAGGTAATTATGTAGCTTATTCACTAGGGTTTGATAAAAGTTCACTTGAGTGTTTGTTCAGTTCATCTTATCCATGGAAGCAATAGTTATTGGAATAGTGAGCTAATCCCATAAAATCACTGTCAATTACTCATAAGACAGTTCTACATTAATGTCAATGGAAACATAATGTTCTTCATGTGAACATGTTAAGTAAATATTACAAGGTTAATAAAATTTATTCAGTATTATGTAGCTTATTTATCGTCAGTTTTTTATGAGGCTACTCTGCTTTGGTGTCACGGAACCTGATGTTTTTCATATGAACAGCATTCGCAAACGTTTCAAGGTTGTGGAACACTTTAGTCAATATCAACTGTATGGTATTGAGTATGGACGGAGTTCATGTTCATTAAGAAAGAGTACAGCGGATAATACGCTTAGTTCAGAATTGACATGTTCACTTTAACCAAGGTAACAGATAACGGATATCTATGAATGCAAAATTTATTACACACAAGTGTCATTAGTAAAAGAGCTGAACTTATTGTTCATAGTCTGAATAAGGTTTAATCTCTTTTAGAAATATGAATGAGGACTAACGTTTCGGCTACCAACTGCTGCAATATATCTCCTACTGCCACGTCCGATGTGTCAGTCTTGACGTCTGATTGCATTCCCGTTCTTCTTCAAACGAGCACCATCTATTTGTCTAGCGCTTGATCAGTATTCCCCGACCCTCTTTTAAATTCAACTGAAAGATGAAATGTCCGAAAATGTCCACGAAAGGTGTTCGACATTGGCTGTCATGTTGTTGTACAGTTCAGGATTAATCGTACGTAATAATTTATAAGCCAATAAATCGCCACAAATCGTCTCATGAATCAGCTAGCGGATAATCTAGGATAGCGGCGACCACCACCCGAACTGACACGACACTTTCAGAACTTATCTTGTAACTTGGGCATTGCGAAGACTCCTTGTCAAACTAAAATCTCTCAATGTCGGCAAAGATATCATGTTACTGAAGTATCATGGATATCTTTCACCTATTGTTTGTTTGTTAAAAGCTCAACGATCTCCACAAAACCTGATTTTTATGTTCTTTTACATGATCATTTGCAACGAAGTCATTAAAAGGCCTTCAGAACCCTTTAGATTCCTTAGCTTCACTAGCCTTTCGGATTCCTGTTGTAAGTTTCTAAGAAATTTTGTCTCCAATCTTCATGACTTTGAATTAGCTGATGGATGTGTGGCAACCGTTTAACGTTGAAAAATGTATTTGACATCTGCATTTCAGCTGGACAATCTCTGCTAACAGAGATTTGTCCGGATCACATTGTTCTATAACTACCACCGAATTCATAGAAACGGAACCAGTGATTACCTGCCATAACGTTTGTGAGTTGATTTCGTCGGTAATCAGCTGGTAAATCTAAGTTCTTTATCATTTCGTCTTTCGTCACTTCAAGAAAACACGACGCTAATTCCTACCTTATATTTATGAAGAATTGTGCACCTATAGTTTGAATGTAGATGTGAACCGATTGACTGTTTCAGGAGGATACGCCAACCAATGCAGTTGTCACCGACAGACGAATGGGTCATTTTCCAATTTATTTATTTCAAATCTACAAAAAGGACTTACATTTTAGATCCCTTCCGCTATACGTTTGAAAAAGCCAGCATATCGAGAAATCTAAGCGTCTCTTAAAGAACCGTCGATCTATTGTGCGCGATGTTTTTCCTGATCACCTTTGTGGTCTGTTATTCTGCGTCAGCTTTGTCTATTTGTAGCGCGAAATAATTGTCTTCCTGCCATTTAACATCGTGTTTTGTAGCTGTGTGTTGGTGACGTTGAATGTGGTAACAGGAGAACTTACAGGTGATATTTGAAGAGGGTTTAACAAAGCATTCTCTGAAAACATGTTCATAAATAATAATATGTCATACACTGATAAATCAAAACATACGTGAAAGAGTGAAGGAAGCAGACAGAAATCACGACAATTACAAATGATACAATGTTGTGACATAGAACAATCTTACGAAATCGCACCATAATATCAGTTGTACGTGACAAGTTGTGGCTTATTACTGTTACATGTGTCGCATTCTATTTGCAAGATGAAGTAGGTGTAATGAGAATGGCGATAATGCCGAACTATAACGAGTTTAGATGACGTTGATCTAAACTTGAAAGTTACTCTAATGACAAATATGACATTACAGCATTTTGCTAACGAGCATTACAGTGATTCCTTTTCTATTTGAAGTAAGATTATTAGAACATCTTCAGCAAAACTACTCCTTTGCCAACACTAAATGAATAACGACCACAAACGAACTCGAAATACAACATCATGTTAATTCAGCAGTTGTGCATAGCAAATCTACAAATTAATGCAGCGAATATTGAACGACAGATACAGACATCTTAATTTTGATTCATTTTATTACGCAACAACAACGTTCAAATAGTTTCACTATCAAACATTGAGCAACAAATGAATAGTTGACACCGTCATATTTTGTCAGAATGGATGCTACAATTTTGCTTCAAGATGTGTAAACACATCATCCACATCATTCATTATCCTTCAGAAATTTTTTTGTGTGGAATTTCAGTGCAAAGTCTTATTCCAGCTTCCAGACAAGTCATTTTATTCACCGTTCTTGAGTCACATTTCGGACTTGTTAATTATTCGCTTATTAATCATGACTGTCTTTGTATGATCGTGTGTGCTTGTGTTCTTTGTACTACCCATCACATATCTGACTATTGTTATCGATCAGCACTTGGTTAAATCGAGTTGACTTACATGTCATCTTCAATGCGCGTCATTTCGCATGGTTCATTCGGTCGTTTGTCTGGACCGATGATTGCATGAATCGAACGTATTCAGGATCCATCCTCGTATTTGAATTATTTAATTCCGTTATTCACTAACGCAAATCAAGTTGATATTTATATGAGAGTATTGGCGACATGTGTATCTCAACAGCAATGAGAAACGTTCTAAATGGAGTCAGATATAGGGCCACTAAAATGATGAGCCCACCAACTTCGAACCTAACGCAGCCAACGACGTCGATGAATAAACTTCCGCACTCCACACGTCTGATGAACAAAATCAGCCAAGACAGCTCAATCTCTGATCTCACATACTCAGCGAAGCCTGTGCAACACGACATGGACATGCTCAAATCGTTTTATCTTATCAACACTTTGTCCCCTTGTCACTTCTGCTCACTGATCTATCTGGTCAACTATTCCATTATGATTCACCTAATTATCATAGTCTCATTATCACATTGGTGTCACATTATCACTCGACGCGGCAATATTATTTCTGTTTGTGCTGACATTAAATTATGACATTGATGCAATCACATCGCTCACCTAACAGATTGTGACGTTATGAAAATTCCATTCAAGTTATGACATTCGAAACTCATGGGAAAATATTTACTATTCAATTGCCTGAATTTATACCGCTATAAGAGTGTCCACTCCAATTTTCTTTCAAGTCATTTTTGCCCTCTTTCTACATTCATCCACATAGTCGAGATGATTTTGTTAACATTCCATTCATTTTCTTGTTCCGCATCATCCTCTATTATATCTGTGGACACCTTCAATTATCATAAGACTTTCGAATGGACTGATCACGTTTATTATGTTCATGGACCATTCATCACAAAAATGGTTTAAATAATATCTTGCATGTTTGTGGAATTATGGCTATCGCATCAGATATTCGACGCCATATTACTAGCCGATAAATAACGATTGTGTTCGTCTTATCTATTCGTTCACATATAAAACAGCATGCTGCATCATCCGTTAACCATAAATGTTTTCATATTACTTCAATTGACCCACTAATCCCGGAACAGTGTACGGCAGAACATATAGTTTAGAGCTGATATTTCAAAGATGCTCACTTGTTCGCCACATGAAAGTCAATTTCGCCTACGCGTCATGAATATTCACATTTACTGGTACATTTATAGCGCATTAGTACGGTTTGGAAACAAACGAGGTCGCGCGCATATCACTCAAACGACATAAACCACATTAGGCTTCAGTAACATAAAGGAGTACAACTCCGTATATCTCGTCACCACAGTCACCATTCTGCGCTTCTGGTCATTCTACTAATACACACTCAACAATAACTCGATGCACCTATTTATGACGCGCACAAAATCGTTCACTGACCTTTCATTTCACCATTAGTATCAATTCCAGTGCAACCATTAATTTCACACATCAGCGTAGTTATCATTTGGCGGCGGTATTATTTTCATCCTATATATACTCAATGTGTGTGAATCCGAATACATTAAGTGCTAATCGATGCTACTCACTCTACTATGACTTATTAGAACATCTTCATGTTCTACGGTATTTTGTCGTCATGTTCAGTTGTCACCACAGACCAATTCTCGTGAGATTCTCCCTTACGCATTTTCACAATTTAATCCACTCTCACACGCATGAATTATTCATTTCTCTGTTTTAACGGCATTTCAACTCCCTCAGACAAACATGTAATTTTATAGTTCAGACTGTCACAATATAAATGCATATTAATTTTTTGTACGCTTAAAGATTGCTGGTAGTCGCATGCTAATATTCATGTATTTTTTACATAAGAATGATAATTCAATATGAAAGACCAAGCACACACATGACACTGTAATGTACCAGATAAAGTACAAATTATTTTCGCTACATATTGACGAACAAACCGATACACCGTTTCAGAGCTATTTTTCAAAATAGACATGTTTTCAAATGAATGTGCTGTTTACAAAACGTAGGATATTTAGGGTCGGTTGTTATGTTAAAAAGCATAGATCATTCGGCATTGGTATGACAAGGACGTTGAAAATACGACTAAAATATTAGGGTAACAAAAACCACAAATATGAAGACGATTACGCACACTCGGAAATGCAATATTCTGTGTGGAAGATACATTCCGATCGGATTTCTCCAATAGGCTTAATGATGCGAAGGACTTTAAATTAGGTGCGCTTGAGAAGAAGATCTGAAACATTGTGAATCTTGTTCGATTTTCCGAAATAAAAATAACATAACACCACGCTATATCATTTCTGCTACATTCTATAGCCTTTTCAAAGTAAAATCTTTTATTGTTTTATTATCGCTTATCTGACCATTTGCTTTACAAAAACATATTTCTGTTGACCTCAGTTGTTTACAGAAATATCAATAATTATACTTTCTTGTCGTCTATCACCGCTATCCATCTCATTGATCAAATAATATAGTATTCTATATTCTTTGTTATGTATAATGGACGTAATATGAATGTTAATTATAATAAAAAAAACATCGCTTTCTAATATACGTTGTGTCTATTTGACTGACATTCCCCTACACACACTGTGTAAGTATGAGTGACATTGTCATTCTACAAAAGATTACTACTTCTCTAAAAGTACAATGAAGTGAAAACCAGTGTTTTGTATGTCAATTCAACTGTGAATAAACACTATAACAAATTACCATGTAATTTCAAATGAGTTTTGTGGGTCCTTTCCATCGGAGCATCCAGTTCACACGTCCTTAGTTTCTCAATCTATGGGACAACCATTCAAAATGCCGATTCTTTGAGACTCGACTTGTTATTTCGTTTCATGTATATTGATCAATGAGACTGTGATGGGTCATGCTATTTGTAGTCTCTATATCGTTTAATAATAATTAGACTAAGAGGGCATTTTAGGAAATTAGTAAACACATAAGATGCAGCGTCTGCTAACTGATATCGGATTTCTGTTTTCTTACTACCGTAGACTGTGATTCACATAAAACTGTGGGTTGACTAAATGATTCACTTATATTTTAATTTAGGTCCTTTCACATATCATTCAGTTACTGTTGACTGAAAGCCACTAAAATCCTATTACCTATAGTAACGGTTGGGTCAGTCATCCAATGAGAATAAGGAAAGCATCGCTTTATAATAATGTGTTTCTGTGACTGACAATCACATACACACAGAGAAAGTATGAGTGATAATCTCGGTTTTGTAGAGGACTACCACTTTTCCATGTACAAAATCAAGTGAAAACCAATATTTTGGCTGTCAACTCACAGGACGTGTTGTTTCACCTATGAATAAACACTGTGATCGTTTACCATCTAATGTCACTTGAGTTTTGTGGTCGTTTTCTCATAGGATTTAGTAGGTCTTCATTTAGAACAGTTATGACATCTCGTGATGAAAGCCGAGAACTTTTGGAATTCGTGAAGCTGATGCCTCTTCCGACATACAGGTGACAGTTAGTTTAGGTTCGTTGAATTTTTCCATACAATGTAGAGGACCGGGAGAGTCAGACGAATTGCGCACGAAGTGAAATGATACAACCATGAGGTGTTTACAATCAGTGTAACATATTAGACACAGGTTGGACACCAATGTCTAGCTTCAAGAGAGCTGCTGTTTTACTACTGCCAATGAAGAACGAAATGCTCCATATACACAAGCGGTTGCTCTGATACTATCCAGATAAGCACAAAAAGCATTTATGGGAACCGCATTGACCAAGGATCAAAGACAGAGAGCGTCATGATGAACGACATCCAATGCTATGAGGCTACCAACGATTACAATGATGAATTTATTGACCAACTATACGATACGTTACATCCAATCGTTGAAAAACGCCTACGAAGGACTTGTCCATTCTGAAGAGTATCTCAAATGCTTAGTTTAAATTGAACAACACAGGGTATGAAGATATCATGGGACGACATGGACGATGAGAAAAATTGAACGAAAATGATGAGAGATTTGCAATCTCTTGTGCCTTTGATAAAATGATCATAGGCGGCACCATATTCCTATATAAACGCAATTACAAAGCCATGTGGATTTCACCGGATCACACTACACAGAACCCAGTTGACCATATCTGCATCAATAAGATGTTCAGGAGGACGATGAAGGATGTGAAAACCATGAGAGGAGCTGATATAGCCTCAGAGCATCACTTGCTGGTCGCCAAGATGAAACTAAACCTCAAGAAGAACTGGACATCGGAGTGGACATTATTAGAAAAGTTGAATGCGACCTTCGAGATACCGACAAACTCAACAAATTCAAGATAGCCCTCAGCTATAGACTTCAGGCTTTTCACGTTCATCTCAAGAGATTGGGATCAGCCTCAAATAACAACCGAAAAGTGGTGAATGAGACAATCACTTCAACGTGTCACGAGGTTCCCGGTCACAAGAAGCACCATCACAAGGAATGAATCACTGGTGATACACTCAGTAGGATTCAAGAAATGAGGAACAAGAAGGCAGCAATCAATATCAGTCACACAAGAGTCGAGAAATTCAAGGCACAAGCTGAATACACAGAAGCAATCTAGTAAGTGAGGAGGAGTTTCAGAATCTACAAACGAAATTATGTAGATCTATCTATGACGGCGGAGAAGGCTTCTGGAGAATGAAACATGAGTCCATTGTATGATAAAACTAAGAAGCTCTCTAGAACAGCCAGAGGAAAGTAAAGAAGGCGAGGTATTGACCAACATTGGAGAACAGCGAAATGAGCGGGTAGAGCATTTTGAGGAACTCTTGAATTGACCAGCCCCACTGAACTCAACCGATATCGAGCAGTGCAGACGAACTTTACAATCAATTTTAGTCCACTAACAATTGAAGAAGAGTAACGTGTTTACAACCGTTGAACATCTGCAACTCAAAACTATTGTCAACCAACACCAAAGCCAGAATTTTCAATACTAATGTCAAAACAGTTCTACTGTATGGGGCGAACACCTCTAGAACTACGAAAGCCATCATACAGAAGATACATGTATTTATAACAGTTGTCCACGCAAAATACTTAGAATCCTTTAATCAGTAACAACCTATTATGGGAGAAAACAAACCAGATCCCAACGGAGAAAGAAGCGCTGGAACTGGATAGGACACACATTGAGGTAAGCATACATTTGCATGACAATGCAAACATTCACTTGACCTCTTCAAGGCCAAGGGAGAAGAGAACGACCAAATAACACAATAAGACAACAAACGAAGACAGACATAACAAGAATGAACAACAAACTGACCTTATTATGAAGAAAAGTCAAATGTCAGATTGCGTTGTAGAATGCTGGTCGTTGGACAGGCGTAAGTAAGCAGGTAATCATCGTTAAGTGGAGGTAAGCAAATTTTACTTGAGTTCGAATACATCTTGACATATTATATGGTATTGAAATTCCTCTTCATTTTCCGGCAGAATTGAGAAAGAACTTTCTCTAAGGAAGCATTCGTAGTTGAATATTTATATAGCGTTCCAAGTATGCCATGTCTCGAAAATTTCAAATTCATATTTTTAGGTAATTTCAGATATTTTAACACATAATTACACATCTCAGAAATATTTCGAAATCATACTCTAAACACACAATTTGTAACATATCAATCAATTATCTCAGATTTGACAGTTCCTTTAATTCCACAACAATGATTCACTGTTCTCGTCCTCTTTCTTTCATCCCTTATGTCTTCATAACCTCCTGCTGACAAGTATTTCACCTTCGATTGATGACACCAACAACATATATCCATCGATATCAGTGGCACACACCTTAAAATTTCTCAAATTTGCAATATGAGAATTATGTGTTATCTTCTAAGGCATTGGAAACACTTATAATAGTTTTATTTTCACTAGGTCACAGACAATATTTCAAGATCACTCACTAAGCCTAATTTGGTCCACCAAAATTTATCTGATGCTTATCTTGATTTCCATGCTGACTAATACACCAGACTGGCAGGTTTTTCCGAATAATATATTGCCTCGGCTCATATGTAGTTACCACAATTATAAAGCTATGGAATTCAGTCGACAGTTTCCAAAGCTTAAAATAATTGGTAAATGTGCATACTGGAATACATCCTTTATCAAAGCTATCGTAGTGAATTAAAGTTAGGTTCAGGCTTTGTGATCTTAAGAATAAGTAATCGCACGCACGAGACTGAAGGTCTTGAGTCCAATCCCTGAACGCCAGATTGTGAATATGCATCGTTGACTATTCTCATACTAGGGCGAAATGGCTGTCTAATGCTTCAAAGTTAAAGATGGTAGTCTAACTTTTATCGGCGGTTCTTTATTTTAATGGCTTCGGAAACATGGATCCTTCTAAACTTGAAATATTATTCGAGCAGCAGATGAAACTTATTCAGATGTTAGCAGATACACAGCTTACGTCTAATACTTAACCAAGCAATTCTTATCCTACCACTACTGCACCATCAGTTGATGGTATCACTAACAGTATCTACGGGTTTCATTATGATCCGGGATCCAATGTCACGTTTGATAAGTGGTTTCGACGTTAAGAAGACTTATTCAAAGTTTACTTTGCTAATCAGGATGATGCTTGGAAGGTCCGCTTGCTGCTTCGAAAGTTGGGTCCTAGTGAACGAGATAGGCATTGCAACCTAATTATGCCTCTAAACCCACGTGATCGCTGATTCTCGGACACTGTCCATTCATTGAACAAACGATTCGTAGACAACTCCTCACTTCAATGCGCGCGATCGATGTTTGAGACTCACTATGAATGGAGATGCTGATTTTCTCACACATGTGGAAATCGTCAACCTAGAATGCGAACGCTTCCGGTTGAAGTCGCTTACTGAAGACCAATTTGAAGCACTCATTCTCATCTGCAGCATTCAATCGCAGAAGTTCAGTGATGTTGGAACGCGCTTGCAAAGTCGATTGGAACAACACCCAAAACTAACTCTTAATGATATTGCAAACGAATATCAACGACTAATCAATCTACAGCATGACACTACGTTGATCTAGCATGGTGGTTCAGATCGTACCGAAGTTCATGTAGTGCAACAACCACCCAACTCACATAAATGTGCCCCAGCAACATCTAGTTCAGGTCAACAGACAAAAACAAATCCTCCTGCCCCATGCTGGCACTGCAGTGCATGGCATTTTGTCCGAAGCTGTCCATATAAACAACATCGTTGCAGGAAATATAATGCCGTGCGTCATAAAGATGGATTTTGTCGAAAAAAGAAGCCAAGCAGCTTCAGAGGTACCAGAAAGCATACGCCCAGATCTAACACTAATTATTTGAGTCTACTAGCAAGCTGTGAAAACTCAACCCCAGTTGAGACTAAATTTATTCCCCTAATAATAATGGGCGCCCGTTTAGATTGTAAATAGACACTGCATCTGACGTAACAATTCTCTCACGAAAATATCGGATCAGAATGGAGAGAACACGCACGGTGCCAACAACACAGAAACCTCGAACTGCATGCAGTAGTTATCTACGTTTGTTTCGAAAACTAGTTTGTAAAGTGTTTTTTCACGATTCGACGTTTACCGGGGCATGTTAAATCACACCAGCTGATCTTAATCTACTTGGTTTGGACTGGTTTGACCGGCTACATTTAGCTGACGTTCCCTTAAGCATTGTATGCCATCTGGTAAAACAACCTCATGAACCTAAAGCATACTCGAAATAACTAATGACGTAGTTTTCAACAATTTTTTAACCTGTATTGAGTCAGTACACTTCTATGAAAACAACACTTAGTTGAAACCTCAAGCTAAACCTGTCTTCCGTCCAAATAGACCAGTGCTGTACGCAGTATTATCGAATGTTGACAGAGAACTTAACCGCCTTCAACTGCAGGGGGTTATAACACCTGTTTCTTATTCTGTCTGGGAAGCACCCATTGTGGTTATTAAAAAGATTAATGGCACGATCCGAATATGCGCAGATTTTTCCACAGGTCTTAAAGCAGCTCTCAAGCAGTGTAATTACCCACTGCCAGTCTCTGCAGATTTGTTCACGATGTTAAATGGTGAGACGTTCTTTGCGAAGCTCGATCTCGCTGATTCCTATCTACAGGTGGAAGTGGCTGAGGATTCGAGAGATTTACTTAACATAAATACTCATCGTGGCTTGTTTCAATACAATCGCCTACCATTTGGTGTTAAAACGGCTAGATCTACTTTTCAGCAACTAATGGATACCATTCTATCGGGTATCCTGGGAGTCGCAACTTATCTCGATGATTGTTGCCACATCGTTAGAACAGCTGAGAGAGCGCATGACAGCTGTACTACAACGTGTCAGCGATAACGGATTCCAATTACGCCCAGAAAAATGCCAGCTTTTCTTGAATTCATTTAAATACTTGGAATTCATCTTTGATGCCGTAGGTCGCAGACTAGATCCTGAAAACATCCGAGCTATAAAACTGATGCCAACCCCTACTAATATCTCTGAGCTATGATCATTCTTGTGATTAATTAGCTACTACTCAGCTGTTGTTCCTTCGATGCATGACATACGCACCCCGATAAATCATCTTCTGAATTAAAATACAAGCTGGAACTTGACAATCGGGCGGCCCACGGAGTACATGTAAGCCTGCCTACAATTGCCAGCCCGATGATGTAGATTTTGACTACTCACCCAGACATATACTCCATCCCCCAACTAAGTATACACAAGGTGACCACCCGGTAGACACTTGCAACTGGTCTTTATGTTACCATATCGACCTTAAAAACTTTGATGTAAACTTCAATAATCTCACTACCTTTCACTCTTAAACATACTTCTTTCACCGGAACAACACCCAACTATCTTCCTCGCATTAACCCTATTGGTAATAAATTAAACGCTCATCAGTATGGCGTCAGCAATCTTAATTCTTCCTTTTCTCATGTCAAAACAAACAATCCACTGAGTTTACATCATACCCTTCTACTAGAAAAACAATCACCGTACCTGACACTTATTTAAACCAACGCGAGTTCTGTACAAAGTAAGATGACTCACCTACTCACTCAATTACTTTTAAACAACCCTTAACTTGTTTTGATAAAGAAAAGTTTGCAGTCCTCCGATACCACAAACACATATCTACAAATAGACACCTATGAGCTCTTCCGCTGTGATCGAGTCATCATGAAGGGTGCTGGTTGTCTTGTTTATGTATCAGAAATTTAAGAGCGGAAATCTATAGCGACCACGTCCTCAGCAAACGACCTGATTCAATGTGGCTTACTGTGCACACTCATGAACGTAAAATACTAATCGGATGCACATATCGAGCTCCTAACACTCCCAGTTCAACTGACACTTATAAGTGAGTCATTTGCTTAGGCTGTCTCGCTTGACTTCATTTACACAATTGTATGTGGTGACTTCAACCTTCCCACCATCAACTGCACGATACATTCTGGCCCATTGTGCCTTGAAAGCATACTTAGGTCCTTGAACATACACGGTTGGCCACAACATGTACACCTGTCTACACGAAATTACAATGGCTTGATATTCTGTCATAATGTCACACAAACATAAATGGTGGTTGACGAAAAGCTTCACAACAGCGATCATAAAATAGTCCTCTGCACCCTTCCGATTGTTGCCATGTGCAACAAATTAAAGACATTAAAACGCGTTTCCAGTATAGAGACTATGCGAACGCTGACTGGGAAATCTTTCGATATCTAATAAAGCACCTCTTAGAAACATTAGAAATATTCAATACCACCACCACATTCGCACTAGACACTGCTATGCCCTCTCAAATTGCTTTTAAAACAATTGCTTCATGTATAAACCGAAAGGCTATGTCTAAACTGCGAAAACTGAAAAGAACGTACTATTTATCGAAAGACGATCATCTACCACTAACGTGGTTGTGTACAAGACTGCCATTCCTTTTGAAGTACCTATCTGGACTCTGATCATGACCGGTGACGACTGATTCACCAAATGAGGCGGAAATCCGCAAGGAACTCCAACTCATGAGGCGCCGAGCCCAGATGACTTACCTCTGGCTCCTTTTAAAGATGGTGGTGACTTTCTGATTAAGGAATTGACGACGTTGTTTACAAAGGTCTGGGAACTGGAGAGTGTATAACGTTATGGAATGAGTCGACAGTTGTCCCTATATTTAAAAAGGGTTCACGTCGTTCCTGTAACAACTAACAGGGGTAAGGCTACTTCCAATTGCGTCCAAGCTATTGGCGTCCATGATACTTTGCAGGTTGTTCAAAACCTGAGAATGAATGACTCGTGAGGAGCTGGCTGCTTTTCACTCTGATAGAGGATGTATTGATCATATCTTCACCCTTCACCAAATGTTAAAACACCGTCATAATTATCACAGGGCAACAATCGTAGTGTTTCTTGTCATCAGGGCTGCCTTCGATTCGTTGTGAAACGTGACCTTTCCGAGTTGAGGATGTTATGATAATAATAATTTATTCTCAAATAACAGTTCGTTACATGAGGCATGCCAGTTTACAGGCAAGATCAAATTGATACAATATCCATTCTAATAAATTACATAGCTGGGTTGAGAATTCGTAAGATATGAATGTAGATGGTTTTAATCAGTAGCACAGTTGTCGCGCTTCATGAAAGTTGCGTTGCAAATGTGCAACTGATGATCAAGGATAGGTCCATTGAAGGTGGGAACTTCTAAAAGTCGCAACCTTATGTCCCTTTGGAATGTTTAAGGCTTTGAGGATGGTGCAGGATAAAATCTTTCGTTCCATATCACAAGGGGGCTGAAAGAGGGAGCAAGTAAAAGAAAGGACGAGAGGCAGAGTAGCCAATATTCATGAAGGAATGTTTAAGGTATGATCACTCAGTCTAATTTTCTTTCATTAAGTTACTTGTTAAGAAGGAGCATTTTAATAGGTTAAAGAAAATAAGTGTTAACAAGGTGTGAGTGGACATACAACTGACAAATGGAGGCGATTCGGAAAGGAGCTGAGAGTATGGAATTATGTGTGCTTACGAAATAAAATATAGTGCTAGAAACTGTATTGTGATATACAATTGGCTATCTCCTTTCTTTTCGAAGCTATCGGAACCGCTTTCGTTGTTTTTGTATTATTATTTTTTTTTTATAGGTATCATAGGGTCTTGAGTAGGCTTCGTATATTATCGAATTGTCTAGTTTGCTTGTAATAGGATTCCTGGGTAGGAAGTGAAACCAATTCAACGTTCGTAACACGATTTAATGAGGTATTTTGCGTGATAAATCAGCATCAATACCATAAATTCGTGACATCCCACTAAACCATAAGGAGCCGTAATTAAACAAATTGTTCTGCCCTACAGACATGGGTGGATTGAATTTATCTCCCCACCATGTTTGCTGGTCAGTAACGCCACCCTCCCTCCTTTTGTGATGTTAGGCTTTCTTACGTTTGTGGTAAGTATGAATACTGTTTTAATCAAAGCCCGTGGTTGGAATACACCGTCTCTACTAGGTCCATGTTACAAGCAAATCAGATAGCTGAAAATTTTGTTTTATGGGCTACATGTCCACATGGTATATCACACTGCTATGAAAATAACTAATGGTTTAAAGAAGTAAGGACTAATAGCAAATCAAAAGATATGAGAGGGTATAAAATTGTAGAAAAAAAGATTTCAGATTCAGATTCAGATTTCAGATTTGTGTAGTAAGGACAGAAGACCTACGGCCTATGTTATTCCTTTGCCATTATGCTTCTGTGAGTGTCCAGTCTTCTCTCGAAAGAGTCAATTGAAGGTGCGGACACCACCGCTTCAGGCACCAGGTTCCAAGTATTGATGACTCGGTGTGAAAACCTGTATGCCAGGGGTATTTTGTTCGTTCTTGGCTTTTCTACTCGCCTGCTATGTCCTCTGAGGTGTCTCGATCTAGTGGGAAGAAAGAGAGAGAATAAGTTAGGTCCGAAATCATTTCTCAGTATTCTGTACATCAATATTAGATCTCCCCTTAGTCTGCGATAGGACAGAGTAAAGAGGTTCAGTTTTTCAAGCCGCTCTTTATATGATAAACCCCGGAGTTCCGGAATTGCACGGGTAGCCGCCCTTTGTACTTTTTCTAGTATGTCCGAGTCACCTTTTAGACACGGGCTTGCAGCCTGAATGCAGTTCTCAAGCTCACTTCACACTAAGGATGTGTATACTGCTGTGAACATGGTAGTATCAAGCTTAGTGAATGTCCTTTTTAAAGCCCAGAGGGTTCGAAACCCCTTAACTGCGACCTCCCGACAATGGACCGTCGTCTTAAGATCATTGCTCACTGTCACCCCTAGGTCCTTATGAGACCGGACTACGGGTAATGACACATCCCCTATGTTGTACGTATTAACCTTTGAATCCCCCAAGTGCATGTAGACACACTTTTCCGAGTTGATAGGCATTAGCCACTCTTTAGACCAGTTTATCATATTATCTAAGTCCGCCTGAAGAGCACATGCGTCTTTGTCTCCAGTTATTACTCGCCACGTCTTTACATCGTCAACGTATAATAACATTCGAGACTGTACGATGCTTGGAAGATAATTAACATACATTATAAAAAGCAAAGGACCTAGGATAGAACCTTGAGGTAATCCACTGGTCTCCAAATGGAGCACTTGGAGTTTATTCTTACTTTTTGCCTACGACCTACTAGGAAATCCTTAATCCATTTTAAATGAGGTCCGGCAATACCAAGTTTTGCCAACTTCAATAGCAGCCTATTAGTTGGCACCTTGTCAAAAGCCTTACTGAAGTCTATGTAGACAACATCCACTGAGTTTCCGTTGTCTAGCGCATTAATCCAGAGCTCCCTAGCTATAAGGAGGTTCGTTGTACAGGATAGACCCTTTCTAAAACCATGTTGTGCAATGTTCAGCAAGTTATTGGTTTCCATAAATGCTGTTATGGACCGTTTGATTATCCTTTCCAGTATTTTAATTACAACACTGGTGAGGCTTACGGGTCTGTGATTCCATGGAACTTGTCGTAGACCAGTTTTATGTATGGGAGTGACGATCGCGTCCTTCCAGTCCATAGGTAACACACCTTGGTCAAGTGACATTTTTAATATCACAGTCAGTGGGGCTGCGATATATTCAGCAATATGTCTCAAGATTTTAGGGTGTAGTTCATCTGGTCCTGTTGACTTCTCCATGTTTAGGGTGCTAAGAGCCTTGAGCACATCGTTTTGGTCGAAGTCCACGGTGAGCAGCTGGTTTGTTGACTATGTAATTGGGTCTGGTTCTTTCTCTAGAGGAGGTTCCTGAGTGAATACTGCCCCAAAGTAGTCAGCCATAACCTCAGCTTTTTCCTGATCTTCCTCTATCATTTCAGATTCACTTCCTACTTTAATTAGGTTTGGAATCCAATGATGCATCCCTGTTCTGTAGTTTATGTACGAGAATATCCTCTTGGGCTGCTTGAGTGCAGATTCTGCCAGCTGCATTTCATATTTTCTTTGCGCTTCCCGAATTTTAGTTATACACACGTTTCTCATCGATCTGTAGTGTTCCATCGTACCTGCTGTGCCAAGGCGGATGGCAACATCCCAGCATTTCTTCTTTTGTCTTAGTAAGCGTCGAATATCCCGCCCTAACCAGGGATGTCCGTGCTTCTTTTTCTTTGGGACAGTCCAGGGTATATATGGTTGAGTTACCCGATTGTATAACTGCCTGAATAGAGTCCATGCCTCTTGTACTGATGCCTTTGAGTCAATTTCCCAGTTCTCTGCCGATGCTGCGGAGTTAATTGCCTGCATATCTGCCTTCCATATGTTGGGACGGGCCGGCGCAATTGTTTGACAAGTAATTTCAGCCATGAATTTGAATAAGATGACTGCATGGTCACTTCTCCCAAGTGGTGGGAGAAAAGCCGTTTGACCAACGTCCTCACCGTGTGTGAGGACTAAAGCTAAAAGAGAGGAAGAGTTTCTTAAGTCGTATCTTGTGGGATCTCTAATGTGTTGGAATAATGCTAGTCCAATCGAGGTTTCTAACAGTTTGGAGTCAAACGACGATATAGATGACTCTACTTCTAAGTTAACCCAGTTTATATATGGTGCATTAAAGTCGCCTACTACAAGGCTTTTACCGTTGTTACACCAGGACTTAAGTTTACTGAGGAGAAAATCATCTGCTACACATTCTGGACTGCGATAAACTACAACTAATTCAATATCTTGCCTTCGGCATTTCAACTTACATCTCACCAGTTCACATGTCCCTGAAACATGTGCTACTGTCTCAGCTAATCTTATGGTTAGGGTACTTTTCGTGTACACAATAACCCCGCCACCCTTCGGTTTAATCTATCAGCCCTACTGTTTATGAAACCAGTCAATTGAATTTCACTATCTAATACTTCTGACGTTAACCAAGTTTGTGAGACAGCGATAACGTCCGGTTTTTCTTTATACACCACTGACTTCAGCTCCGCCATTTTATTTAGTAGGCTGCGAGCATTTGTGTAGCACACTTTTAAGTCTGTGGAGAGCTTTCCCTTGCCACCCAGAGTGGCTTGGGGATCGTTTTGCTCCGAACTTTTACAATCTGAAAACCCTTAAGAACGAGGTTTCTTTCACCGTTTCGGCGACGCTCGTTTATTTTCGCTTCTGCAGCCCTTCTCTTAATACGATCAGCTAGGCTGAGGTCCTCACGGACATATATTCCGGATCCAATCAGTTTACGTGAATTACTTAGAACCAGGTTTGTTTCTTCCACCGTGTTGAATGTAAACTTTAGGAGGCGGTTTTTCTGAGGACTTTCGGAATCCACCTTTTTTCCTATTCTATAAAGCTTACAAATACTAACTCCTGAAACTGTATCTGGGAGTAGTTTACTTAATGATGTCTTAATATGATTGAGATCATGTTCAAATCATGCTTTTGGTTCAGTGTCTGAAGATTCTCTTATCTTATGAAAAATGACTGATCTCTCAGAGAGATCTGTCTTTTCACGCGGTGAGGATTTTTCTTCTGATAAAGTCCCTTCCAATGTCTTGCTGACCAGCTGCGTTTTGCCTACAGCCTTTTTCTTCTTATTTTTTTCTTCTTACCGATGTCCATTTGTCACCACTCAGAACAGCCACACCTGAACTATGTGGAACAGTGACAGTCTTATCCGGATCTTCTATTTCGACTAGAGGTGTATGACTGCCGATGTCAATTTCAGGCGACACTTCATTTCTCGTTAATGTCAACGGAGATTTCACGCTCCCGTCAATTGCAGTCAGGTGTTTAATGGGTCCAGTAGCAGCACTTACTACACTGACACATTCTTCATCGTCAGTACTCCTGTTATCAGTGCTTCCGCCATCGTTTTTCTTGCAGGCCAAAGCCAATAGGCCCATAGCCTCCTGTATTAGTACCTTTTTATCCGTACAGCAGAACACACAAAGCCAATGCGAGTTAGGCTTCGAGCATCTTTTGTAAGCCGTCGGACTTAGTCGTGTACACATTTTGTGATACCACTTTTTACAGTCGTCACACTGCATTCCCTCCTCAACGGAGAACAAACAATTTGGTTGCCCACATTTGTGAGTCTTACCAACCATTGTAATTCGATTTACAAGGTTTAAAAACAAAAAATGATAACAATGTGAACACAAGTGTTAGTCAAGGACTAAAAACAGATACCCAGGACAAAATGTTGCAAAAAATTTCAAACTTTACCCAAAGAACTCCTAGTTAAAGTAGACCAAGAATGCTTTTTAGTGCAATAAGTACCAAAAGCAAGTATAATCACAACAAGTACAAAAATCACTGGGCAAAACAAATAAAACATTAAGAAGCTCACAAGACTTTGTGGCCTGATTTTGGGCTTTGTATGATCGGCCTTAGTAGATCAGCATGCATAAGACTGAGCTATCTGTCTACTTGCAGTAGAAAAAAGGCATGACGGCGAGACTCTAATTTAAGGACGAATCCTAAGTGACCTTGACAATTATTAGCCAATCAGAAGAAAGTATAAAGTGGAAATATATTATATGAAAGTAATGAATTACAGTGGATATTCTTTTACATGATTTAAAAACTTTTTAAGGTTTGATTAGGGTTCAGAGGTTCTGAATTCACAATGCATATGGAATAGAAACTCGTCTATTAAGTTAGAGTTAGGTCTACATGTAAGGTTAGGGTTAGTTGAGGGTTAAAGTTTAGGGTTAGGTGACGGTTTAGGGTTAAGGTTAGAGTTTAAGGTTAGTTGAGGGTTTAGGCTTAGGGTTAGTTACGGTTGGGGTTAGGTGAGGGTTTAGGGTTAGAGTTAGGTGGGGGTTAAGGTTAGGGTTAGGATGCTAACATACGAGTTTTTAAATCATGTCAAATAAGAATATCCACTGTAATTTATTACTTTCTTTTAGTATATTTTTACTTTATGCTGTCTTTTGATTGACTAATAATTGAAATTGCTCAAACGCTTCTCATTGGCTCGTCCCTAAATTAGAGTTTCGCCGTTCTATCTGTTGTAACCTCTCGTTAATCACCTACTGTCTAAAATCCGCTGTGAACCGATCGTATGTTAGCAGCGCTTGTTGAACTTGGCTCCGTGACCTTGAAATTGCCCAAACGCTTCTGATTGGCTTGTCCCTAAATTAGAGTCTCACCGGCATGACTTTTAGGAAGAATAATGTACATTTAACCTGTAGAGAGATTTGTGAAATGAAAGTCAGTCAGTCAGTAACAACGTAGAATTTCGTACGTACGTACATCAGTTCGAGTTGCCACACCACCTTAACACAGAGATGCAGTTGTCGATTCAAATACCGTAGTGGTAGAGGTAGCAAGAGTATAAGCAGTAATCGGGAAGATTAGGGTTTGGATTTGTTATTTAAAGAGTATAATCCAGTGAAATAAATTTGGAAAGAGGAAAAAAGGGGACATGAAGAATTCAGAGGATTAGAATTTGGGAGTAGGCTAGGGTTAGGAGCATAAGGCCATGATTAATAAACAATGAATAATAGGAAAGGATAAGCCATATATTCTGTGATTTGGTTATATTCATCTTAGTAACAGTCGAACTTGTTATATTCTTGTTCTTTCTAGATACTAGGCGGTCCGTAATAAAGTGCCTCACTGGTGGGCGGAAGTTCAAGGAAATGTTGAAGCTCTTTGGAGTCTAGAAATAGGGTTATTAGCTTTTTGAATCTGGTAAACGTATCACAGTTACGGATAGGCATTGGCAGCCTGTTCCACAATAAACTATACCGTACTGTAAAAAACTTACAACGTATTTGTTTTTGGTGTTTTACGGTGAGTAGTGTATATGCGTTGTTTCTAAGACTATAGGCTGGGTCGTGGGTCATAGTCGGACAGGAGGTTAGAAAGGAGAGCCCATATATCGCTTTGTAGAGAAATAATAAGTTGTTCTTTAGCCTACGGTCCCATAAAGGCTCTAAAGATAGGTGCTTACATCTATCTGTGTAATCGAGATTCGAGTTACATCCTAGTAGTTGACGTGTGAAACGTCTTTGAACATCTTCTACTCTTATCTTGTCTGTGATATTCATGTTAGAGAAGACAAAAGAGCAGTATTCAAGAGAGGGTCGTACACATATTTTGTAGAGAGTAAGCTTACACTCTGTTGTGAAAAAGTTTTTCATTATAAAACCAATTAGCCGTCTAGATTTAGAAATAATAGAGGAGGTATGTTCTTCAAAGTTCAGGCTTCCTGTGTAATTAATTCCTAAATCGTGTACTGATTGGAGTGTTTGGACTCTACTTTCATTTAAATGAAGTTGCGGTTTATAATGATGCTTTTCAAAGTGCATGATCCCGCACTTGTTGAGGTTAAATGGTAATTGCCACTTTTCACTCCATATAGTTAAGTTATTGAGGTCCTTTTGGATCTGGGATACACTTTCGCTTAGTGTCTCAGGCTTATAGCTGTATACTATTTTGAGATCATCAGCATATAAGTATTGTTTCCCGAATTCTATGGTGTTACATATATCGTCTATTTACATAAGGAACAAAAGTGGACCTAATACGTTTCCCTGGATGACTCCACTGGTGATTTGTCTAGGGGACGAGATTCAGTCATTGTACTTTACCATCTGTTTACGTTCTGTTAAGAACGAAGCAAACCATGAGTACAGTGGGTCGTGTATTTCGAAGGACTTTAGTTTGATGAGTAGCCTTTTGTGTGGGACCTTATCAAAGGTTTTTTCAAAGTCTAGGAATAGGACTGATACAAGGAGTCCGCTGTCTCGTTTCAGAGTTATATCACCCAGGTAGTTTACTAGGTATGTATCGCATGATCTGGGCCTAAGAAATTTATGCTGGGAGGTCGAGATGAGATTATTAGTTAGTAGATGTTGGACTACAGCCGCCTTAACTACTTTTTTCATCTCTAGATACAACTGAAGTTATGTTTATAGGCCGGTAATTGTCAACATTTGCTTCAGGTTCTGTTTTAATTTTGGGGATGATATGTGTAGTTTTCCAGACAGTAAGGTAACACGCTGAAGAGAGTGATATCGCGAATAGTTTGAGAAGCAAAACACATATATCTTCACCTCCACGTTTTAGCATGCTAGATGAAATACCATCTGGTCCATCAGTGTAGGAGTGTTTCAATGTACTGATTGCCTTAGAGACATTTTGTGCATTGAATTCTACATTAGTAATTTTACAGGGAGTTACTGGGATTGGTTCTGAATCATTAAATGGGTTTTCGTTAGTTAGTGAGGAACAAAAATGTTCACTATATAATTCTGTGACAAGTCTGGGATCTTCGTATACTTGTTTGCCTTTAATGAATATACTCCCTCTAGATTTAGAGCGTTTAGGTTTATTTTAGAGTAGCATGGTGAGTGCAGATGAGTTATTATCAAGTTCAACTGCACGTTTTTCCTTTGCGACTACTTTTTGTTTACTTATTGTCTCTGTTCGGACAAGTATTTCTGTCATCGTTATTAAAGAGGAAAAGTCATTTAAGTTGTGGAATCGAGTACAATGTCTTTGAAGACGTGTTCTTGTACTGAGCGGTATATAGAGATCTTTGGAGAACGTAGGTTTACAGTATTCTAAAGGTGCGATGTTGTTGATGATACTTTTGATGTTGTGATAAAATATATTGGTTAATGTGTCGGTATTGTTTGAGGTAAAGAAAGTTCTCCAATCAGTGCTTCTTAGGTAATTGTGGAAGTTATTCCAATCAACCTTGCGATAGTTTCTACGAAGTGTTACGGTTTTACTTCTATTGGTTGTGGTTTTTACATTAAGTCTGCATATGACAATATTATGATCACTACCTGGGAACTTTTTTACAATATAAAAAGTATTGTGGATGAGGCCACTGGTAAAGACTAAGTCCAAGATGATTTGATGTCTGGTAGGGCTATCGACATACTGAGTCCATTGTCCAAACTCTAGACATTCAACAAATGATTCATAACGTCTCGGTGCCTTGACTGGCAGCCAAGAAATTTCGGGCATATTGAAGTCACCACAAGTGAGCTTGCCGGTGAATGAGAGGGATCATGCTAGTGCGAATACCTCCGATAATACTGCTATTTCATCTATTGATGCGTTAGGTTGACGATAAACAGCCGAGCAGTAAGGTAACGGAATTCGACGGCTTTAATACAATCCACACCAAATCCTTCAGTTTGTTTAGTTTAGGCATATCACATAGTAGTGAGTTTAGGCTACAGTGAGCGTAAATAAGGCATCCTCCGCTTCGTCCATTCAATCTATCGCTTCTATATAGGAAATAGTTATCAAGAGATATATTTCGGTCGGAAATATTACTGTTAGTCCATGCCTCAGATATCATAATAAGCGATGGTTGATATATGGATACAAACAGGGCTAAATCCGTCTTTTGTTGCAGATTGATCGAGCGTTGATAAGACATATATTAAGCATGTGGCCTACTAAGTTAAAATGGGTGAGTGTATCTCGGATAAAGTCGTCGTAACCCTCGCGGGTGTGAGATGAGTTTGAAGTGAGGGGTTGAATGCTCTTCATTAGCTCGGTATTTTGATAGCTAGACTTAGTGAGAGATGTGTCAAATGAGCTAGTGAAGTTGGTTAGGGAGTTTACCCAGGAGGAAAGGGTGGGAGTACTCTCTGATGGAAACTGTACGGAGGAAACAAATTTACGGTTTGCATGTGGTTTGAAATAACCCGGGCTATATGCTTCAACAGAGGTGTCACTAGGGGTCTTATTCCAAAAAATCTTGTACAGGCCTATTGTGAAGTGTATGGTTATTTACAAAATAGTCTTGATGGTTAGACTCGTAGCCCCTGTTATGGCTATTTACGTTAGCGTGAGAGAGGTCTGCTACGCGTAACTGGGAGGAGTTGCGATTGTTGTTATACATGGCAGCCGTTGTTATGTGATTGGTCGGTACTAAATGGTATGCGAAGTTTTCTTCTTGAGAGTAATTACAGTTGCGATCCTGGGGAATGTAGGTAGGGTGTAGAGTGAGAAACCTATTATTAACATTCTTATTTATGGTTTTAAACTTCAGGGGGCGACTTGGGTGACCAGTTCTCTGGTAGTTTTCGTTAGTTTGCGTGTAAGAAGGCTTGCTACGCTGAAGCTCACCACCCATTTTGCAACTTAGAGGTGTTGAAGGCAAGTTATACGATAGCAGGGGGAGAACCTGTTCACTGTTCTTGGGATATCTATAGAGCAGTTGGGTTCAATCTTACGTGTTTCCCTATTCGGTATCATGAGTTTTGTCTTCCCACCTTTTATTTTCAGAGCTGGAGTCTTTCATTCTCTCTGTGAGATGAACTTAGGTTCATTCAAGTCTACTTGTGGAATATCTTTAGGAGGACAAATTTTCAAGTGTATAGGTTTAGTTGGATGTGTGTTGTTACACGACATTAGTGAACGGACAGCTGGGATTAGTCATGTCGTTATGGTTTTCGGTGTCAGTTGGGGCCCGTATCTTATCCAAAGGTTTCTGATCTGTAGACTCATCTAGATCAACAGAGTGATCAGCCGTATGTGGAGTGATGTCATGTTTATGGCTCTATGTTTCAAACTATTTGGTGTGTTGAAAAATGTCTCTGGCTGATTTTTAACTGTAGCACTCCCATTCAATTCTATCGCTTCACGTTTTCTTACACGACGTTGACAGGGCGTAAGGTCTGGAGTGACTTTTATATTCTTGTATGGAATTAGTGAGCTAATATTTTCGCTCAAATCAATAAACTGCTTAGCATCGTTACAACAGCCAAAGATAAACAAAAGGGGACAAGTCAATCTGTCTGACTTTTTTCTAAGGCGGATGACTTCGCAGTTAACGTTCGGCATACCGCATGCTCTAAGGCAAATATCCCTTAACTTAGATGGGTGTGTGCGGTCAGGGAGGTTATACACAACTGCATTGAAGGAGGACATTACTCTCTTCGTCACTTCTTCAGCCACAAACTCCAAAATACACTGATGATGTCACAGGTATTCAGTGTTTGACAACGCTTCTACCAGTAACACCTTCTAATGTATTTCGTTCCCACCCAGAGAAATCAAAAGACAGAGTCGAGGAGTTCGGAAGAGTATATTTGGCGATAACCAATATATCGGAATTCTCTGATCTAATCTGGCTAGCGATTGCGGTTGATGTTGAGCACGGCGTTACCACACGTGATCTGGTGCAGATGCCTGACCGAGTGCCTTCAGCTAGGTGAGTACACTAAAATATATGGTCAGCATCCAATGTCGAATACTTAGTGCTATTTATTTTGGGGATTTATTTACCGCTACAGATCACTCCCCCCCTAGTGGGGCAGTGACGACCCTAAGACGTGGCCAGCCAGAAGTTTAAACTCAACGAGTTTGCCGTTGGTAAACACTCTTCTGATAGCTTACTAAATTTAGCAGAGTCTGGTCGTCTTTCCTTACTATATGGGACGGAGGTACAACATAGTAAAAAAAGAAAATGTACAATGAAAATTTCGGGTCCTCATAAACGTCATCGTTCTTTTCCAGCCGTCCTGGAAAAGAAAAAAGAAAATGTAAGTTCAAGTCGAAAATACACTCATATGTGCGTAAAAACACAATGTCGGCGTAAAAAAAATTGAAAATAAACTCATGAACACGTAATAGCGTCAAAAAAATATTGTCTTTTTTTGTTTGTTTTTTTTAAATAGAAATAAAAATATATAAGCATATTAAAATTGTTTTTTTTTAAAAAATAATATAAAATGTCGAGAAGTGCCTTACGTGCAATAGTCGTTTAAATGTTCTGGAAATCTCACCCTTCTTCCAGAACGCGTCGTTTTAAGTTTATTTTCGGATACTGTCGAAGTATCATCGTGTGTGTTGGTTGTCGGATGAGGTATTATAAGTGTCGGAGTCGTGTTGTTCGATTGTACCGAAGGAAAATCCACGTAGATAGGATTTTCTTCTAAATACGCTGCTTTTAAGCGATCGATGCTGATGCTATCGTTGATCCCGTTCTTATCGACCATATAGTACTTAGATTCGCGTTGAAGAACTTTGAAGGGTCCTTCGTATGCTGATTCGAATGGTCGTCGATGCGAGTCTCGACGAACGAAAACGTGTGTACTATATCGTAAGTCAGGTTGAACAAAAATATCAGTTGATTGAGGTCGAGTGAAAGCAGGTTTAACTGAACGCATTGCGTTTGTAAGCCTGTTCGTGTAGGAGGTTAGATCCATGTTCATTGAAGAGGATGAAGGATCCACGAATTCTCCTGGAAGTCGAAGTGTCGTTCCATAAACGAGTTGAGCCGCAGTGTATCCAATGTCAGCTTTCACTGCATTGCGGATACCTAGTAAGACAAGTGGAAGAGCGTCGGTCCACTGTGGAACGTTTGCAGCTGATAGCGAAGCTTTCAGTTGTCGGTGAAAACGTTCTACCAACCCGTTTGCTTGCGGATGATAGGCGGTCGTTCGGAAGCGAGAGATTCCTAAAAGTGTGGTCAGACGACGGAAAAGATCGGATTCAAACTGACGTCCACGGTCTGTAGTGATGGTTTAAGGGCAGCCAAAGTTTGCTACCCATCGTTCGACTAAGGTGCGAGCCACTGTTTCAGCAGTGATGTCCTTGATAGATACTGCTTCTGGCCATCGAGTGAAACGGTCAACGCAGGTTAAGAGGTAAGAGTATCCATTTGAATCTGGTAAAGGTCCTACCAAATCCAGATGAACATGGTCGAAACGAGCATCGGGAGTTTTAAACGAGCCTAAGGGACATTTATTGTGTCTGATAACCTTAGATTTTTGTCAGCTTACACAGGAGCGTGCCCACTTCCTCACGTCTTTATTCATTCCAGGCCAGCAAAACCTTTCTGCTATAAGCTTGATGGTTGCACGAACACCTGGATGCGAAAGTTGGTGCAGTGTGTTGAAGACATTGCGTCGATAATGTTTCGGCACGATTGGGCGATCCCTACCTGTAGATGTGTCACAAAGTAGAGTTTCCTTACCTGTTCCCATCTGTTAGATGCGTAGTTTAAGGGTTGTGGACGATAACTCGTGCTGAAGATCAGTGTCTTCTTTTTGAAGCTAGGCGAGTTTAAGAAGGTCGATTCCTTGGAAACTGTTCAAGGAAGTTATGCGAGATAAAGCG
This sequence comes from Schistosoma bovis, assembly GCA_944470425.2. Lineage (NCBI taxonomy): Eukaryota > Metazoa > Platyhelminthes > Trematoda > Strigeidida > Schistosomatidae > Schistosoma > Schistosoma bovis. The sequence goes on from OX103957.1 coordinate 16,683,385, forward strand.
TCTGCAACTACATTGTTTGCTCCAGAGATGTGTTGAATATCTGAAGTAAACTGCGAAATGTAGTCCAGTTGTCGAGACTCACGGGGAGAGTACTTGTCTGAAGGAGAGCTTAAAGAGAAGGCAAGTGGTTTATGGTCAGTGAAAAGAGTGAATTCACGACATTCGATGTAGTGTTGGAAATGCCGTACAGCACAATACGTAGCTAGGAGTTCCCTACCGAGTGTGCTGTACCTCGATTCGGTGTCTAGCAACCTTCTAGAGAAAAATGTCAAGGGTTGCCAGGAGTTGTTAACTCATTGTTGTAAGACTCCTCCGATTGCCGAGTCCGACGCGTCTACTGCGATGCTAATGGGTGCTCGGGTGTCCTGATGTGCGAGCATTGTTGCTTTAGCAATCAGTTCCTTAACTGTGGAGAATGCTTTTCGTGCAGTATCGTCCAAATTAATGGATTTTGCATTTCCACGAAGTTGGTCGGTCAGAGGTTTCATAAGTAATGCGCATTTGGGTATGAAACGTCTATAGAAACTTACCAGGCCGTTGAACGTGCGTAATTGCATGACGGTGGTCGGTTCTGGGTAATCCAGAATGGCCGCCACTTTGGTTCTAAGGGGTCGGATACCTTGAGCATCGATAGTGTCTTGGAAGTCTAATGAGTCGGTTCCGAATTGGCATTTCTGAACGTTTATAGTTATGCCATGTTTTTGAAGTCGTTCGAAAACAAGATCCAGATGCTTGAGATGTGTTTCTCTGTCCGGACTTGCGATTGAGCAGTCGTCAACATACGCATGTACGAAGTTGAGACCTCGAAAAACGTCGTCTATGAATCTTAGGAATGTTTGAGCAACGTTTCTTAGACCGAAAGGCATTCGCAAAAATTCATAGGGTCCGAAGGGAGTTATGATAGCTGTTTTCGGTATGTCGTCAGTAGCCATAGGGATTTGGTTCTACGCTTTAACCAAGTCGATTTTCGAAAACACAATTGTACCTTCCAAGGTAGCTGTCAAATCGTGAATGTGAGGCAACGGGTAACGATCGGGAATGGTTTTCACGTTCAATCGCCGATAGTCACCAGTTGGACGCCAATCGTTGCTGTCCTTTTTAGGGACCATGTGCAACGGAGATGCATAAGGGCTACTTGACGGTCGTATGATTCCTAAGTCCATCATGTGATCGAATTCGTTTTTCGCTAACCTTAGCTTTTCAGGAGCTAGTCGTCGTGCTTTAGAAAATACAGGTGGTCCTGTAGTCGTGATGTGATGTGTAACGTTGCTGGTTACACACGGTAGTTTCGGTTGAGTTTGTTGTATCCCAGGGTACTTATCGAGTAGTGGTTGATAGAGTGGGTCTATCATATGTTTAACTGTGACTGGGGATACTCTACAACCAGTAAAAGAAGTTACGCAAACGGACAAATTAGTGTTTCCGTTTACTAGCCTCCGTTTGCGAGTGTCGATGATCAGATTGTGGTGTTGTAGAAGGTCCATAACAATGATTGGCATAGAAACATCTGCAACAACGAAAATCCAGTGAATGGGTTTGCGTAAACCCACGTTAAGGTAAACGTACCTTTTGCCATACGTAGCGATCGGTTTTCTGTTTGCCGCCTGTAAGTTTAGGGTCGATTCGTGAAGTCGGTCGTTAGGATTTGCTGGGAGAACGCTAACTTCTGCGCCAGTGTCGACGAGGTAGCGAACTCTCGTTGTCACATCTGTGACGAATAACAGACGGCTTTGTTCGCCGGCTACGGTTGCCGTTAACGCGTGCCGGCTTGGAAGTTTCCCGAGTTGTTTTTCGAATCAGTCGGTTTCGTGTTGGAAAAATTGCAGGGTTTTCTGCAATTTCTTGAAAGCTTTCCATACTGGTTATGATACCAGCACCAGTCGGGGTTTTCTGTCTCTCGTGGTCTAGAGACAGATCGCTTACGAGAAATGCTTCTACGTGGTGTGCGCGATCTCTTACGGTCGGTGCGAAGACTAAGATAACGCGTGAGTGTGTGACATAAGTCGTTTATATCATTCTGAGTCGTTTGAGGTTTTTCTTTGACTGAAAATACCTCGGTAGTAGATTTCGTAATTTCTAATATGCGGTCGGCAGATGCAGCTAGCTCGTCTAAGGCGTTGTTCTGGAACGAAACCAGAACTGCTTGCACCTGTTGGGGAAGTTTCGACGAGAAGAGTTGTTTGAATAGACCTTCGTCGAAAGTTCTTGGGCCTATTACCTCTCTCGTCCGTTGCAACATGTCCGTCGCAGAACCGTGTTGCAGGTCGATATTGTTGAAAAGTTGATCTAACCTTTGTCGATCAGTTAGATTTCCTCGTTTAAGAATCGAGCATTTTAAGATTTTGTAAGGATCGGAAACATCACTAGTAAACATACTAGGTGTTACGTACCTGTTGAATTCGCGCGGTAGTGCCTTGACTACTGCGAGGAATTGTGCACGTGTGCCGATCACGCCGTGCTCGGAGAAGTCGGCTTCTGCGTAGCAAAACCAAGCTTCGATGTTGTTGGGCCAGAAAGGCATGATTTGAAACGAATGCGGGGACAAGGTCTTAAGATTGAGTACTTTAGGTGTCTGTTCAGTCACGATGAAGTATGAAGTACGATAATAAACGAGGGGAAAATATATATATCCAAGAAAAAACACGAAAAAAAATCACAATGTTTAAAAAAAATAAAAAAATAAGGCAATGATATATCAATATCCCAAAAAGGAACAGACTCACAGATGCAATTAGGTGTACCAGATCACGTCGGTCTCACCAATGATGATGTGACAGGTATTCAGTGTTTGACAACGCTTCTACCAGTAACACCTTCTAATATATTTCGTTCCCACCCAGAGAAATCAAAAGACAGAGTCGAGGAGTCTGGAAGAGTATATTTGGCGATAACCAATATATCGGAATTCTCTGATCTAATCTGGCTAGCGATTGCAGTAGCAGTTGAGCACGGCGTTACCACACGTGATCTGGTGCAGATGCCTGACCGAGCGCCTTCAGCTAGGTGAGTCCACTAAAACATATGGTCAGCATCCAATGTCGAATACTTAGTGCTATTTATTTTGGGGATTTATTTACCGCTACAACACTCAGCTTTAGTGAGCTGCTCAAGATTTCTGTCTGTGTCAAGGCCCCATATATGAGTGAGGGGTGCTAGTTGCTCAATTTTGCCGTTAATTTCGGATAGAGAGTTTTGTAGCTGTCGGATGTCATAACTATATCTATCAGTATTTTGGTGTGTATGAGGTGGACCATTAGACTCTTTGGTTTTTGAAATTTTAGATTTAGGCTTTGGTAGCACATACTGTCTAGTAGACTGTGCTGACTTTTTGATGTACGTAGGTATAGTGTCTTGTATGTCAACCAGTCTTACCGTTGGCATACTGCACGTAGAGATAGAGGGGTTGCGACATGGAGAATCTGGTGATGATAGAGACATTTGTGTACAATACACATATTTTTCAGTAGTTAAAGGTTCGACATTGTCAAGCACTGAGTCGTCAGTTGTAGGTGTTACAGATTTGGACCTTTTATTTGGCTTGGAAGTTGGTGAAATTTCTCTTTTACTGGAGTTATTGGACATGATATGAAAATAAGTGAGCACAGTGCTCGTTAAATTAAATATAATATCTGAGTATTAGTTGTTATTAAGTATTAACCTGGTTAATACTAAAGTTAGAGACTATGAGTATATAATAAATCGCAGATCTATTTACGACTCAAGTCCGCAATAGGTACAAGACGAACTGGTAATTGTCCGTCGAATAAAAATAAGTGTTTTCCCTATTTTTCGAGGTAAGATGTACCCGATGTACAGGATAAGATGATAATCACAGTATAATACACCCTACAAAAGAGCAAGTCGAAGAATTCCTAAACCACGTGGAAAAATATTACCGCTTTCAAAGTTCGCGCTCAGTGACTCTCCGTGTTTGATCGTCTTTGTCTCCGAAAGATTGCTGACATCCAGTGGCAGCACCCTGTTGGCAATGCAGAGGTTCGACATCGTGTGTTCGGGCACAGAGACGACAATCCATTTGGTGTCACTATCTTCAAACATCGACTTCGGTATCTCGGACATGTTCTACGAATGTCGTCCCTGAGAAATCCAGGTCGTGCATTATTTGCCGACTCTGAGACTGGTTGGGAGAAGCGGAGAGGTGGTCAGTATATGACATGGCGTCTTGGTATGAAAGAAAGCCGCAAAGGACTGGCTTGTGTTGATCCTTCACGACTCCCTGGTTGGGGTCCGAGAGATGGTGCAACACAGTGGCTGGAGACGTTATCAGATATGGCTCAGAATAGAAGCCAGTGACGATCCTGCTGTAACCTTCTTTTACTTTCTTCATAAAAAGTGGCTGTTTCTTTCTTAACTGAAAGATTTCTTCTGTTTGTACCTTTTCGTTTCCTTCATTATTATCATTACACTACCTTACACTAATCTGTACTTTATTTTTTCACGCTCCTTACTTTTTTCCTTCCTCCTTCTCTTCAAATTCTCATTGTTTTGTGTGGCGCATATATATTAGTTGCCCTCTTGTACCAATATTTATGTGTACAAATAAATAAATAAAATAATTAAGTGAATGGTTTCCGCACAATGGGAATACATCTTGTAGCGGTAAATAAATCCCCAAAATAAATAGCCCTGTAAGTTTTAGACATTGCATGCTCAACATATGTTTTAGTGAACTCATCTAGCTGAAGGCGCTCGGTCAGGCATCTGCACCAGATCACGTGTGGTAACGCCGTGCTCAACTGCTACTGCAATCGCTAGCCAGATTAGATCAGAGAATTCCGATATATTGGTTATCGCCAAATACACTCTTCCAATATCCTCGACTCTGTCTTTTGATACAACGTCACGCTTCAAGACATATGTAGGTGATAGAATCAACTTCATCCGCGAACAAATAAGGCCATCACAATGGACTTACGTGCCATCAACTATGAACCCTACTGATTTAGCTTGAAGCAGAATACGTAAGTATGACTCTGTATTAAAACTTGGCTTTCTGGACCCGAATTTTTAGTGACCGATAAGAATATAGGATCTTGGAATAAACAAAATGAGATATAAGGGTTTGCTTTCAAGGTGGAGATGAAGAACGTTATGGCCTCCATCTAAAAGTTGCTTGCGCACTATTAACAGACTCTTTTCTGATGGCCTGTGTCAGTCCTGTCAATGGTGGTCTCCCAGTTGATCCAACTCTTTTGAAAGAGTCGACGGATGGGGCCCGAACCACTTGCTGAGTTAATGAATTCTACAGCAGTGTGAAGTAGTCTTTAAGTCTTGGCTAACGATGACTCCTAAGTCATTATGTGTCTGGACGAAAGGTAGCTCAGTGTTATTCATCGTTTATGTATCTGTACCTTGATGACCGATATGCATCACAACACACTTGGAAGTATTTATCGGCAACTGACAGGTTTGAGGCCACTCAGATAATTTTTTCAAGTCATTTAGGAGTTCCAAGCTATCACCCTTACATCGTATCGTTCTCCATATCTTCATATCGTCAACATATAGGAAGACCGATGATGATAGGAGACAAGGTAGGTCATTAACATACAAGAGGAATAGCGCTGGCCCCAAGACTGGACACTCGGGCACTCCACCAAGCAGAGTTTCCCGGCTACATAACTTCGAGTTCACTCATACTATTTGTTGACGCCCAACTAGGAAGTCTTTTATCCACATCAATAGATTGCCTCCAATTCCGACATTTCTTGGCTTATATAACAGCCGGTTGTGCGGAACTTTGTCAAAAGCTTTGCTGAAATCAATGTAGGCTACGTATACAGGTAACTTTTGGTCCTCAAGAGCGCAACAGCTTTCATGAGCGACTAGTAAGACAAGAATAACTCATTCATCGAGGTACTTAAACAGCTCCTTCCGAATAATCTTTTCTATTATTTTAACAACCACACTAGTTAGGCTAACGGGTCGGTAATTCTCAGGTTTATGTTTCGTAGCTGTTTTTATGACAGGACTTACTAGGGCGTTCTTCCAGTCTTTTGGTAAACAATCCTGCATTACGGATAGAATAAAGCATATATTTAAAGGGTTTGCAACGAAGTTAGATAATTCCTTCAGTAGACTAGGATGGGATTCGCCGGATCACGTGGATTTACCTATGTCAAGCTTATTTAGCAGACTAAAGACATCGATTTCTTTGATGGTCACGCCATCCAGTGTATGTGTGGGGGGTTGTATGTGCTGATGGGAAGGGTGCTTCTACGGTATATACATCGCTAAAGTAGTTTGAGAACACTTGAGCCTCACCAAAGTCGTCCTACACTTATGATGCGGCAGTACTGTCGCCCCATAGTGTAGGAGTATTTCCTTTTCTTTTAGTGCTTTGGTTTATATAGCAATACAAGTTTTGAGGACATTCTATAGATTCCTTAACAGTTTTTTCTTCGTACAAATTTCTAGACTTACGAAGGGCCGAGGCACAGGTATTCCGAGCTTTTCGATACTGAGATTTTGTTTCATCAGCCCCCAGTAGCCTAAATCTATCCCTCAGTTTTCTTCTCTTATAGCGAAGGATGTGGACCTCTCTACTGAACCATGGTGGAGAGTTTCTCGGCCCCCTTGGTATAGTTCAAGAAATACGGGGTGCGTTAACTTTTAAGTATAAACTTCGAAATGCGTCCCAAGCCGTTTCAATTGAGGACTGTGAGTCTATTGTCCGACTTAGTTACGATGCAGAGTGCATGATATTAGGTGTGTTTGCTTTCCAGGCGTTAGGTCTGGATTGAAGTCATGATTGACAGTTATATGGAAGTCGAAAGTTAAAACTGTGTGATCACTATTACTCAGGGATGGCATGTAATAGAGGTTCGCATCGTCATTTTCATAGTGAGTGAATAAAAGATCTAGTAAGGATGATTCAGTGATCGGGTCGTTCTTAGTCGCTTTGTTCACATGTTGCACTACGGCACGTGATAACCGCATCAACTAGTTCGTGCTCGAAGGAATTTTCTGACGATTCAGTTCGCAGATTTTCCCAGTTTACCATAGGTGCATTAAGCTACTCTAGGATTAGACATCGACCACTTTGTGATTAAGTATTTAGACTGATTGACAGGACCTCATTTACCTCACAGCTTGGTCTGCGATAGACCAAACCAATCAGCAGCTCCTGTCTCTTGCATTTAAAGCGGCAACTGACTAATTCACACATCTTAATCTCATAGGATACACTGTCGATAATGGAGAATGGAGTAGCATTCTTAATGAATAGAGCTACTCCCCCTCCTTTATGCTTATGTATTCTGTCGGCTCTTAATAACGTAAAACTCCAGAGATCAAGTTCCATACTATCTATAGACTGTGTCAGCCAGGTTTCTGTGACTGCGATTTTGCTTGGCCCTGTAGAGTCAATCTGTACACCTAGTTCCGGTCGCTTATAGAGTAAGCTTTGGGCATTGGTGTAACAGATCCGAAGCCTGTTTAATAGGCATCGTTGCGATTTTTAACATGCAGAGAGTTGCCAAAGAAGATATACAGTGATAGAAGAATGAACTTTGTTAGACTTTTGCCGGACTTAAAATATAAGAGTGGCCAAAGAAATGACCAGATGGAACATAGAACGCACTATAATGCTCCCCACGCAAGTCATCCTGGAGGAATGTGGGAAATATTAATAAGTAATGAACTTAGAACTTTGAGTTTACTATCTGGTGAGCAGACTATTTCCTGTGGGATGCTCACCACTTGTTTGACTGCAGTAGAAATAATACTTGATGATACACCTCTATCATGAATAACTATCTGACCACATATGACAATAAAAATCAAAATATACACCGGTTAATGACTTATAGTACAACTTCCTCGCTGTCAAATATTGAGATTGTTTCCTCTCTACATCTACGGAGTGAAATAACAACCTTCTAATTTAAATATTTTGCTTATTTATTCATTCTATATTTTATCACTTTCCAACTCACAGTTATCATTTCCTGGATTATAGATTGTCCATTTCAATATTCTGCATTTAATTTTTTGCGTTTTCTGCGTTAGTTCATTTGGTGTCTTCTTTAATAATAAGTAGTTTATTCAACTATTTGTTTAATTGTTTAATTACCATTATAAATATTCGTTTTGTATTGTTCGTTTGATTCTTTTCATTAATGTTTGATACTGTCATTGATCAGTCACTTATTAAGAAGTCCAAAACAGGCAATAGAAAATAAGTTTTATTTTTTTATATTCTACAAGCAAGTGGCTATCAGGACTCAGAAGCCAAGTGAATAACGCGATGGCGTTTGAAGCGAACAATACTGGGGTCTAGTTCAAGATTAAACATCAACACTAAAACCAATTCAGTCCAATACACATGGAGTCTTTCATCTCACCTTCAGTTTCTAGTTACCCAACATTTAATGTATTTCATATGAGTGTAGTACCAAATATTGATAGTCAAAGAACTACACACTGTGCAGTGGTTGCAATGTCCATCAATGAGTTACATTCGAAGGTTCTTTAGTAGAATCGTTGAACAGATTATCTTCAGATGGTAAACGTTTTCATATAATCATTTAGCACACTACAAAACGTTTGCCTCTTTCTATCGCGTAAAATCTTATTTGTCAACCAGCGTTTTACTCAATTCGATTTATGCCTGTCAATCAAATTGAATTTTGTACTCATTGCACAATATCAAGTGATTCAGTTGAATTAGGGAAATAATTATGTCCACATTAGTGGAGTTCCACACTCCTGAACTAAAAAACGATCTCTCCATTGGAAATTGTAATAACAGTAACTGATCCTAATAAAGTTGGACTCAAGAACACAGGCAAACGTAGTTGACAGATGACAGTCAACCTCAACATCCACAGATAACCAACCCAACAGTTCATTTCACCTTGATTTTAGTAACACACTTCACTCAACAATTTATAAATGCCACTCATATCATTCGCCTCTATCTGACCTCTATTCAACATGAGGACAATTATCTCACACAAATCGACATTACGCAAAAATATACTGCTAAGCAGAACTACGAAAACGGTTGCACGCACTCGGAAATGAAATGTTTCAAATGGAAGATGTATCTCGTTTGATAAACTTCCTCAAATTCGCTTAGTGATGCAATGGCTTTTGAATGCTGTGCACTCAGGAATAAGATTTGAAAAATTTGGAATTCTGTCCGATTCCCTTGATCAACTATAACATTACACCAAATTCTATCATTTCTGTTACATTGTGTGAAAATATTTAAAGTAAAATATATTATTACTTCTTTAATCTCAGTGTAAATTATCAGACCATTTAATTAACAAAAACATATGTCTGTTGACCTCAGTTGTTGACAGAAGTATCAATGATTATACTTTGTTGTCGTCAGTCACCTCACGCCATCTCATTAATCAAATAATATGGTATTATTCTATATCATCTATTATGTATAGTGGGCGTAATATGAATGTTATTTAGAACCTCAGCGTAAATAATCAGACCATTTAATTAACGAAAACATATGTCTGTTGACCTCAGTTGTTGACAGAAGTATCAATGATTATACTTTGTTGTCGTCAGTCACCTCACGCCATCTCATTAATCAAATAATATGGTATTATTCTATATTATCTATTATGTATAGTAGGCGTAATATGAATCGTATTTAGAGCAAAAAAACAACGATTTCTAACAATAACTTGTTTAAATGACTGATAATTAGCCACACGTACAGAAAAAAATGAGTGAAATTCTCATTTTTCATTAGATTACTACTTTCTCTAAACAAAATGAAGTGAAAACAAATCTCTCGGCTGTCAATTCATCGATGAATAAACACTGTAGCCATTGACCGTCTAATTTCAGATGAGTTTAGTGGTTGTTTCCTCACAGAATCGTCCAGCTCTCACTTCTTCAGTTTATCAATCTATGGATCGCGCATTAATGATCCTGATTCTTTGAAACTCGACTAATTATTGCTTCCTGTGTATATCGGTCTATGAGACTGTGGTGAATCATCCTGGTGATAAAATCCACATCACCTTCTGTGTTCCATTTTATATCAATCGCTGTGACGGATAAACTCATCCTCATCCGATATTCTGAATAAACACATTTTACTATTGACCAAGTGTATGTTTTCACTGAATATTGAATATGGTTGCATATCATGGTTCAATGTAAGCGATCAAAGTTTACATGATGTTGAATACATTTTGACATGTCATTTGGTGCTGAAGTTTGCCCCGACCTTTTCAACAGATTTTTAATGCGCTCTTTTGCAAAGAAGCATTCGCAGTTGAATGTTTAAATAGCATGTCAGGTTTGCATTGTCTTGCCAATTTCAGTTTCATCGTTTCAGATGATTTTATTAACGAGATAATTTAATTTAGCTATACAGTGTTCGGAGTTTGTACACTGTCTGCAGAAAATCGTGTAGTCCGGTTTCATAGTAGTTGGTACAAGTCAGTATGTTATACTCTCAATCTTGAAGAAACCAATACTCCTCGTGTAATTCAAACTCATGTCACTCAATTTCGCAGTATAAAAATTTACTGCTACGTTACTGTCAACAAAACTGACATCTTGTAGGACAGAGATGTTTGTATTTATTGATCAAAGCACAATTGTTGATATCCTGTTTGTCTAGTAATTAAATACTGATGGAGTTCCATCAATCAGGTATTCTACTTTTACTACATATTAGTAACCATTTATTATGAACTAATGATTCTCATGTACTTGTTGACTGCCTCATTTGGAATTCCGAATACAATACTTTCGCTCGTGCTCATCTAGCTGTTCCTCGTTTTATTGCGTTATTCCTGGGATTCCCAGTTTGCACCATGTTTGGAATACTCCGAATTATCACATTTGCGTATCGATGGAGCCTGTAATGTAACGGTTGAACATACACTAAGATTTTGATGCTTTTGCGAGTTACATGAAAAGGTTGGAAATCTGAGCATATGGCACACATCGAGGCAAGCACCCAAGTGTGTCACAAAGCAAGCCTTAACTTAGAATTTTCAAGGTCATTGGAGAAGACGAAATCAGTGTACTGACAACGGTGTATCAGCCGTTAATTCATCTGTGATCCATCTATTTAAAGTATTTGTTAACTATATTAACTTCTTGATTCTTGTTACTATTGTGATTTATGTTTGAACAAAATGATGGTGACGTATTACATGACATTATCATGAACAACTTCTAACTTCTTTCGTTTCTGTACTCATTCGTACTCTGAAGTAATTCTAGATGATCCTAATTCACCATTTTAGAATTCTTAAGAATTGGCTTTTTAAAATTTCCACGTCGACAATTGATACACCCGTAGAAGTTGGTCAGTCTAGAAGTGCTCATTTCTCATTTATAAAACGTTTACTAACTGGTTTCCTACATCAGCAGTCTTGTGTTTTTTCAGACGTAAGTAATTTCTTCAGTAAAATATAACATCAAGAAATTTCGTGGTTTACGTTAAAAACTAATAAGTTTCAGATAACTAATTAAATCAAGAAGTTCTAGATGCCGATATTGCCGTGATATGGAATTCCTCAACAACACATATCCTTGAAACCATCACAGATCGAACTTGGAACTTCTGGGTCACGCATAGAAAGATAACCTTTTATACCCTTAGGTCCGAATCCAAATTTTTATGTATCTCACTATGATAAATTGGCTTTATTGCACAACTATTGTGCAATAGCATTATGGAGAAACTGTCACACAGAGAACATAGGGAGAGTCTTGTTATATTGGTCGTCACACTTACTGTGCCAGAAAAAGCCGCTAATCACTTATACTCGGAACGAGTGGCCCCCTGCAATTCACACAATGCGAAGTAAGAACACAAGACTGGTATAAGTGATGATTTATTTTCCCCAAAACACGACGACGATGGTGGTCAAAATAGTCTAAAATACACTGGTTTATATATTGATTTTACACCTATTCTGATTAATAATTAAAATAAAATCACATATATGAAAAATACTTAGAGTTATCACAAATCATATACTGAGTATTGTACATGTCAATGGAATAGAGGATTATCGTATATTATATAGAAAAAAATATCATACCAAAAGGAAAACAATTACTACCGTCAATTGTCATGACATCGAATTAGAATGTTGAATAAAACTCACAATCAGTAAATCAATCAGAAATTGATTTTCCTTCCCATCATATCAACTCTATTGATCCAATAAGCCATAGTGACCATTGTTACTTCTCATCTTATACATAAGTCAATACTTATTTTCACTGAAAAATACAATACACCATTTCATCAAAATCACCAATCATTAGGATATAGTCATGTGGCATTTATTCAGTGATCACTTACTTTTATATTCACAACAAAATGTCTCATGTAAACTTGATTGTTGCCCATGGAAAATGGGATTACTTGTTACGTAATCATCAAGTAGATTTATAGGAACTACGCGATCATTCTAAATACCGTTCAAAAAAATAGAAAACAGATTGTCAACTATTTATTGTTCACATTTACCTGAAGCTGAATATATTTCAACTACTTAATTATTAAGATGAATAGACTATCTCTTATTCACGTCATATTTAACATGATTAATTGTTATCTCACTTCACAATTCTTCATGTTTAGTATACCAATTAAATACTTCAGTATTACAACTAAGGCTTGATTTGTGGTGTGTGCTACTGATGTCGACAAATATAAGTATCATGAATCAAAAGTGAAATGTCTGACGACAGAAGGTTATGCAGATTGAAGAGAAGAGAACGAGGACAGAGTATAATGAGTGTGGAAAGAAAAAGGAAAAATCAAGTCTGAAACAATTGATTGACATTTTGAAAATCAGGGATTTACAGTGTGGTTCTCAGACTTTATTAAAAGATTCTGTAATGTTTCATTCATAGCCATTTGATTATTCTCGCCTATGTTCCCGTTCATTACAGATGAATAGTTCAAGAATCTCGTTGTCCACTTAGCTACTGAATCCTGATTGTCGCCCGCTTGTGCAATAGAATGAAGTTCAAAATCACATGATATCCATCTTTGCTTATAAAGCTAGTGATTTTAGACAATGTTGAGACAATCCTCACAGGATGCACATATATCAACAAGAGACTGATCAACTACAGTCCTAAACAACAATAGGAAAATACAAGTAAAATATATGAAGAGTATTCACACTGTTAACATTCACTGTAATCCCATAACCCCACGCTCAAAAGAATAAAGTTTATTCTCATTACCTTCTTTCATTTTTATTGTAGGTTGTTCTATTCAATGTAAATTTACATTTTATACATAAATAATGATGATTAAACCACTCAATGTATTTACATTTTCTTTGAATATATAATAAACCAATAATGAATGTAAGAATAGTCAGTAATGAAATGACACAACTGACAATCATAATAATAAATTCATTTCTGGTCAATCTATCTAAAACATTAAAACATAATGATAGAAATGAATATGAAAAGTATAAAACTTTTTTCATCTTAGTTAATAGCGAGTTAATTTGTAACTGGAATTTCATGGGAAACCAGAAAGCACTGGACGGCCATTTCATCTTGGTGATGTAGCTGTTAAACTCTCGTGCATGAGACTGGTAGATCCTTGGTTCGCATCTCACGAGTCCGGTTCGTTGATGCACACTACTGAGGAGTCAATATATTGGAACGAAATGGTCGTCTAGTGATTCCAGATTTCTATGATGGCCTATCTTCAATTAATTCATGAATTCTATTATTGTATTTCCTTTTATTGTTAGATTTATAAGTTAGATTTTCTTGTTTATATCATCATATTGGTTAGACATTCATTCAAGATCAAGGAGCAATGAAAGGCGATCTCATTTTTAAATGCAACACCTCAATAACGATCTCATCAAGGATCAAATCTAGGATCTTTAGACTTTATCAAATAATTACATATCAAAATGTGATCATCTTACAATGCAGAATTCATTGTTCTTGCATTTTCATGCAGATTGCATTATGCTTCCATTCTTTACTGTTCCATCCTCATGTCTCTCTGCTGTCAGACATTCTGTTCACGACAAACATCATCTACTACTTATGTCAATATAAGTAGCGCACACCACATAGATGATCAAGGAATTATTATTACAAAGTATAAAGAGTTGTCTAATGTTCAGACAAAGAATGTTTCTGTAACCAGAAAGGCATATTATCTAATAACGTTAAAGTAACCACTTAATAGATATCGGATATGTTCTCAGTTGTTGTTTTCTTTTATTTATTTATATCGATTACACTTAAACAACTAGATACTATAATTTGACTTTTTATCATCTTTCCCTTACCGTATTTTCCACGATAGTGTATTGACTATTAGTTCCATGGACAGTTATACGCATTAGTAGTTTATCAAATGACGAATTGTAGGTTTATTCAACATTGACTGTTAAACTTATAAGATTTACACCTTAAAAATTCGATTTATTCACACTTTAGAACAACTTAAAATAAGGAGTCAGAGAGAGGCTTACTTTAGTAGGCTAAACCACCTAACACAATCACATATCAGGGATTAAAAAATTAATGAACAAATATTTAACCTCAGACATATGACTGATTTAGTCAGTCCAAGGGATCAGTTCACGGTGCTAATGACTGTCGGTCTGTGGGTTATTGGTAGATAAACATTTTATATAGTGAAAATTACCATTTTGCCATTTGGTCAATAAAGAAGTGCCGAATTGAGAGAAGAAATTTCTTTTCAATTAGTTTTTCATCATAACTCTACACTAATATACATAAGTATGATTTACACCAATGATATAATACTCATTAAGTGGATACGTTACGTAATAATAATGACATAATGACATTGAAATTAACGTTGAGTAATTGGAAGAAAGAGGAATAATAATATTCAGAGTAATCAAGAAGTTACTACGTTGCGTAATATAAGAAAAAGAGCAGGAACAGAATTTCATAATGGATGGTCAATAGAATAGTAGTTACATAAGAATCAAGAGACGAATGTTGAGAAGTTATATAATAGTACAAAAGCAACAGAACCAAAATTACAAACATTTCTAAAGAAGGAAAAAATGAAGTGGAAGAAGTATAAAAAATAGTTCTTTAGAAAGAAATCTTATACTGATGGCCAGGGCAGAGAAAGTGGTTGTACAAATCTCTTTTGAATGCAAAGGTCAGGTTTGTGAACATGGATTGCGATTGCTTCCGCAATGTGCAAAAGCCGCTATCGTAAACCATGTGGCAAATTTGATGGGATATTGTAGATAACCTTAAAAGCTTTATTCAATTCAACTTGATGACCTGTGTCAACCAAGTGAGAGAGAATAGAACTTTAGATCAATTTTACCTGTCCTTTGTTTAACCATGACGGATGATGTTCTGTAATACGATGACGAAATTACCGAATTGTACGCCCTATATAACTGGCTCCTCAGGAGCAGTTGAACCGATGGATACACATGGATCTGACAAATTCAGACAGTCTGTCATTATTGGCCGTTCTTATTTTGCGGTGGTTGTAGGAGATAACGTTTAATCTGGCTGCATTAAATTTTTTGTACAGCTCTTCTTGGTTTCCGAGTCACGATTTATTCAGTGATGTCATTTATGAATTGTAATTTTATGAGCAGTACTTTCTTAGGGACGGTTGGTATCTTTGCTCTTGTTTATATCTCCATCGTGTGTTTGTCGATGAGTTTCCTAGGGTACCCATTCGTACTAAGTAAGTTCCGAATATTAACCATTTCATCTTCAATGGTGTCATCCGAGCAAATCATTGCGGATGCAGGAATCGGGGTTTCTATGCGCCTCACTGTTAGTTCAAATCAACCATTTTAAGTAGTGGAATGTAGATGAATAAGGATGATACATCAAGTGATATCATGAAATTATTCTTGACTGATAGATTTTTTATGTTCTCAACAAATTAAAAGGCATCCTTGATACTATGCTTGACAATTTCCTTGTGTAATGGTTTAAGAATTTACACCAACGATTTTGCTGAGTCATTCATATCTAAAACTGGTCTAAGGGGCAAGCCAGTTTTGTGTATTTTTGGTAGGACATATAGTATTGGTGCAATCGTTCCTGTATGTTTCAACATTTCGAACACCTTTTCTGAAATAAAACCTTGTTTAATTTTCTTTCAGTGAATCTGTTAATTGCTTTTCAACCTTATCTGCTACGTCGTTCTTCACAGCCGGTTTCTGAAATTTTCTTTTATTATTAAAAAGGGCTTTCATTTTGTTTATGTAGTTATTTTTATCCATGAGTACTATGACATGTTTTTTTCCGGTTTCGTGATTAATAAATTGTCATCAGTTTTAATTTTTCCTAAAGCTTTTCTATGTTTTTCCGTCAAAATCCCTTTCGTGTTATGTCTATGATTTGGGTACTTAAAACAACAGTCGACCAGTGTTGATTTAAATCTTTCGACATTATCTTTTGATGAAGTTACTAGTTCTGCCGTTTGAGCATAAAGAGTTTCGAACTGAATTTCAAAGTCCATTTTATTGACTGTTTTCTTAAAGTCACAAAACTTAGGGCTTAATTATAACGCATAGAACGCAGTTTCATCCAGAATAACGCTAGAGAAATTGTGTACGTACTGACCTGAGTTAGATGAAAATTTCATTTCCGGAATCTGTTTGTCTAGATTTTTGTTAAATTTCATTCTTTTCTTGAGTTAACAACCATCTCAATATAGTCCAGATATTGTTCACTGCCGCACGCGTGATTCGAATTCAGTGCTGTTGGTCTCTCGAAGACGTTAAACCTCTGGACCACTGATTCAGCATCTCACGATGTTAACGTTCAACTTCAATCGATCCAGGTCATTGCGCGACCATCTTCCATTGTCATTGGTGGATAACTGCATCACACTCAACACAGTCCAACTCCACCAATTACGACTTATTACAAGAAATTTAGAAATTTCCTCGCACTAATTAAAACATAATAAATATCAGCAAAGACTTGTAGAAATCCTTTCATGATTTAAATAAAATTCAATAATCCCTACAACCCCTTATTGATAAATGAGAATTGACATAGCAAGTATCATTTACTTTACATACAGTATTCAATATATACGTAGATTATTTTGTAGTTACTTTTATTCCGTAATAAAAATACTCTTTATTTTAATGAGAATAAACTGACATATACCACACCATATCAACATACCAATATAAGAACATGAATATTCAATGTTCAAAAGACAAGCACCGAATTTTGTCTTCAATATTAATTCATTCAATTAAAACACAACATCATTGTGTACATGTAAGAAAGCAAAGTGATACACATACACAATTACACATAAGATCATCACTCTATAGAAGTATCATCAGAATCAAACCAGATTCATTTTGTTTGTATTAGATAAGTAAATAAAATGTCTCAAAATTGATGACATCAATAAATGTGTATTCTGCCAAAACTGAACTGCACAAATACTACTACTATCCACAGAATATTGAGATCGAGGGGAAAGTGTGTGTGTGTGTTTATATATACAAAGACGTGATTGTAGAAAAAATGGTGTAAAACACTGAAGTATTTTCATGAGATGTTTTCTTTATTTCAGAAAATGTCTCATTAATGACTCATTATTAACGGTGCATTTGAACGAAATTAATTGATAGTGGAGATAAGGTATTGAGAGATAAAAGATGACACAACAGACGGCTCGGTCTACGTGTGCTTGTTAAACTAATTTTTGTCCTCTCTAAATCATGGTTTAAGGCTCACACACATTGTGACCTTGAAATAACGATAAAAATGAGCAATAGGCTTGATCAACATTGTTATACATTTTGAAACATAGAGATACACAGCCGTATAACTTCATCGGAACCATGTTATTCATTTAATGCCTTAATGAAGTTACATCTAAAACAGTCCATCTGACTCCTTGAAGTAAGCAGAAGAAACAAGATATGTTTGAACAATTATACGTTTCGATTAAGATTATGAATTGATCAATATCAAACCGCCATCGAAAACCTGGATGCACTGAACGGTTGTTTAGTCCTAGCGTGTGACTTCTCAGTAGTAAGCATCCACGACCCCACACGCGAGATTCGAACCCAGCAGTGTCGGTCTGGATTAGATCGGAACGTTTTTTGCAAAGGTCGAGTGAAATAACTGACTGGCTGCTCTAATCAAACAAGGTCATGAACGCTGTCCAAGCAAGTAATCCAATAACTGCAAGCCAAATGATTCAACGACATTAAACCACCGTTTCACTACAGTGTTACACAGTCACTTAAATATTAATAACTAAGTAGAAGTCATATACTAATATTTCTAACTTAATTTAACACTTATGAAATGTTTCTGAAATAAGAATTATTGCAAAAATACATATGTCGGTGATCAATTTTCAAGTCGGGTCTTATATTCGGTCAATACAACACCATGGAGAAAATTTCAACCCCAGAAGAACCGAAAAGGTATTCGTAATATTTGCGTTGTTTTACATAATGGTTAATCCCGGCCCAGGAAATGAAATCTACTTAGACGAACATACAAACATTTAAAAAACAATAAAAATCTAAATGAATTAGTGTTTTGTGGAGATCACTTTCATTTGTAATCAATATTTGTTATGGATTGTTTCAAACTACTAATAACAAGCTCATTATTGATTCAATTATTAATGAGTCCTAGTCAGAAGACGTGACTAATGCTGTTGCGTGACAATAGTGCTAAATTGTAAACTGATTGGTGTTTGATACATGCATCAATAGACAACAATCTCAATGATATCAACTCTTGTACAGTCGTCATGAGAACTGCTTGGGTTGGATTAAATACCTGTGTTTAGGGTTGTGAGTATACACTCCTGAGAAATCTTATGCTAGTACAAAACAGTTGTCCTTCACTGCATGATTTTCAATGCTAGCCCAAATATGATTATTCTAAGACGAAAATTGCTGATTAAGTTGGTATTGTTATCAAATTTAGTAACACTCTATGAATTAAGCCAACCAAACTACAAAAAAAGCATGAACGAGTCGGTATTAACAAGATAATCTTCACAGTAAGTTCATATGGTGACAGAGAATGATCAGTTCTAGTACTGGATATCAACAACAGGAGTTCAAAAACCCTTACTGATAATTTCATTTCTGTTGAATAAGTCAGTAGCTTAATCGATAATGGATTGACTATTGATAAGGAAAATATTGAGTTTGAGTCTAATTTACATAACAGACTGAAATGCAGGTACACACAAATAGAGAGAAGCGCTCGGCCTACATCCCACTAGTATGTGTGCTCACTGCCGGAGATTGTCATTCTTGTACGAAACACCTCTCCGTTGTTACGCGGTTTTCAATGATAGTTGAACTACTATCAATTCTTGATGTGAGTAATTTAAACTCAACAAATTTCACAAAACTCTAAGGTAACAACAGTAATAATAACCTATGAATATTTGAATAAATATGAGGAAATGTAATGTATTTCGTTTACACCAATAAACAACTTGAATTTAACAAGAAATCAAAAGGATTAATTGGACAGGATCTTGTGAAATCCCGTCCAAATGACTTTCAAACACGTTTTAAATAATAATGAATTTCATGGAAAGAAATAATTGAATTGCTTTTGAATATATTTCTTATAAGTAATGCAGTGTATGCTAAGTAAAAACCGGAGTCAGACAAAAATGTCTACTCTCCTCCTTCCTCATTCTTATGTTGATCGAGTAGTTTATGAAGATCTCGACATCTGAAAGGAAACACGGAACACAGTGGACGGCTCAAAGATAATTGAACGATTTGGACTTTGCAGATGACCTACCCCTCCTATCCCATACACACGAACAAGTGCAGATGAGGAAGGATAGTGTAACAGCAGCCTCCGTCTCAGTGCGCTTCAACATACACAAAGGAAAAACCAATACCCTTGAATACAATCACACTTGACGGCGAAACTCTGGAAGACGTAGAGTCCTTCACATACCTAGGAAGCATCATCGATGAACAAGGAGGATCCGATGCAGACGTAAAGGCGAGGATTGGTGAAGCAAGGGCCGCATTTCTACGATTGAAGAACAAATGGAACTCAAAACAACTTTCAACCAATATCAAAGTGAGAATCTTCAATACGAACGTCAAGGCAGTTCTACTGTATGGAGCTGGAACTTGGAGAATTACAACAACCACAATCAAGAAAGTACAAGTATTTATAAATAACTGTCTACGCAAGATACTCAACAGCCATTGGCCGGATACCATCAGCAATAGCTTTCTGTGGGAGAGAACAAACCAACTTCCAGCTGAAGAGGAAATTAGGAAAGGACGGTGGAAATAGATAGGACATACATTAAGCAAATCGTCAAACTGTATCACGAGACAAGCCCTAACTTGGAATCCTGAAGGGAAGCGGAAAAGAGGAAGGTCAAAGAATACATTACGTCGGGAAAAAGAATCAGATATGAAAAGGATGAATAACAACTGGAAGGAGCTGGAAATGATTGCCCAGGACAGGGTTGGATGGAGAATGCTGGTGAGCGGCCTATGCTCCTTCAAGAGGAGTAACAGGCGTAAGTAAGAAGTAGGTAAATGAGTTATAAATAATATCTACTTTTACACAAATAGTTAAATTATATAAATAATATTGTCACAATCTGGAAAACTCACAAATATGTTAGAGCTCGTGAAGATTGTTGGACATCATCGATATGACTAACTGACCTATGTTAGATTAATATCGAAGTACTGGACCGTTATTTTATTTTAATATGGGACTACATAGCAGTATTCATTTATGATCAAGCGTTACAGACGACCGAACTCAAGATTTTTAAGTCTGTTGACAAGAACTTCACCTACAGGTCAGTGTCCAATGGTTTTTATGTCTAATTTCAATAAGTTAGCGATAACAAATACCTTCATCCATTGCCAATAACTGTCACATATCCCATAACGTTGAAATCCGCTTGCCTCAGCTTGTCACAAGAAATTTCGAACTGCTTTACGAAGTTATCATCGATGAGGTTTTGGAATCGCACTGCTGAGAAGTAACAAACTAGGACGAAATGGTTGTCCAGAGATTCCAGGTTTTTAATCCTTATCCAACATTGGTTAGTACACGAATCAAAGAAATATTTTTTGCAAAAGGGGTTTTGTGGAGATTTTAGTAGTTTCAATAAATGAAATCATGAGTCGATTGAAACTAGACCATCATGGAAGACCTAGAAGCACTGGACGGCGGTTTCGTCCTATTATAGGACTACTCAGCAGTGCACATCAACTCACTGAAGGCAATGGTGACGGTGGAGCAGTTTCGTGAATTGGTTGAAAATAGACATAAACACCGTTGGATGCCAGCTCAATGGCCTAATTGTTCAGTTCGGATAGTGCACACTTTTTTTCATCAGATTTTCAATACATGAATTCCAATATATTTGTCTTTGTTCCTTTTTTCATATCAAAAGAATAATAATAAAGAGGACATTATACGAACAACTGGAGTAGCTTGATGCAACATTCCCAGTATTGAAGTGTGTTTATTTTAATACTTGCACAGCTCATCCATCCATCTATCCATCAATCCATCATGTATTGATGTTATATTCAGTAGTATCAATGATGGTTCTGATACAATGAAAGTGTTACTCAAAGACACTTATATAAAAAAGTGTATACTTGATAAAGAACTATCAACATCAGTTTCAAGTTACTTTTTCTTATCAAAGTATGAGTTAAGATCTGTTATTAATGTTTACTTATTCAATCTAATTACTGATAAACTTGGAAATCACTGACATTATGGTTCGTATATTTTCTTATACTTTGTCTGTTCTCTGAACAAAAAAAGAGGCGATTATTTTACGACTTATATATAAAATATATTTGTGGTGCGTTCGGATGTTGACTGATATAAGTGGTATGTATCATCAATCGGAAGTGAAATGCCTGGTGGTAGAAGGTCAAGAAGATCGAAGAGAATGAATACAGAGAATGATTAGTGCAGAAAAGAAGTAACGATCAAGTCTTACTTACTTACTTACTTACTTACGCCTGTTACTCCTCTTGAGGGAGCATAGGCCGCTCACCAGCATTCTCCATCCAACCCTGTCCTGGGCAATCATTTCCAGCTCCTTCCAGTTGTTATTCATCCTTTTCATATCTGATTCTTTTTCCCGACGTAATGTATTCTTTGACCTTCCTCTTTTCCGCTTCCCTTCAGGATTCCAAGTTAGGGCTTGTCTCGTGATACAGTTTGACGATTTGCTTAATGTATGTCCTATCTATTTCCACCGTCCTTTCCTAATTTCCTCTTCAGCTGGAAGTTGGTTTGTTCTCTCCCACAGAAAGCTATTGCTGATGGTATCCGGCCAATGGCTGTTGAGTATCTTGCGTAGACAGTTATTTATAAATACTTGTACTTTCTTGATTGTGGTTGTTGTAATTCTCCAAGTTCCAGCTCCATACAGTAGAACTGCCTTGACGTTCGTATTGAAGATTCTCACTTTGATATTGGTTGAAAGTTGTTTTGAGTTCCATTTGTTCTTCAATCGTAGAAATGCGGCCCTTGCTTCACCAATCCTCGCCTTTACGTCTGCATCGGATCCTCCTTGTTCATCGATGATGCTTCCTAGGTATGTGAAGGACTCTACGTCTTCCAGAGTTTCGCCATCAATTGTGATTGGATTGCTGTTCTCCGCTTTGAACTTGATGACCTTGGTTTTCCCTTTGTGTATGCTGGGGCCTACTGATGCAGAGACTGCTGCTACATTGGCTGTCTTCATCTGCATCTGTTCGTGTGTACGTGATAGGAGGGCTAGGTCATCTGCGAAGTCCAAATCGACCAATTGATATTGAGATGTCCATTGTATTCCGTGTTTTCCTTCCGATGTTGAGGTCTTCATAATCCAGTCGACCACCAGAAGAAAGAGGCAGGAAGAGAGTAAACAGCCTTGTCTGACTCTGGTCCTTACTTGGAATGCATCTGTCAGCTGTCCTCCATGCACTAGTTTGCACTGTAGTCCGTCGTATGAGTTCCGGATAATATTGACAATCTTCTCAGGAACTCCGTAGTGTCGAAGAAGTTTCAATAATGTTTTTCTATTTACACTGTCAAATGCTTTTTCATAATCAATGAAGTTGATGTATAGTGACGAGTTCCACTCAACTGTCTGTTCGACGATGATCCGTAGTGTTGCAATTTGGTCTGTGTACGACCGATCCTTACGGAATCCAGCTTGTTGATCTCGAAGATGGACGTCTACTGCATCCTTCATCCGGTTCAGCAAAACTCTGTTGAAGACTTTTCTTGGTATTGACAGTAGTGTAATGCCTCCGTAGTTTTCACATTTGCTCAGATCAACTTTCTTTGGAATCTTGACGAGGTGTCCTTCTTTCCAGTCCATCGGCACTTGTTCCTCCTCCCAAATCTTTTTAAATAGAGGGTAAAGCATGTATGTGGTTACTTCGACGTCTGATTTCAGTGCTTCAGCTGGTATGTTGTCGGATCCTGCTGCTTTCCCGTTCTTGATTTATCTGACGGCCATTCTAATTTCTTCCGTAGTTGGTGGATTGACATCTATAGGAAGATCTATGTGTGCTGCTTTGATGTCCGTTGTATTCATTGGAGCCGGCCTATTCAGGATTTCCTTGAAGTATTCTACCCACCTGTTTCGCTGTTGTTTAATTTCAGTGATTGGCCTGCCTTCTTTGTCTTTGACCGGCTTCTCTGGTTTACTGTATTTCCCTGATAGTTTCTTCGTTGTATAGTAAAGCTGTTTCATATTTGCTTCTCTAGCAGCTATTTCCGCCGTCGTTGCTAATTATTCCACGTATTTCTTCCTGTCGGATCTAATGGTCCTCTTCGCTTGCTTGTTTGCTTCTATGTATTCGGCTTGTGCTTGGACTTTCTCTGTTCGTGTTCGGCTGTTGTTAATTTCTGCCTTATTGTTCTTCCTTTCTTTGATCTTGTCCAGTGTTTCTGTAGAGATCCATTCCTTATGATGATATTTCTTTAGACCCAGAACCTCTTGACACGTTGAAGTCAATGCTTCCTTGATGCCTTTCCAGTTGTCCTCCATAGTAGTTTCTTCTTCTTTCAGTAGATCTTGTAAGGCTTGGAACCTGTTGTTGAGAGCTATCTTGAATTCATTGAGTTTGTCAGTATCTCGAAGGAAGGCTGTATTGAACCTTTGTATTGCTGTTTGTCAAGTTGTCGAGTTCTTTTTTAGCTTCAGTTTTAAATTGGCTACAACTAGGTGGTGATCTGAAGCTACGTCAGCACCTCTCCTGGTTCTCACATCTTTCATTGTCCTTCGGAATTATTTGTTGATGCAAATATGATCTATTTTGTTCTCTGTAGTGTGGTCCAGTGAGATCCATGTAGCCTTGTGTATACGCTTGTGTGGAAATATTGTGCCTCCTATGACCAATTTGTTGAATGCACACAACTTTGCAAATCTTTCTCCATTTTCGTTTCTCTGTCCCAGTCCATGTCGTCCCATAATATCTTCATATCCAGTGTTGCCTATTCCGACTTTGGCATTTAGATCTCACATTAGAATGCTGAGGTCCTTTCTTGGGCATTTCTCAATGATTGACTGCAGCTGCTCGTAAAACTGATCTTTAATTTCGTCATCGCTATCATTGTTGGGTGCATAACATTGGATAATATTCATTAAGATCCACTCCTTCTTTGTTTTGAATGATGCTTTGATGATTCTGGATCCATGAGAGCGACTGTCACCTTCTTTCCACTCTTGTTGATTATGTAGTGTTTGTTTGTTCTTTTAATAACTTGATATGATCCGTCGTAGGGTTGTTTCAGTGGCTTTGTAACAGCAACAACTTGAATACGAATTTGCGCGTTTCTAGATTTTTGTTGAGTTGTGTTCGATTATTATGTTCGCGTGGCGGTATGGCTTTGATTCTTTGCATGGTTTGCAGTAGTTGACTAGCGAAACGGCTTGGGTCCGTTGGTACTGATTTGTTTAGGTGTACTAATTGACCTGATAATGTAAGAGTTGTGCCGTAAACTACCTCAGCGGCTGTACAACCTACATCTTCCCATATGGTTGGCCGGATTCCCAGGAGTACGAGTGGTAATGCGTCACTACACTTTGTTGTAGCCTCCTGTGCCATCAGCGAGCTTCTTAATTGGCGGTGAAACCTTTCGACCAAACCATTAGCTGCTGGGTGACAGGCTGTAATTTTGATGTGGTTCATACCCAGAAGTCTTGTGAATTCCTGAAATAAGATAGATTGGAACTGAGGACCACGATCTGTAGTGATTATCGAAGGTACTCCATAGTTCGATATTTAGCGGTCAAGGAAAACGGATGCTACTGTTTCAGCAGAAGTGTCTTTGATAGAGCATTCCATAGCCCATCTTGTCAACCTGTCCACCGCGGTGAGAATGTGAGTGAAGCAATTTGACGGTGGCAGGGTCCAAACTAAGTATAAATGAATATGTTGAAAACGTTTGTCGGGGAAAGGAAATTCCCCAATTGGGCTGATGGTGTGCTTTCGGATGTTTCTGCGTTGGCACTGTAAGCAGCCACCTGTCCAATGTTTATTATCCGAATTGATCTTTGGCCAAACGAAACGTTCTGTGATAAGCTTTGTGGTAGCTCTGATTCCTGGATACGACAGTTCATGTAGCTGTTGAAATATTTTTCGTCGACAAGGTTGTGGCACAAAGGGGCGATTATTACCCGTTGAAGTGTCGCAAATGATAGGTGCATCTGAGAAAGGGATGGGTACACGTTAAGGATTCAGGTTAGACTTCTCTTTGCACGCCTTTAAATCTGCATCGTCTACTCTTAGTTTAGCTAAATTTTATTTATTATTATTTATTTGAACACATAAATATTGGTCCAAGAGAGCGCCAATATATATGTGCCACACAAAACAATCTGAATTCGAAGAGAAAGTAAGGTAAGGAGCGTAAGAAAAGAATAATAACAAAGAGCTTGGTGTAAGGTAGTGTAGTAATAATAATGATAATAATAGGGGAGCGAAAACGTACAATCAGAAGAAATCTTTCAGTAAATGAAGATACAACCACATTTTACAAAGAAAGTAAAATAAGGTTGCAGCAGGATCGCCACTGGCTTGTATTCTGAACCATATCTGATAACGTCTCTAGCTACTGTGTCGCACCATCTCACGGACCCCAGTCAGGGAGCCGTGTAGGACCAACAGAAGCCAGCTTCCTTTCATATCACGACACATTGTCATACACTGGCCTTTGTAAACAGTGTCGTCAGTTCCTTAGTCAGACCAAGTCATGATCAGAGTCCAGAAAGGTAATCCAAAAGGAGAGGCAGTCTTGTACACAACAGCGTGACCGGTAGCTGATCGCGGTGTGATCAGATGCAGAAGGAGGACGCCAAGTGGCACATCGGCGGTGACTGTGCCGAAAGTTAGTGCTAGCCAGAAACAGGCTACGGTCTGTGCACAGTTGCAGTAGACGGTGCTCGTTATCTGACCTGCGACCCACGAATCCCCATCGGCCATCTACACGACTCTCTTCTGTGCTTAGACGCCCGACCCTAGCATTCAAGTCTCCGGCTAGTACTACAATATCTGTCGAACGCACTTTCTGGAGAACAGATAACTGGTGGTAAAACTCATCCTTGATTGCATCCGGGCTGCAATCCGTCGAGGAAAAGGTGGAGGTGATGAAAAGACGTCGTTTCTCACACCTATGTTTTCTCATTTTGATGGAACTTTCTAATAAAACAACACATAACCGAATGTTATTGGGGTTCCAATCGATTAGTGCTGCCGCAGTTCTAGCGCTTAGTGCGACACCTACACCAGCAAGACTAGACGAAGATGACAGAGGATCCTCGGATTAATGCACGTAAAACAAGCTTTACGAAGCGACAGATGAAAAGCGAATTTGTAGTACTTCACAAGAGTCTTGATTACGGGTCTCGGATAGACAGCGAACGTTGATATGAACACTTTCTAAAGACATAGCCATCGCTATATGTTGTCCAACCTGCATAAATGTGCAAACGTTGAAGGCAGACAGTTTGAATGGTGCACGTGGTTTCAGAAAAACTGCTTCAGTCCTCGTATTCGGTGGTACAATACAATTTTCAACCAGACAGTGACTCGAGAACGTTTAGATACAGTCGAATTTTCACCAAAGACGAGCCGCTGTATAAAGTGTAAAAGAGGGTGAATAATTTGGAAAATAATAATAATAATGGCAATAATAGTGATAATAATAATAGTGTTAATAATGACAATAATTGTAATGATAATAATTTGAATCAATTGATTGTTTTTCGAAGCGAGAAAAGTAATTTCCATAGACATAGAGAGTTCATCATTTGTGTGTGGGCTGTGATACTGCCCGGGTGCCAAAACCGAAACAGGTTGTTTCTCTAGAGGGCCACACCCCTAGCCCTTGACCCAAATGTCTGATCCACAAGACAGTGGAGCATCGTGTGGTGCAGCAGTCCCATGTTAGCCGTTGACCAACAATTGGTTCATACGCCATTTTTCCCGCAGAATACTGGAGCCCATGTGCATCATTGATTTGGGTTCCGGTAAAGCGTCCGACATTCGCTTTTCGTCCTCTTATTCTCGTAAGCAACACCTCCGTCATAAGAAGGCAGTGAGTAGGACTTCATTGGCAGAGG
The DNA here is from genome assembly GCA_944470425.2 of Schistosoma bovis. Taxonomy (NCBI): domain Eukaryota; kingdom Metazoa; phylum Platyhelminthes; class Trematoda; order Strigeidida; family Schistosomatidae; genus Schistosoma; species Schistosoma bovis. The sequence goes on from OX103957.1 coordinate 16,711,010, forward strand.
CTGTATACGGTGGCCGTGTGAGTTTTTCGAAACGAAGGGTGAACCCTCCCCGCTCTCGGCCATACCAGGGCATTTGGGGGCAGTTAAGTTAAAGCTTCGGGGCTGATGTTGCGGTTGTGTACCATCATGTTGATATCCTTTCTAGATAGAGCGTCCTGCGACAATGTTTTGTAGGAGCCTTTGATAAACTGAATGTCCGCAGTGAATTGCGAAATATAATCCAGTTGTCTGGCTTCCCAAAAAGAATGCTTGTCGTACGACGTGCTTAAGGAATAGTAAAGGGGTTAATGATCAGTCATAATAGAGAAATCACGGCCCTGTAAGAGGAAGTTGATATGTTTTACAGCTAAATACATAGCCAGAAGTTCACGTCCGACGGTGCTATAACGTTCTTGTGTTGACGATAATCGCTTGGAAAAGAACGCTAAAGGAGTAGTCTTGTAGTTCACGCACTGCTGTAATACTGCTCCTACTGCTTTTTGGGAGGCGTCAGTGCAGGAATGAGGTGCGTTGTGGGGTCGGTGTTTAGATATTGTAGCATAGTAGCATTTAGTATAATCAATTTCGCTTTGGTGAAAGCCTCTCTGGCCTCGGGTGTTAACGTGAAGTTAATCTCCTTTTTGTTTTGAGCTCCGGATTGATCAGTCTTCAGTTAATCTGTCAAAAGTTGCAAAATGGCCGCGCAGCTACGGAAAAAACGTCGGTAAAAGGTGCACCTCCCAAGGAACCGGGGTAATGCCTTTATCGACTTGAGCTCAGGAAGGTTGGCTTTAACTTTGACTTTTTCTTCAAGAGGTTGAATTCTTTGGAATTCAGTGTGATTTCGCAAAAATTCCAGAGTTGAGACTTCGAGGGATTGATTACCACACCATAACTTTTGAAACGTTCGAAAAGTGTATGTAAGTGTTGAACATGTTCTTCAGTGGAAGAACTAGCAAATAAAACATCGTGGATATAGACAAATACCAAATCCTAACTTCTGGTTACTTCGTCCATGAACCTCTAGAAGATTTGAGCAGCGCTTTTTAGTCCGAAAGGCATCCTCAAAAATTCAAACAAGCCAAAAAATGTGATTATGGCTGTTTCTTCAGTATCCTGAGGTGTCATCGGTATTTGATGATATGCTTGAACTGGGTCTTTTCAATTAATTTCTTGTTGCCCATATCTTCTAGTATGTTGTAAGCACTGAGGAAATCGGCTCCGAGAATGGGTTGCTTGACTTGAGCTACGATAAACACTCATGTGAATCTTCTGCGGAGATCGAGGTCTAATATCAGTGATTGTTCTCCGTACGTTTTGATGATTGAATCGTTAGCTAGCTTTGTGCTTGTTGTTTGTTGTATTCAAGAGAGATGAAGTGGGATAATGCTGATTTTTGCTCCGGTGTCGACTAAAAAATCTGAGCCAGAAATACGATCCCTGACGTGAAAGAGGCGGCTAACATGTTGGCCAGTAACAGACGCCCCCATTACTGTCTGGCCGGTTCGTTTCTCTGATGTTCTTGCTTGTTTGTTGTGAAGTTGCACGGTTGTGCGCAACGGCGTGCTTTATTACCGTACTTAAATTGATACCAGCAGATACCAGTTGCCTGTTTGAGGGACCTGAAGCGATGTCTAGACAACGATCTTTTTCTGGCAATTGATCTACACTGTCGGGACCGTATGCTCGCAATGGTGGCTTGTAGTGATGTTAACTGAGTTGTTGATTACGTTAATTGTTGCTGGATGTCAACGGGGTTGTTCGTAAAATCTTTAATAGAAGTTTGTATGGCGTTTAGCCGCTGACTCTCAGGATAAATTTCCACCATTTTATCCGCCATATAAGCTAAATCATTAGATTAACAGAGGTTCCTGATACACTGAGAATTTGTCTGACCTTGTGTGGTAAACGTTGCAATCACATTTGCCTAAGTAGTGTATCTTTTAGTTTGTATAGGCCGACTAGCTGTTTCATGTGTCGGAGCAACTGCGAAGGTCTCTTGTCCCCTAGCTCGCATTCTGTAAGCAGTTGCTGTAAGCGTTTTTTGTCTGAAAGTGATGTGTATCAAGTGTGTATCAAGTGAAAAACATGTAAACAGTATAACGTATATTATAGATTCAAAGCTAAGCCGCATAGATTTACACAATCTGTTAGCTCCTGAGCAATATGGACTTCGTTACAAGCGTTCATGCCTGACTAAATTACTTATTGCAAGATAGGATTGGACAGCACCCGTATATAAAAGCCTATCTGTCGATGTGATATTCATAGATTTTAGCAAAGCATTTGACAAGGCTTCACACTTAGGTCTTATGCAGAAGCTCACGAGCTTCGGAAGAATAGGTACTGTACAGGAGTGGAAAGGTGATTTTTCATGTGACCGCTGACAGAGAGTAAGGCTCAATGGAACGCTATGTGATTGAATGCCGGTCAAAAGTATGGTAACACAAGGCACCATCTTAGGTACTCTGCTCTTCCTTCTCTACGTTAATGAGTTACCGCTGTTACTTAGGTCGTCGACATTATTGTTTACGGATGACGTAAATATCTGGAGAACAATAAAAAGTGAAGCTGATCATCTGGATCCTCAAGCTGACTAAGATTATTTAGTCAGATGGGCTCGAGAGTGGGACTTAGAAATCAATGCTAGGAAGAATGTCCTAATGAACATCGGTCACGGTAATAGTTACCATTATACTATTGATGGTAAACCTCTTCCATGCTTTCAAGTGTATAAAAACTTAGGAGTAATAATAAAAGCCATGACTTAAAAACAACTACGCATTGCATCGCAGTCGCTGTCAAAGGTTTTCGTGCGTTATGGTCACTTCGCCGTGCGTTCAAATCTTTTGACGAGGGAATGTTTCGAATTTTATATCCCACTTACGTAAGACCACATTTAGTGTACTGCATCTAAGCAGCTAGTACATGTCTGGTAAAGGATACTAACTCACTTGAGCGTGTCCAGCGTTTGGGAAAAAAATTAGTGAAGGGTCTTTCTAAAATACCGCATGATCAGCGTTTAAAACGCCTCAACCTTTTGCCCTTGTCTTATTGTAGGATGCGAGGTGAACTTATACTGGCATTTCGTATCTTTAATTATGATTTGGGTCTTAATATGTTTTATATTTTTGCTCCCTCCAGCACTAATAATCTACGAGGTCACAGCAAGAAGGTTCATAAATCACGATCTAATAAACCTTAAGTGGGGTCCTGTTTTTCTCATCGAGTAGTCAGTGATTGGAACGCCTTACTCGAACAAGTGGTATCAGCCCCATCAGTGAATATTTTCAAGGAGAAACAGCACCTTCACTGGAAAGCAATCTTTCAGGATTAACACAGGTTCACCAACCTACTATCCTTATTACTGAAGACTGACTGAAGACAGAACACCAGATAATTATGGTGGACCAGAAAATGTACGAGCGTAAAAAATATTGAAAAAGTTATTTAAGATCATGCATATAAGTTATTCGTTATAAACACGATATAAAATGAGGACTTTACTTAAATTCACCAAAGTGATGCGTGTCCGGATTTGGTCTGCAGCTGAAAATCCACAACTATAAATGTTTGATGATTCCGATCAAGTTGATGAACTCTCCGGTGAAACTCTACATTTAAGTGACTTTGAGAACATTAGCCAATCAGAAGAGAGTTAGTATAAAGTAAAAATATATTATAAAAAACTGATGAATTACAATGGATATTCTTCTTTTACGTGGTTTAAGAACTTGTTAAGATTTGATTAAGGTTCAGAAGTTTTGAAGTCATAATGCATGCGGTATAGGAACTCGTCCATATGGCTCCACAATAATCGTCCTCTGGAACCGTAATAGGGTCTTAAAAATATTTCAGCCTAGATCACATGCCTTCAATTTTGTTTGTATGAACCCCCGTCGTTGGATCGACAAAATGACGTTTGTGCACTACAACGTGATGCACAAAACCAAGTCACGGGAGGCATCTATACGCTTTCCAATCATCGGTATGGATTGTGGTGCAAGGCTGAACGTATTCCTTGATTATTGGTATTATTGTCGTTACCTGACGGTTTCTCACTCTTTGAAAATGTCCCTTCTGAGTTGAACGGTCGTAAAATTCAAGTATCTGTGAAGTATATTCACGGAAGTGCTACTTACCCAATCTTCCTTGATAAAACGTCCTTTGTTGTATTTTCGCTTTCTAACTACTGTCTCATCTATTTCCCCTATCTTTCCAACTCCTCCGAATGATTCATGTACTCGTGTCATTTTCATTGCGCATATACCACGGCAATATTCATTCCACTGAACAGCGGATGTTTCCGTAACAACTGCAAAAGCCGCAGCTAATGTTACTAGAAACTTTATGATCCAATTTGCAACAATTATCATGATTTGTCTTAGCCTGAGTCGTGACCGGGCAAAGAAAGTGCCGGTTCGAGCAGACGTTTGTCTCCAGCATATAGTACAACGAAGTACAATGTCATCACGGTAGTCTGCACATCGTGCTTCAGTCATTTGATTGCCACAGTTACAGATACAGGAACTTCTCAATTGTCCTATCTGTTGTAGTTGCGTAACAATCACGTCTTCTCCAAAATCTACTGTAAAACGATCAAATGAGAGCATTTCGCATTGAACTTAGCGCCGTGACCTTGAAATTCCTCAAGCACTTCTGATTGACTCGTCCATAAATTCGAGTTCTACCGACTCTCCAGTAATATAATCCAATGTAAAGTATGATATATTCCCAATCACTCTCTATAAATGTAGGTAATATTTGATTTAGGCTTCAGTTAACTCAGTCGCAAATGAATGTAGAACAAGGGATATGTGTGCAACAATGAATTTGTTAGCAATCCACGGTATATCATGTTATGTAAGTTACACAACGGAAAGAATGTTCAAGGTCATTCACTTAAACAACACTTACAGTCGTATTATGATATATACACATACAGTGATAAAATTGGCTAAATAAATACAAATAACATTTAAAACTATCTACAAAATAAGCTTGTCGGGCATATTTACACACACTCTTTCCACTCTTGTTTAACTTTGACATTGACGTGCTTTTAGAGATGACATTTTCTTCATTTTAATTTCCAGGGGTTGAACGTCTGCCGGGAGATTCGCTTTTTGACCTACAAAATGCCGATGACATAGTTCTATGTGGTGAAGACACTGACAAAATGCAGAGTCTTCTGACCACATCAAGCAACAATAAAAGCATGTTCGACACACGATTCTCCCCCTCGAAATGCAAAATGTAACTTCAGAATTGGGTTACATCGGCACCTGGACTAATGACAGGGAGTGAAGTAGTTGAGCGTGTCAACCGTTTCACTTATCTTAGAAGTCTCGTCAGCCCTTGTTGCTTGGTGTGTGGTGAAATCTCAGCACGGATACAGAAGGCTCGACTAGCTTTTGCCAACTTGCGTCATTTATAGCGTAGGCCAGATATCCGTCTACCAACCAAAGGACGTGTTTACTGCGCAGCAGTTTGTTCCGTCCTGCTTCATGGCAGTGAAACGTGACCGGTAAGAGTAGAGGATATTCGTAGGTTACTAGTATTCGATCATAGATGACTTCGAAACATTTCTCGTGTCTCTTGAGACCAACAAGTAAGTAATGCAGGTGTTACGAAAAGGGTACTAGATAAGGATGGCAAATCGATTGATGAAGTAGTGAAACTTGATCAGTTGAGATAGCTGGGACACGTGTTACGTATGCCCAACGATCGACTGCCTCGACGTGCTATGTTCAGTGGTTTAGGAGTAGGTTGGAAGAAAGCTAGAGGCGGCCACACCAAAACATGGCACAAGTCCATGAAGTCACTGACAAGTGGACTGAGTCATGTTTGTAGGTGTAGATAACCTGGTTGGGATCCGCGAGATGATAGCAACCGATTGTTAGAGACGTTGAATTACATAGCTGAAAATCCTTTGCAATGGCGCAGATGCATCGAATCTTTGTGCTTTCTCAGATTCTTATCTTCTGAATTCTTGGTGCCCCATGTTTTTTGCTTTCCAAATTTATTTCACTGTATAATATTCCTTGAATAACAACTTCAAACCCTAATATACCCGAATACTGCTTATGCTCTTACTACCTCTACCACTACGAAATTTGAGTGGATAACTGCATCTCTGTGCTAATGAGGTGTAGCAACTCGAATTGATGTACGTACGTACGTTGTTATTAACTGATATATATTTTGAGTACTACAAAAATGTTATCATTTAAAGATGATCATTGTCACTAATCCACATCAGTGAGGTCCAGTATCCTGAAGGAACAAATCGCGTATGAACCAATTGTTGATCACCGTCTACCGTGAGACTGCTGCACCTCACGATGCTCCACTGTCTTGTGGATCAGACATTTGGGTCAAGGGCTAGGGGTGTGGCCCTCTAGAGAAACCACCTGTTTCAGTTTTGGAACCCGGGCAGTATCACAGCTCACACACAAACAGAATGAATTGACGATACTTACGGAAAATATTATACTTGCTTCTTTTAACGGTCAAAGGATTAACATTATTATTATTATTATCTATTTCACTTATTCACTATCTTTTATTCCCACGCTCTGTATCCTTATATTTTGACTAAAACAGCAGCTCGCACGATGTGGAAACTCGGTTCTATCTAAACGTACTCGAGTCACTAACTGATGATATGTTCTTACTGTGAGATCATGCCCAAAGCATGTAATCCGCACTTATTCAGTTGTCAATCAGTGTCCGTAGGTATGGTATGTGCTTTGCACCTTCGAAGTGCAAAGTACTTCTACAAGACTGTCAGGATTCTAATCCTGTACTCACTCTCGATGGGGAGCAGATAGAAGTAGTCGAGAAGTTCGTGTATCTGGGTAGCTGCATAATTGCTAGTGGTGGCGTGAGTGATGAGATCAATGCAAGCATTGTGAAAGCCAGAGCAACTTATGCCAATCTGGGCCATTTTTGGCTGTAAAAGGTCGGATCTATAACGCGTTGGTGAGGGCAGTTTTGCTCTATGCTTGTAAAACCTGGCCTCTCCGAGTTGAGAATGCTAGACGACTCTCTGCGTTTGATCATCGTTGTCTCCGAAAGATTGCTGACATCCAGTGGCAACACCATGTTGGTAATGCAGAGGTTCGGCATCGTGTGTTCGGGCACAGAGATGATAATGCAATAGGTGTCACTATCTTGAAATACCGATTTCGGTTGCCTGGACATGTTCTACGAATGTCGTCTCAGAGAATTTCACGTCGTGCATTATTTGCCGACTCTGAGACTGGTTGGGAGAAGCGGAGAGGTGGTCAGTGTATGACATGGTGTCATGGTATGAAAGAAAGCTGCAAACAGCTGGCTTGTGTTGGTCCTTCACGACTCCCTGACCAGGGTCCGTGAGATGATGCCACACAGTGTCTAGAGACGTTGTCAGTTATGTCTCAGAACAGAAGCAAGTAGAGATCCTTCTGTAACCTTATTTTACTTTCTTCATAAAAAGTGGTTGTATCTTTCTTAACTGAAAGATTTCTTCCCTCATTATTATCACTAATACACTAGCGCGCACTACTCTGTTCGTTATTGTTCTTTTTTTACGCTCCTTAGTTTCTTCTTTCCTCTTTCTCTTCAAACTCTCATTGTTTTGGGTGGCGCATATATATTTGTTGCCCTCTTGTACCAATATTTATGTGTTCAATTAAATAAATAAAAATATCAGGACATGAAGTTGTATCATCTTTAAAAACTCAGTCTAGTAAATATCACGGATTGATAAATGATTTTCAACCCGTTAATCAGATACAGAGTCGTTTACTTCGCTTTGAATCATATTCTGATTGTCAGGGATAATGAAACTACCACGATTGGCCAAATCAGAGTAAGTAGAACGGACTTTGAACCTGGAACTTAGTGGCTGAAAACCAAAAACCTTTATCGCTCAATTGTTACTATCTAATTGAAGAATGTATATGTACTCATTAGATTAAAATGTCAGTATCTAACATGCTTTGAATTAATCTACTCGTGCTTTACAGATCATTTTATCACCATACAGAAAAATCTTCAGTTATCGACAAGTCAGTTGTATCTCATCCCATTCATGATTGTATTCTCTGGGTTACTGGAGTAGTTGGTTTATTTCTAACTTATGCTTATTATTCAAATAATATACAGATTTTACAAAGGTTCCACGGATCTCGGTCAACCTAAGTGCTATCTACAGTCGCTACTGTTATTTATTGTTTTATAGTCCCTGAATTGTGTGTATTATCTCGCATTTCTCTCTCCGAATATCCTTCCAATTCTCGTAAATCTTCTTGAACCCATTGTCAATTCACACGACGTTTTACTCTTCTTTTTCGAAAATCTCGATTCTGAATTATATTACGATTTTCCGATTACATATGTGAATATTACTGTTTCCAGTTCCTTTCTTATTCCTATGTCATCCTGACTGTTCTCCCTGTTATAGTGTTAATACAAAGATGTTCGTCTATACATTGTTATCTGAAATGATGGTGATGTGTTCTCTGAACTATTTAATTTACTTACTGAGAAGAATTTGGCTCTAAAGATGTTCGGAATAAATAATAATGAAAGCTCTAACTCACAGAACACATTAAATTTTTGTCTTTGACTGATTGTACTGCATTACTTGGAAGCCTACTCTCTATCATTATATTATGCTTGTTTTTATCACAAAACATTTATTGCCAGTTTCTTTTTCAGTGCTCAGGATAATCCGTACCATCCATCCAACTTATCCAAGCTACCATGTGTGATTCTATTTACACTTCACACTATTATCGTACATACAAATTCAACTCCATGCTACTTACACATATTTCATCCATCAACATAAACACGCACAACTACACAAACATGTCTCCTATAAATCCCTTCGACCGAAACCATCTCACATTGACTTGATCAGACTTTTTTTCTGATTAGTTACACTCAATATTCTTACTTTGTTCCTTTATATTAAGTAAACTTGAGTTAATTTAATGTGATCGTTTATTCTCTGAAGAAGCGACTTACACTGAGTAATAAAACGCCAAAAAGCTCAACTTTTCTACCCGTTAGGACAATACAAATATATGATTCTTATTATTAATAGTAGGATGATATATAATTGACAATGGTCACTTTATATTAGCTGAAGACAGAAAAGTATGGTCGGAAATTTATTGAAAAACCTGAACTGAATTATTCGAAAGTTTAATAAATGTCGATTGAATATATATATTAATCATATAAATGTGATTAGTTTACAAGTAAATGATAAATGTCACTTAGTAAGGAAGAGAGCAACGTAAAAGAAACATATTAGGTTGATCATTTTATATGTATAACTCTGCCTGGAACCCCTCTGGGGCTACTGCTGACCCCAAGCCCGGGCAAAAGAGGGGGACTAGGCATGGGGTTAGCGAAACCATCCCGTAGAAAGCCAACTCGTTGTTCGTATGTATATTTTAGGACTAGAGAAATGGAAGGGCAGGAATATTGAATAGGGTGTAGTATAACGATAGGAAAATTCTGGACCACTTTAGTGATCAAATGAATCAAAATCTATTAAAAATTGATATACTGATAATGAATTATTTCAAATCAAAGATCCTGATCTTTATCTCTGCATAGGACTAATGGATTAGGAATTTGTATGATAAGATGAAATCATTTTCCAATTTACATCCAATAATTTAACGAGTAATTTGTCAAGATAATTGTAAACTCGGGTTGTGATAGCAGTTAACAATAATCTGTGAGTTACTAATTGTCCTAGAGATTGATAGTCTGTTTCCTAAATCTTCATTTAATACATGAATTCTTATATTTGAAAGGCTATAAGCTGATTACGTTTCTAAGGTTTACATTTCCTATGATAATCTTAACTTTTATGTGATTGGTCACGTAAAATTTAGCAAACCTTCTAGGTCAATAACATATAACTCACTTTCTGGCGAAGAACAGATAACTGGTGGAAGGATTCATCCTTGATTGCATCCGGGCTGCAATCCGTCGAGGCAAAGGTGGAGGTGACGAAAAGACATCGTCTCTCACACCTATGTTTTCTCATTTTGATGGAACTTTCTAATAAAATAACACATAAACGACTGTTATGGGGATCCAATCGATTAGTGCTGCCGCGGTTCTAGCGCTTAGTGCGACACCTACACCAGCAAGACTAGACGAAGATGACACAGGATCCTCGGATTAATGCACGTAAAACAAGCTTTACGAAGCGACAGATGAAAAGCGAATTTGTAGTACTTCACAAGAGTCTTGATTACGGGTCTCGGATAGACAGCGAACGTTGATATGAACACTTTCTAAAGACATAGCCATCGCTATATGTTGTCCAACCTGCATAAATGTGCAAACGTTGAAGGCAGACAGTTTGAATGGTGCACGTGGTTTCAGAAAAACTGCTTCAGTCCTCGTATTCGGTGGTACAATACAATTTTCAACCAGACAGTGACTCGAGAACGTTTAGATACAGTCGAATTTCCACCATAAACGAGAAATAATGATATGCAGTGTGATTATAAAAGAGAGTGAAAACGTGAAGTATTGGATAGCACTACTACAAATAATAATAATAATGTTCATCGTTTGACTGGTAATCGAAGCAAGTATAGTATTTTCCGTAAGTATCGTCATTTCATTCTGTTTGTGTGCGGGTTGTGCTACTGTCCGGGAGCCCAGACCGAAACAGGTGGTTTCTCTAGAGGGCCATATCCCTAGCCTTTGACCCAAATGTCTGATCCACGAGACAATGGAGCATCGTGAGATGCAGCAATCCATGGTAGCCGTTGACCAACAATTGGTTCATACGCCATTTGTTCCCGCAGGATGCTGTGCCGCATGTGCACCATTGGTTTGGAATCTGGTTAAACCACCGAACATTTGCTTTTCGTCCTCTTATTCTCGTAAACAAAACTCCCACCACAAAAATGCAGTGAATAGGACTTCTCTGACAGAGGCTGTATACGCGTGGCTGTGTTAGAGCATTTCGAGTGCGAGGGCGGGCTCAACTCACTCTCGGCCATACCAGGGCATTTAGAAGTATTACTATTTGTATTAGTATTACTATTACTAGTAATAAATGATTTGTGGAGAATGTCCAACTTGTAGTTCACATCACCAACTGATTTTATAGTTAAGCAATTATGAAAAACCACATGAATGACGATCTTCAAAAAGCTGTGATAAGAACTCATATCTAGTGGGGTTTAAGAAAACCAGATAAAATGTTTTTAAGTGAGAGGATGTCAAGATGAAAACATGAATATAAACCCATGGTAGTGGACGTTGTATGCACATCGATGGTAGTTGAAAACATTGGGCATATAATGTAGTTAAAAAGGAAAGAATGAATTTGTAGGAATAAAAAATATAAGATAACTTTAAAGCTACATATATAAGGGCGGAAAAAGAATTAGTATATCTCCACCATCGTGACGGATTCTGAATCATATTATCCAATGTCCTTGACCATTGGTTATGATAATGGTGCAAACATCAACCAGTCTACATCCACCATGTCAGATGATTGGAGGAAATCAATGAGAAGATCTGTTCAACTTGTTTCATGTCAGTTAGCATTAAATGGCAAGATATGACATATATACTCTTGAGGTAACCCAAGTTTCCCATATGGTTTTAATCCACGCCACTCAATATCACAGCCAGAAATATTACAATTCAGTTGTCCAACATGTAACTGACCTCCACACTTTTGTTATGAACAAGCTTCAAGATGCTGAGACCACAAATTTACGCTAAACAACAAATAATTAAGCAGAACATAAAGGTTATATCGATACTTCAAGCATTATCAAAATAATATCCTGATTATGAAACTAATTGAAGATGTTGTGTAATGCACTCAGTAAACAACATAGATCACTCTCTGCCCTCTTAGTTAATCGAAAAGCAGCTTCTGTAAATGGATAGTTTATGGCAAAGAAAACAATAGCACTGGAAAGTGTAGACAAATTAATAGCTACTCTGTTAATTGAAAAATCAAAGTCATATATATCCATCCTTGTGGATATAAATTATCTATATTCTGAAATACTACAAATAACTCAAAAACCTCTAAATTATTTATGATTAGGGTAAAATATTTATGGTTAGGACTGGCAGTCACGAGTTTGCATCAGATATAATACAAAACATTCCCTCGAAACGAATATGGATGACTGAATTCCACTCATCCAAGAGGCCATTAAATATAGTGCCGATAAGTGAATGTTTGTTTCAGCATTAAAGACTTAAGATCAGAATGTAAGGATAGTTTTAGTGTACTGGTTATTTACAATATAATACATGTAACACTGTGGAAAAATTAATACTTTGTTATGAGTTTGAACGAATACAAAAGTATGTCTAATACTAGTGATACGTGATAAATGAATTTTGCACAAAAACCCACAAGTCATGTTCCCAATTTTGACTGGCTTTTCCCCATACTATATTTATAGTTTGAGCTATGTCGATGGACGAGTAACACCTGGTTGAGATAAGAGTGACTAACGTGACTAATTTTTGGAGACATTGTTAACATGGCTCATAATCAGTGGAGACAGTGATGGGATTTATCTTGATAATTTCATCTTGTTGCGTTCATATGATCTGGTGAGCTGAACTAATACACGCTTGTGCAAAGTTCTACGTTGCTTGTGATACTTTTTTCGCAACAATTATGATTTGAATGAATAAAACGAATTGCCTTTGTTCAGTAGACCATTATGATTATTTTCACGATGACCACTTTCACGGTAGCTGCTAAAAGAATCATTATCATCAATTGAATATTTTGTTGCTGCAATTTTGGGCGCTGGTAAATAGAACTGATGAGGTAAATGATTTGATTTGGGATTAAACATTTCCTCAGCTAAGTGACTTCTTCATTCTGAACCACTTTTTACTATTTCATTATAAATAAAGCTGAATAAATGACCACCAATCTGTTCAGGATCCACATGATTTTCACTAGATATTCGTGTTACAAAAACTATTTAGAAAGAGATACAAAATTTGTAAAATGGAAATATAATGATAATAATAAAACCAATAGTCCGACAGTCAACCAGTAACAGTAAATTTAAAGCCTGGCACAAACGCTCGTTGGCCCTAGTTACCATATCACATTGGCAAATCGAGACGAATAACAAAGGAGTGGAAATAACTGTAGTAGTAATGATAATGAAAAGACTAAGCACTGAAGCCATGGTACGAAAAAGCAGAATGAATGGCTAATGTACGACGGAATAATGAAACTCCAGATTTAGAGGAGGACAGAGTGTGAATGGATATGTGCCATCGTGGTCGGTTATTAGCCGCGTCGCTGATCGCAGTTATTGCGTGGACATCAACCAGGTAATCTGCACCAGCACATATGGCTCGGGCCAAAAGCCAATAATTTGGTAGACTGATATCACATTTTATTTTGAGTACCCCTAGGTTTCTTGCAACTTATTCAATAACTAGGATTTCAATCTACCATAAGGTATCATTTCAATCAAAATTGCGAGTATGTTGTGATGATCAAGGTTAGAAATTAGATTTAGAGTTTTCATCACGAACAGACATCAGCTATGATGCCAAACTCTATTTAGTCAAAAGTATGAATAAATTTCACGTCATAACTCGTCACTCGTTATTTTATATCTGACTGGTTCGTCCATGAATTATAGTTTCGCCGATTATTGGATTAAAAATTTATGGACGAGCCAATCATGATAATTGCTGCGAATCGGATTATAAAGTCTCCAGTGACATTAGCTACAGCTTTTGCAGATGTTACAGAAACTTCCACCGTTCAGTGCTACGAGTATTGTCTTGATATATGTGCAATCAAAATGACACGCCTACAAGAATCATTTGGAGGAGTCAGAAGGATAGTGGAAATAGATGAAACACTAGTGAGGAAGCGAATATACAAAAACGCAAGTATTTTTTGATAAAAAGTACTAAACAGAGAACAAGCTAGTTCAAGAAGAGTTCTTTTTTGACGACTAATTTCAAATACTCCGCTTGAAGAATCAATGTTAAACGTATAATGTTGATATCAGAAGGGGTTTTGCGGAAATTGTAGTAATTTCAACAGTTGAGATTATGAAGCTGGACCACCATAGAAAACTTAGAAGCACTAGACGCCCGTTTCGTCCTATTATGGAATTCCTCAGCAGTGCGCATCCACAATACATTTTTGTGAATTTAACCAATTAAATACAGTTAATTTACAGTTATGAAACGATACGACAAGCAAAATTACAAACTATTTATCTCTCTGAGCAACTAAAAAAATGAAAATCTAAAGTGTCGAAATAAATATGTGTACTATAAAATGTAAGCAAATCAATAATGTTCAACATCACATATCTCAAATATTCAGATTTTTAGTTATAAACTTATCATAAATCAATACATACAGGGAACAAAATAACTTGATTTTAAGAAAGAAGTGTGATTTTCAAAAATTGGTTATTTTAACAACATAAATATATCAAACTTTATTGGTTGAAGCTAAAACACTTCTTAGTTGTAGAAATAAAAAGACTGATGCATATAAATATAAGTAGTTAGGAATTAGTGATTGTAGCTAAGCCATGTTGAATCCCACGTAAATCAGTACAAACCAAGGTTAATTCAAATTACCAAGACAAATTTTCTCTTTTTCCCCTCCATTTAGTTCATTTTCATTCCATGGGAGGTGACACTACATGATTGGAATGCTAGTATAACCAAATATAAGTACAACATCAGATAATGAAACGAATCTCGGTTTAAAAAAGAGTAGACAAAACGGAGATCTAGTATACTTGATAGTAATAATTACTTAGACATTGGTGCTCGGAGGCTGGTTACAACCCACATTTTTGAAAATGCAATTAAAAGACTTCTTAATCGCTGGTGTGCAAAGAAGGTTGTATTTAAATTGACATTTACAAGCACTTTCAGCATTTTACCAACTAACAACTTCTGAGAACGAAGTTTCGTGAACTTTATTGTAGTGTAGTAACGTTTAAGCACATAAACAAATATCATCAGGAGCCATTCAGGTGCACAAAACACAAACAATTATCTGTTTGCTCCAATCTAAACGAATCCGTACAAACGTTAATTACACAAAAATAAATTTTCTACAAATTTAATTTAGGGTTTTCATCACGAACCGACATCAGCTATAATGCCAAAACTCTATTTAGCCAAATGTATGAATGAATTTCGCGCAATAACTCGTGGCTCGTTATTTTATATCTGACTGGTTCGTCCATGAATCAAAGTTTCGCCGATTAATGGATTAAAATTCCTAACAACTCTTTTTGAGCTTCTAACTACGGTTTCTACAACCTTACAACCAAATGAATTTGTACTGTATAACCGTCATGTTCGTGATAAAGACTAGTAACTGCATCTATGTATCACAGTTTCAATAATGACCGAAATTCGAAGAAACTACATGCATAGAATAGGATGTGAATGAGTCACGTTTTACTAATGAAACTAATTGTAAGCAGAGTCGGAGGATAAACAAGAAGGATATAAAACATTCCAGCTATAGACGATACTGCTTCAACCAATTGTTGGTTGGTCATATAGTCCGACACCTGTAATATTACAGAAAAAGCCAAAAAGATTAGTTGCAAGTGTTAGAAACTACGGAACACATCACTAAACTTACTTGTTGAAATACAGTCATATTCTACGAATAACGTTAGCTCAACAGCATTGTCGATTATGAAAGAACATTCTCTCGCCAACAAATCAGCAGATATTTCAGATGAATAATGAACAAGATTTTTACATACAGAATGACCAGAACATCTTCTAGATATATTGGCAGTCACATCGACCCAACAATCTCGAGAATTGTGTGCACGACACGGATTGGTTGAGTTTGACATATGTAGAATCTCACGAAAATAACCAAAGTGAGCCTCATGAATAATTATTGTTTTTTCAGAGCCATAATGTATGTGCAGAGACTCGTTAAAGCATGACAATTCCCAATCTAAAATTCCTCAGTGATATAACTAGAGAAATGGATAATTACCAGCAGAATCTTCAAAAATGCAGGTGAAGACTCATACTTGACATGTAAACTAAAATACCAAGAAGCATACTTCATATCTTCAGAGTAGCTTCTAAACATGCATTTTGAAATTGTGCCACTACATTAACTTTATGCTTAAATATTCAAGTTTACAAAGTAAAGAGTCTCTTGGAAGTTCAACTTTGACGTTCATTATGGAACATGTTTAATTCCATTTCCAACTCAGAGTGTTCGACTGAAAATTGTAGTTATAATCACTACTGTATAAGTAGTTGTAGCGATAAATAAATGTTTAAGATCAGTAGCTTTGTAGGTCTTCGATAATTGATGCTGACCACATTAGCTTTAATGGACTCACCTAGCTGAAGGCGCTCGGTCAAGCATCCGCACCAGGTGACGAGTGAGACCAATGTGAGCAACTTTTCATGCAACCGCTAGCCACTTTAGATCAGTCACTTCTCGATGAATTGATAACCTTTCGAATATATCTTCACATCTCCTAGCTTCTGACCGTTGATTTCACTGAATGTGGACGATTCAATTAAAAAGGGTGTCACTGATTGAAGTGTTGTCAAATTAGGAATATTTGTGGCAACTTCATAGTCATATTTTTGTTTTGTGATTTTCGTAGCAATTTGATACTGCCTGTAGGTGGGCTTGCTTTATGTAACATATGATTATTGAGGGTAAATTATTATGACCATGGTTTAGTTTTACAATTAGGAACGTAATTCAACCCGGCTAATATCATCCTTCTTGTTCCTCTTCTGTGAACCAGTAGCGGGAAATGTTGATCTCAGCATTTGCTAATTTCGATGATATATTGACTGCCACACGTTAATGATGGAAATTATTTACTATTCGAACATCCCACGTACTTGGCTAAACCACATCTAGCTCAAACTTGAAAACGAAATTTCAAATTCAATTCATACACAACATTAAATTTGAATATACAAATACTGCATCAGTATGACTAATCCCTTTCAAGTATTGTGCCTTTGAATGTTTTTTATCGCTGTTTGCAACACTCTGAGTCGTTAAAATTATATTATTCAAGTTTCAACTCCGTCAGTTACCATCGTTGAATCTTGTTTTTCTGTCACCTGACTCATCCCAAATTTTAATTACAGTGCCATTATTTTAAAGGAAAGGATTCCTTTTCCACCCTTTTTCACTACTAACCTTCGTGATAGGACGGTGTTTCAATATATGAGGTAGAAAATCAGGTATGAACCGTTCAAAAATGTGGTACTACCAGCTCACTCAATTAAAAACCTGAATTGAGCACCAGCACTAACCGCCTAAGTAAAGGAGAGTACAAAAATTACTCGATACTACAAACCAAAAGCTAATCAATTTAATCTGCCATCTGTCACCTTGAGTCTTTTCGCTTTAAGATTAAATACGTGGACGTAGTAAGTTAGTGTTATTACGGTTCACTTTAATGTTATCTGTTCGCACTGGATTAATCTTCAGCCCCACAATACAAGTGGCGACATAAATTTGCGAAAGAAAAACCGACGCAGGTTTATTAGAGCCCACTCACCTGAGTGGCGACAACCAAAGGACTCTAGAAATCAAATGAGTACAAAATTTTCTATAATAGCGATGACAAACTGCACATGTCGACTACAGAAAAAATACAGAATGACCATCATTAAAAGAATGTCTGCACACATAAGTCGACTAAAAACTATGATTGAGACAAATCAGAAGCATGATCCCACCATATATAAAGGATACATAAGGAATTACAACATGATCACTGGTGCATTTCGGAGTAGATATGTAGTATCATTGAGCTTCAACCACACAATTCTCAAATCAGAACACGAGAACACTGGCAAGATAGATACTTATACATTTAACGTGGAAAACAATCCAACGATCAAGAAGGCGGAGAGAATAAATTCAAATAATTCGAATTCAGGGACGGTCAAAGTGTCATGCTACGGGTTTTCGCACGCAAGTTACGCGTTGTTGAGGATTCTGGATGTCGTTATTTACCAGCTACTAACTGCATTTTTTCTGTCACACGTCTGTTTTTGTAATGTTTGTGCCTGTTACATAACTGTTAATTACGTTTATTAGAAGCTTGACGTAGTTGTTGTTCACAACCTGAATGCAAACTCAAGCAGGTAAAATTCATCATTTATCAAGTCAAAAATGGACCGCAATCAAAGTTTTATGCAAAAAAGAGTTTTGAAACATTTTAGATTTGATTCAACTCCCTTACTATTGTGTTGATGAACATGGATGTTGGTAGTTGGTTGTAAAATGTAGGTTGAAGCAATTTGGAGTCAAACTATTTTTGAATATTAAATAAGTTGCTGATACACAATCATAAACAGTTCTATCCATTATAAGTATAATCGTTTATGACTGAACTGACATAAGAACACATGACGTATCTGAGAAAAAAATTATATGAATAACAATTAACGTTGATAGCCTTTTCTGACCGCTGTCTGAACATACACAGTTCCTGTGTATAACATTGCTGTAAGTGCCATATTATTCAGTCACATATTCTTCAAAAGTAAAGCAATGCGTGCTTGTTTTGAGTATGGCAACTAAACCATGTCGCAGTTATTACTGGTTTACGATGCGTCTGTTATAGGGTTAACGAATAAATTTCTGTAAACAGAATCCGAAATCACTGACCAAATTTTGAACAAAGTTATGATGTATATTGATGAGTAATGTCTAAATAGTGCTTACCAGTAAAATTATAGTCTAGTTCTGTACTAATACTAATTTGATGATAGACTTGATCACAAAACGGTAAATTTGTCATGTGATTGCCCATTCTGTAAGGTCTTACGTGGAAGTCATATCCATGTCTACACTGACTCATTGTTTCGTGACAATTAACAATGATACTTGGTTCTTCTGAGGAACACATTTGTGCTGGTGATAGAATAGTATATTTAGTGTGAACAGTAATAAGTTACACGTAACGAGCACGTCTGCTAGGCTGAGCCATGCCAGCCGACTAAATGAATGACACTACAAGTATCCATTCGAACTTACCGTCATAGTGAAGAAACTCATATGTACAACGCAATATTCAAGCGAAACTTCTAAATTGACTCAGTACTACGAGATTTCGTAATAAAACGGTTACTTATGAAGTAAACACTTAGTCATTTCTGATTCTCAAATAAGTTGCCCGTTAAGATTATCGGTATAGCTCCCCATGGTACTGCGGTGAAAAAGAAAATAAAAAGTTAGCAAACATTTATTGTTGCATCATTACTACTGGTGCAGAAAGAGCAACATTTGATGCAGAAAAACCCGTTTACAAGTTGTATAAATAGTTAAGTTAAAAACACCACTAGAAATCCCTTCTTGTAGTTAACAGCTTCTGTCATGATTCCACAGTCGGTTGTATTCCGGTCTATATTTCTGTCGTATAGAATAGTACACAAAGACTGGCGTTAGATTAACTACAGCCTTACCTTCTTCTTAAGTAAAGTTTGGCTTCACAGAACCAATACATATCGTTTGCTTCGTCTGGGTAGTGAAATTATTGTTTTTACGTTAGATAGGAGTAATATCTATCTTTCCTCGATTGCAATGTCGAAGAATATAATGAAATATACAGTTTATATTTCGTAATTGATCGAGCAAACCTGTAAGATTTTCACTTCTTATGTGCGTCAGTAGCATACCAATTTCCCAGGCTTGAAGAACTTTTGAGCGCAAGGATACCGGTTTTTTGTCACAATCTATCCATGATCCTGATTAAGTCTGCTCACAATTCTTCCTGCTCCCAAGCAAACAGATGAGGGCGCCCCAGACTAAAATTGTACCCAAAGTTCAGACAAATGTTTTCCAAGAATAGTAAGACTGGCAAGTTAAGTAGCAACAATCAATACAACATGTGCACTACAAGACAGAGAGAGCCAAATTAATGTTCTTCGTAGTGATTTTGTGATTTTACTGCAGCAAAACACCACTTAAATATGAGAACACGTGGTATTCCTGCAACACAACTGGCGCCCAACAAACTTACGGCAGCTGAAATACGGAAGTGCCACTCGTGTCAGGCCTTTCAAGGTCGTTGGAATGAAACGGAAGAAGGCATTGAGAAGATCTGACTTTTTTATTGTGCCGTTCTATCTGCAACATGCTAATTAATTACACAAAGGCATATAGATTAACTATATGGCGACTAAGTCATGTTATATCTATCACGCGACTCCATGTCAGGTGATTACTATTATCAGTATTAGCATTAGTACTGTCATGACCATTATTATTAAGAAGTCACTGGATGGGTGACATCAGACCAATCTTGTCGTTTCGTCTAGTTTGGTGGTGGACTGACATTGTCATTTACTGGTTCAGTTTTAAAAGTCACGATAAACGCGTTTATTGATATATGAATTCAACACTTCTCAACGATGTGCGTCTCGACACTCAACTGATTTCATTGCAAAATATGAAACAGTGGAAAGAGATTTTCGATTATTTCAAAGCCCTTTAGAACCATATTTCTGTGTTAATCTCATTACCAGGACAACGCATTTATTGATCAAAGTTGACTAAACACAAACAGGCCATTATTGCTTATTGATGTGGCGTTTTACACATACGTCACATACATATACTGTTCAATACTAATTACCATTCATGACTTTACCGATCTGGTTTAAATAATTAGACGGTTTATAAAGTATCAAAAAGAACATTCCCAATGAAGTCCGAAGCGTCAATTATTTAGGTGATAAGTTTGGCTTCAGTTAACTGAATCAAAATTGTGAATAATTCAGAATAAACAGAACTCGTGTTTTTTAGTCGTAGCACAACCTCTTCTGTAATTGTTGCTGTTCAACCACGACATCGTCAGTAGATGGTATCGCAAATAAGTTAACTGAATTCCATTACGATGCAAAAAGTGTAAAGTTATTGGTCATAGTATAGGTTTTGTCTGAGGAATAAGAATCTAAGTCAATACACTAGTAACAAAAAGACCTTTCTTGCACCCCGCACCACTTATTTGAGCTTAGTATCTTTGTGTCAAAGCTCACCAACAAGTGAGAGAAATTTTATCACTGTTAATATTAATAGGCATTCATCTAGATTACAAATAGATACTCCTTCAGATGTCACTATGCTTTCATGTAAGATTTGGAAAGAAATGGGTAGCCCAAACTTGCAGCGTACAATGCAAAAGCCTCGTACTGCGTGTAGTACTTACCTTCACCTGCTAGAACAAATGAATGTACAGTTACTTTCCGTGATTCAGCGTTTGTTGGGGTATGTTACATAACGCCAGCTGAACTAAATTCACTCGGTTTCGATTGGTTTGATCAGTCAAAATTAGCTGATGTTCCGTTGAATACCATATGCAACCTAGTATCACAACCCCAACTACGACAGCAACCACATGACATGGAAGCAAATATGAGGAATCTAATGAAGCAGTTTTCAACTATTTTCCAATCTGGATTGGATCGGTGCTCTGCCATTAAAGCAACGATTCGATTGAAAACTGAGGCTAAGCCTGCTTTTAGCCAAAGAGACTTGTGCTTTATGCCGCAGACCGGGTCCTGAGAATATCCTGATGCTTACTCACACTCATGTCTCGGCACTACGTTTCTTCCTGGGACTTGTAAGCTATGACTCAGCGTTCGTTCCGTCGATGAATGATATTCGCGTTCCACTGAATAGCTTACTGCAGAAGAAAAGCACTTGCAACTGGACTAAACAGTGTGACGCTGCATTTTGTAAACTGTAGTCTATTATTACTTCAGAACTGCTGTTGACACATCACGATCCAACCATGCTGATCATTGTAGCGGCAGACGCTTCAGCGTATGGCCTGGGTGCTGTTATCTCACATCGGTTTCCGAATGCGTCGGGAAAAGCCGTTATGCATGCATCCCGCACTCTAACCTCAGCAGAAAAAATACAGATAGATAGAAGAAGAATCTCTTCCGCTTGTGTCTGCTGTGCGCCGTTTCCACACCGAGTGAGAGGTTGCCGGAGCAAAAGTCCACAGCAGAGATCCTCATGGGAAGAAGACTCAGGACGATCCACAGCCTGATGCATCCAAGTAATGCGCCGACACCCGAACGCACAACGTTTGAAAGGCGATCCACGTACGAAGTGGGATGCCCTGTGTTTGTTCGTGACTGCAGACCAACACATGGTCCATGGTTGGAGGTGCGAGTGGTCAGAAGAGTTGGTCGAGTCATGTACAAAGTTGAGGTAGGCAGCGACAGACGGCAACACCATCGGAATCAGTCACGCAAACGGCTAGTCCAAGACCGCCCATCAACCGAAGCAAATGTTCATTTTGACATCCTGCTAGACACATTCAACTTACCGGCAACTCCACCACAAGATAAACCTCAAAATCAAGCTGAAACACGTTTCAGATGTTGGCCTATCCGATAGCGGCGAGCAACAGTCAAGTTGCAGGTCGACCCCAGAAACGCAAGTTATCGAAAGGGGAAGAGTGTTGTGGACGTAACTGAGTTATCCAACTCGTTCTCAGGCATGGGAATGAGGAAAAACTAAGTCAGAAATGATATAAGGGAACTAAATACAGCTATGCAAATTTCACAAAAAGATGTTTTGAATAGTTTGACAGCTACTCTGTAACTATTTTTCACTTTTCAATTAGTTTTTCAAGTGAACGAATAAATCAGACAAATTTGCAGATAAGCTTTTCAAACTGATTGTCAATCTATTTTAAAACGGAGCATCTATTTCACTAGATTGTTCAACGTTCAGATTGTCAAAACACGGCAATCATGTGTACTAATAACAAAATCCACTCATACGTTACTGCTCTGAAGATGTAGCTGTTAACCTATTCCATTAAATTTATAGTATTGGGAAAGTGTAATAAGAATCGAGAAGGCTACCTTATAGCATTTGACGGGATTCAAAAAGTGAGCGAATTTCCTTATTCACTGCAACAGATCTTCGGTGGATATACTTATGATATTAAAAAGACAAGTCGAACGAAGGAATATTTCATTCCAATATGACAATCAGTTGGTGCCACAGCAAGTGGAAGCTTAGGTTAATTCCTGCGATCAGTTAGATATTAAAAGTAATAATATAATAATAATGATGTATTTCTGCATGACCAGGTACACGCCATTTTTACAGACATGATCTATAAATTACAACATATTTGGCGCACAGCATGCTTCGCAAATTATTATGTTTATAGTTGTTATAAAGTGGACTCATGGAGCGCTTGCTGTAAACCATGACCTTGAGCTGACGCGTGCGTCAAGTTTGTCCCAGACGTCAGACGTCCCATAGCTGTGCCCTCAAAGTAAGATTCTGATGAAAAAAATGAGAAACAGAAGAGCAGTAATGTTGACATCCGCCTTGTATTAGCTGGTACGATGGAACGCTACAGGTCGATAAGAAACAAGTATATAACAGAAATTCGAGAAGCTCAAAAAAAATATGAAATGCAGCTGGCAAAATCTGCACCCAAGCAGCCCAAGAGAATTTTGTCGTACATAAAGTATTGGATTCTAAACCTCATTGAATTAGGAAGCGAATCTGAAAGGATAGAGGAAGATTAGGAAAAAGCAGAGGTTATGGCTGACTATTTAAGGGCAGTTTTCACTCAGGAGTCTCCTCTAGAGAAAGAGCGAGATACAAATACAGGGTCAACAAACCAGCTTCTCACCGTGGACTTCGACCAAAACGATGTGCTCAAGGGTCTTAGCACCATAAACATGAAGAAGTCAACAGAACCAGATGAACTACACCCCAAAATCTTGAGACATGTTGCCCGATATATCGCGGCCCCACTGACTGTGATACTCGATATGTCACTTGACCAAGGTGTGTTACCTATGGACTGAAAGGACGCAATCGCCACTACCATACATAGAACAGGTCCACGACAAGTTCCATTGAATTACAGACCCGTAAGCCTCACCAGTGTTGTAAATAAAATACTGGAAAGAATAATCAGACGAACCATAACGGCATTTATGGAAACCAATAACTTGCTGAACATTGCACAACATGGTTTTAGATAGGGTCTATCCTGTACAACGAACCTCCTTGTAGCAAGGCAGTTCTGGATTAATGCACTAGACAACGGAAACTCAGTGGATGTTGTCTACATAGATTTCAGTAGGGCTTTTGACAAGCTGCCAACTAATAGATTGCTATTGAAGTTGGAAAACCTTGGTATTGCCGGACCTCATTTAAAATTGATTAAGGATTTCCTAGTAGGTCGTAGACAAAAAGTAAGAATAAACTCCAAGTGCTCCATTTGGAGACCAGTACTTAGTGGATAACCTCAAGGTTCTATCATAGGTCCTTTAGTTTTTATAATGTATGTTAATTATCTTCCAAGCATCGTACAGTCTCGAATGTTATTATACGTTGACGATGTAAAGACGTGGCGAGTAATAACTGGAGACAAAGACGCATGTGCTCGTCAGGCAGACTTAAATAATATGATTAACTGCTCTAAAGAGTGGCTGATACCTATCAACGCGGCTGTGTGTCTACATGCACTTTGGGGATTCAAAGGTTAATAGGTACAGCATAGAGGAAGTGCCAGTGCTTGTCGTTCGATCTCATAAGGATCTAGTGACAGTGAGTCATGAGCATAAGACGTCGCCCCATTGCCCGGAGGTCACAGCTAAGGGTTTTCGAAGCCTCTGAGCTTTAAAACGGGCATTTACTAAGTTAGATACTACCATGTTCACAGCAGTATACACATCCTTAGTGTGAAGCGAGCTTGAGAACTGCATTCAGGCTGCAAGCCCGTGTCTAAAAGGTGACTCGGACATACTAGAAAAAGTACAAAGGGCAGCTACTCGTGCAAGTCCGGAACTCCGGAGTTTATCATTCAAAGAGCGGCTTGAAAAACTGGACCTCTTTAATCTGTCCTACCGCAGACTAAGAGGAATTCTAATTTTGATGTACAGAATACTGAGGAATGATTTTGGACCTAACCTATTCTTTGTTTTTCCCCTCACGAGGTCGGGACAACTCAGAGGACATAGCAGAAGAGTAGAAAAGACAAAAACGAACAAAATTACTCGTTGCACACAGGTTTTCACACCGAGTCACCAATACTTGGAACCTGCTGCCTGAAGCAGTGGTGTCCGCACCTTAAATTGACTGTTTCAAGAGAAGACTGGACGCTCACAGAAGCATACTGGTAAAGGAATAATATAGGCCGTAGGTCTCCTGTCCTTACCACAGAAATCTGAATCTGAATCTAATATAGGTCGATAGACCTCCTATTATTATTACTGAAGACTGTAGAACAATGTGTTGTGATGTTTAACAAGTTGGAGTAGGCTCACATGAAGGAAGGAAAGTCAAGGTCGGTACAAAAAAAGCAGTTTATCAGAAGGGAGTGAGCATATGGAGGGTGAAGCGTTAAGAATACTAATAAATAAATCTTTTGTTGTCTAATTATTTGTTCTTTCTATTTTTCCCATCCGATTTCAGCCACACAATCCTAGTGTAAAAGTCCGAGTTAGCATGTTATAAACAGTCTTAGTAGAATAGCTAATCCAGCATAAAATTGAAAACATGAGTCTGAGTGGTGAGCGTAGGAAGACAATCTTTATCACAGATTGATCGACTTATTCTCAGTCATATAGAGCCTGATACATACAAAATGTTCTGCCCCACAAACACGGGTGGATTGAAGTTCTCGCCCTCACCATCAATGCTTGCTGGTCAGTAACTCCACCCTCACTTCTTTTTTGATGTTACGCTCATTTAGGCTTATTTTTGGATATATGTCATACCTCACACAATCCTCTGTGTTTCACATCCTGTTGGAAAACTATTTCTATAAGTACCATTTTACAAGCCTATCAGGCAGTTACAAGTTATGGACTGTAGGTAAGGCATCGATTCAGTGCTTTAACTGACCATAGTATAAAGTATAGTTTGCCAATCAGAGTATAAGGATTAGGAAGGGCATAATGTAGGATAGTTGTTTATCAAAGCAAGCGGAAAAGTACAGAAGTATGAGTTGTAGATGAGGTAAGGAGTGGAGAAATAATATTAATAGCTAGTCAATTTAGTGTGCAGAAGAGTAAAACGCTAATAAAAAACTAACGAGAAGAAACTCACACTAACTTCGTGCTCATGTTATTTTGTGTTGTCCTAACCCATTGATGGGTAACAGGCTACGTAGACGCAAGACCACTGGTAGTAGGCAGTCCATTGTGTGGTGCTCTAAACTTTTTAGCGTGTTAGTGAAAGTCCCTTATCGACCGAGTTTAGTTTAACAGTGATGATAGGTTCAGTGAGTTACCTGTCTACTTCAAGTGAAGAAATAGGGTGGAAAAAGTAATTAATACAACTGCAAAGTAGGAAAAATAAGGCAAACTGAACTTGAAGTCCATTTCAATCTTAACATGGAGAGAGCCTATGATGTCTGAGTGGGGCGCTGATGTGTTGGTACGTGCTAGATCAGTGCAAGTGAGGGCTTGATCAATTAGGTTTGCGAACATATGTTATACATCTGCCATGCGAAGTTGGGGGGAGGAGTGTTCCAAATTATTGCATACTTGATGAGGAAGAGGTTTTCCCGAGTTTTTTATCTGTATTTCTCAACTTTGACGGTAGATACTTTGTTTCGAAGTACGTATTCATGTGAATCTCGGACATGAACTATCTTACGTGTAGAATGAGTAAGGTTGTTGAGTAGTTCGAAGTAGAGAATCAAATAAGACCTAAGGCTTCTCTTCCAAAGGGGTTCTATTCCCAAGATTTGGCATCGGGAACTATAGTCAATGACTGATTCAATGTTGGGTATTTTGCGGGTGAAATTTCGTTGTATTCCTTCCATCTTTAGTATACTAGATAGGCGTACGTAGAAAATTAAGAACGAGGACTATTCAATGATGGGCTTTACATCAACTTTATTAAGAAGGATTTTAGATTCATTTTGATAGAAATCCCAGAGAATGGAGCTGAGCAACTTCCGCATTTTAGATGCTTTGGCTGAGATGGGTTCAGAGAAATAAAACTGTGTGAGTAATGTACTTCTAGGTCAGTTACTGATGCCAGTATAGGCAGTGTGTTGTTGTTAAGTGTTTATTTTATTTTAAGAGACGTGTCTCCTATGCATAATCAACCGCATTTCTCTGTGTTGAGGTCTAACCTCTAGCGTTTGCACAAGTCGTCTACCATTTTGAGTTCATGTTGAGTTGTTTGCATAGTACTACGTACATCCCAAATGTCAGTTTTATAGATGACGTTTTTATTGTCTGTGAAATGAATGATCAGTAATTATTAGGACAAGTGTAATGAAAATGATATGATCAAACTCATAAACAGGTTACGTAAGATCAAAATCGGAAATAAAAGAGTTGAAAAAAATGAAGTTCCGTAAAAAAATTCCATGAAGGAAGACACAGAAAAGGTTGGAAACATATAAATACAAGGTCAGGGTAAATTCAGAGATTATATGAACACGTTCAGAGTACAAACATTGAATTTATTGATGTGCATTCCTATTGAATGTACTGTATATAATAGCCAAATTATGAAATCGTATGGTAGATTTGGTTGGCTTCCGTCAATAATTTCAAACATTGGAGTTTCCTCTCATGCGGTAACAGGTATTGACTCGATGTGTGAAGATAGGACTCCTTATCGGTCTGTTTTGTCCCTTGCTCAATCTTGTGGGTAATGTTTGAAAATACGATAGCGCGTTTGCTAGTTATGTGCTTAATACGAGTTGTTGAATGTGTCAGCTCTAATAATCTGTTTATCACATAGTATATTTGCTGGGTAAGGTATTGTACTGCAATCATATATTTGTTTGCGTGCATAAACTCTGGTAGTTGTGATATATTTTACTTTGTCTGGAGACGCCTGCCTATACACTGTGCTGTGCGAAACTTTCAGTACAATTCATAAGCGCATATTACACACACGTTGTTAGTCACAAACCATCAACATGTCTTCTCAACTTTCCACCTCAGATTTACTCCACCCGGTTTACCGTAATCATCGTACTGTGATAAGCCAACAACAACACCAATCAAAGTAGTTGGCACATTTGAAGCAATTAGGAGGTAAACGTGCCTCTTTTTACTTGTCTATATATATATGTTTACCATTTTTCATGCTAAATGTGTGTGCGTCTATTACTGTACAGACCGTGATGTACATACTGTCTTTATTGATGTTGCCTTCTTTTCCGTGATGAGGGTATTGTTTTACTCATCTTACATTACTTTGTCGCATCAACCATCCCATCTAAACTGTCGTGATGCACTAATCTTCATTCCTACACAAAGATGTAGGTAGTGGTTATCTAGATGACGAGTCACAAATGGGGAGAAAAGTGCATCATATATTCCATTGTTGGTCACCAGCCATCTTTCGTTATAAAGATTGAGTTATATTGCGAGAGAACCAGATGAGGACAGACGAACGTATTGTATTCGGAATTCGAAATCGGGCAGTCTTCAAGTACAAAGGTATCATTAATTTATACAAACGTCATAGACCTGTACATCGTATGCATTGAGGAATAAGATTTAAAAAATTGAGAATTCTGTCTGATTCATCGCATTGAATATAACATAACATCACGTTCCATCATTTCTGTAATATCCAATAAAATATTCAAAGTAATATTGATTACCTCTTTAATCTCAGTGTAAACGTGTTTGTTTAATGAACAAACATATTTCTGTTGACCTCTATTGTTTATAGAATCAACTATGATTATACTTTGTTATCATTGATCACCTCATTCTATCTCAATAATCAAATAATACGACAATGTATGTAGTCTATTCTGTTCAGTGAGCGTTATATGAATGTTGTTTAGAATAAAACAACACCGTTTTCTAATAATATCACCTACATACAGAGATCAGAGATGAGTGAAATTCTCATTCTACAAATTAACACTACTTTCCTAAAAAAAAGATGAAGTGAAAGCAAACCTCCTGGTTGTCAATTCATAGATGATCTTGCTCCAGCTATGAATAAACACTCCAATCATTTACCATCTCAGTTGTATTGTTCAACTGATTTTATTGTTTATGATAAGGATAAGTCTTGTTTGTGATTCCTGTTTTGTCACACTTCTGATAGATTTAGATACACTGAGTGAGTTGCATAGTGTAAAACATGGAGTGTATCTCTTTGGTGATGTGAAATTAAACTACTATGGTTAACACGAAAATCCTTGGATCCATGGATTAATCTGACCTAGGTCACAGTTAGAAACCCGGAAGCACCGGAAGGCTGTTGAATATATAATGTTAAAATTACTGCTATCTCAACAGATACCCATTCTGACAATATTATAATGCTGTTTAAAGTTTTGTTAGAAAAAGAAAAGTCTCATATATATTCCATCTTTCGATGCCATTAATAACGCTGACACTCCATTTCGAGAAAAGCTGAATGACTTTAAAAACCTTCTACAACTTCGTAAATTTTCTTGTACATAGATTTCATTTTAATAATTTGAAAGATATTTCATTTTAATTAACATACAAATTCTTGGAGGTGTTAGATGCAAACTAATGTTTGAACTGAAGAATAACTGTCTAGGTGGGCTAGATACGCGCTCTTGCCCGGTTGAAAGCAAAACAGTGTGATTGGGTAAACTGACCGTTCTGAAATTCTTTATAAATTTAAATGTACCCTATTACCTAAACAAATATGACCACCCAGCTATTCAGCCAATAATTGTTCAATGAATCAAATCTAAATTACAATAAATAAGGAAGTTGATAAAGGATGCGAGAAAATTACCAATCGCAACAAATCAATGTTATTCCATCCTGTCTGGATAGATCACGCACAGATTCGTTCAAAACATACTACTTGACTGCTTTATAACAGAGAGTGTTTTCAATTCTGGAAGTGTACCTCAATTCACAATCAAAAATGTACAATTACAGTCAGTACAAGCAACGCAATCAAATGGAGTAACAAACCAATGCGAACCGATATGGCTACTGCCAAGACCTAGTATCAAGTAAACACAACATAAATACAGTTCAGGAAGAAACATGGAAACTTAGTGAAGGTGTAAGAAATATTAAACCCAAAGTAGAATACGAAAAATACCAACTCAAATGGAATCAAAAGGAATAACAAAATGCAAAACCAAAAGAATCAATAGGAACAAACTACAAATGTATACAAGGAGGGATGTTCACACGCATACACACACACACACAAAACCTTCAAAATGGATCTTACAGGAAGTATTTTTCCGTTCAAAACATCAATGACAATTGTTGTGTAAACGAATTATTCTTTTTAAAATCAACGTCAGATAAAAAGAAGAGTTAAAAGCAAAAGTAATCAGTACAAAAACGTTTGTTGAAACTGGAGGGATAAAAGGTATGATACTTTACAAAGCTAGTTATTTCACACCAGACTAGTTTCTCATAAATCCATGGGAATGGGATCGATTACTAGCCAAGTTGTGCTCAATAATGTGACCAATCATTGACGCGAACACTTCAAAGTTTCCTTTTTCACAAATCTCTCATCTTATTACCAATACAACGGCAGAACTGTTAATAGTTCATCATTCACTCTACATCTTTTTTCATTCCTACTTGAGTATAGGCTTGACCTTCTGAAATTATTTCATATTCAACACATTCATAACACATCATTAACAACAGTCTTTCAACCAGATTTCACTCAAGAGTGAGTAGTCAAATGACGAAGCATTGAGGTGCTTTGTTGAATATTGACACCGCATTCCGACAGTTTAGTTTAAAACAATGATCACATGATCACGTATACACGATACTGTTAATTGACAAGTGCAATATTGTAACCTCTTGTGAAATTACCCATGTTTCTACTGAATGAAAACAACGACACAAATACAAAAAATTATATTTTTATATTCTACCAACAAAGTGACATCAGTCATTACGTAAACAATCATTATTGTGATATGCAGTTCCATGAAACAATCTTCAATATATTGAAATGATTAACAAAATGAAAAGTGTGTTTACTAAACTAAAAAATGAACATAACAAAGTCAACTTGATGAAAACAAGTGACAAGCTGTTTGTTGGGACTATGCATAAACTCTCTTCCTTCTGTAGAACCACAGCCAAATGCCACAAGCAATGCATACAATAAGGAAAGATATAACTAATGGTACAACGATGTAAACGTATTGCCGTGATTTTCTTTTCTCAATGTCTTCAGTTGTATCAGTGGTCATGTTCTGAAATGAACAAAATGTTATAATGTTTACAAAATATCAAATATTTACCAAATGTGATTCAGTGCTTGGATTAGTCTTCTTCAATTCATTTATTAGATCAGTTTCAGTAGTTGTTACAGTTGTTGTATCAGTGGTCATGTTCTGAAGTGAACGAAATAGTATAATGTTTACAAAATATCAAATATTTACCAAATGTGATTCAGTGCTTGGATTAGTCTTCTTCAATTCATTTATTAGATCAGTTTCAGTAGTTGTTACAGTTGTTGTATCAGTGGTCATGTTCTGAAGTGAACGAAATAGTATAATGTTTACAAAATATCAAATATTTACCAAATGTGATTCAGTGCTTGGATTAGTCTTCTTCAATTCATTTATTAGATCAGTTTCAGTAGTTGTTACAGTTGTTGTATCAGTGGTCATGTTCTGAAGTGAACGAAATAGTATAATGTTTACAAAATATCAAATATTTACCAAATGTGATTCAGTGCTTGGATTAGTCTTCTTCAATTCATTTATTAGATCAGTTTCAGTAGTTGCTAGAGTTGTTGGTTCAGTGTGAACATTGGCAATCGGGCTCTTCAGAAGAAAGAAACAGTGGAAATATAATTAAATATCAAATATTTCACCATTCATTATACACCATTGTCAGTATTGATGACAGAAGTGAATTCAACAATTAGTAACATAAATAACGTTTGCACTATGTGATCAATGAATAATGATTTAGGATATCTGCTACTGATTTGACGGTCAACGTGGTGAGTACACATTATCCTACAACTAACTGACAACTTATTTGTGTGATGAAATTTGTTTGCCGGATGGTTCACCTTAACACAATGTAAATAATTAATAACGAACCAATAACTGACGGCTTTATCGAAGCCATGAATCCAGAACACAAATTTCTGAACAGGGTATCAGGAATATCTGTTCTGAAATTCAACAATGTGAGTCCACGAACTTTCACTTTTCAAACATGACGCAGAATTTATGACAGATTATTCTTCATCATTCAAACTGATCTAATCGGCATTTTGTAACACTTCACACATACAGACGGTTTCATATTGGACATTGAGAATCACTACACATTCTATGAGCAGGAGAATTACCATTTTTTCAAGCATAGGTGTCAAATGACGCTTCTGTTGATTGCTGAATGTCCACATGGAAACATAGTATCGTACTCATATCTGATAAAAGATCATCCAAAGTATACAATACACTACTTGTTAGCAACAAGAAAATGTCCCTCCGAGTAAATAGATTTACTATGTAGAATATGGTAATATTGTAAACAATCTGTGAAGTCTACCAATTACTTACTTTATTCTTGCAACCATTTACTTTGAATTCATGAAGATCCTTATCATTGCTGGTAATGCACATGTTGGCTGTTTCACACCATATGCACGTTGTATTTGATGTTATTGGGTCTGGACATGCTTCAGCCGAATTGTGTTTTGAACAATCTTCAGTGGGAAGAATGAGGTGATTGCATTTCAGGTTATCAAACAAAAGGTAGGTGAATTACTAAACATATAACTATAACAAGGTGATATAGTGATTGTTTCGAAATTAGGCGACTATTTCATTCACTAGGAATTTGTCATCAACTCGCGCAATGGGAAATTCAGCACACGTTTTTAGACATTCACATTTCACGACAACATTTTGGTTTTGGATGGAAATACATCCATAATGAGCAACATTTTATTCAACGAATATTAAAGTCGATCTAAACATTGCATTATGAAATGGTCCTCTCAGTTGTCGAGATGCTATTTCTATGTCCTACCACATGATGAAGTGAAAGGTGTGCAAGATTACTCAGTGTACATATTCATTAGAACGAGAACATAATCATACCATGTCACTCACATTTCACGACAACATCTCGGAAATGAATGAAACTAATTTGAATGTTCAACGATGATTATTGACGTGCGGATTCGGTAGATTTTGATGACTGTTCTCATTCAGAAATGTACACACTAAACTGTCACCTGGTTCAGCAAAGCCCACTGCATTTAATTTCTAACAGATTTTGAGTTTCATTCATTGAATTCAGTCTGATAATGAAAACGTGTCTCATATACCGCTTCAACAAGTAAAAACTGGTAAATAACATTGTAAACTCACTCACAGTGACTATTTTGAAATCCGTGCAGGAACGTCAGTTGTTCCCAGACAATAAATTCACTTATAATTATGTTAATTCGATCGAAATAAAGAGATTTCATTTGACCTATCGTTATGGAAAGTTTCAAACTATGTGATCACATTATACTCTGTATGCTGTCGGCTAGTACGTCACACTATTTGAATCATGAACATTCACCGATAGTAAATTATATTTTATCCAACGAATGTTGGAGTCAATCTGAACATTAGATTATCGAATAATCTCAGTAGAAGTGATGTTATTTCAATACTCCAACATATGACGAATGGAATAGCTTTCGCGAATACTCACCATACATATCAATGAGAAAGGAAACACTTACCTAACATGAAAATCCTCAGTATTTTTGATACTTTACAAGTATCTACTACTTATGGTATATCAAATTCTGAACACCTGACCCGGAAACTGAGACATTATTTCCAAGTCAACTAAAATTTCATGGAGTGTTTTCACGATTTTAATAACTCAGGAAAATTCAATATCACATGTAGCAAGTTGAAAAACTATGGACACTTCCAAGTCAATGCACAATCAACTAACCGACATATATTATCTCATCTATCGTCTTGTAACATCGTGTACGCTTAAGTGAATTTTGCCAACGTGAGGACGTGAAGGACATCCGTCCATCATCATTCTAAATAATCAACAGTGAATCCACTTATAGGATAGCTTGGTTTGATAGCTAAATTTCATTTAATTATTTACTGAAATTGCACATGAAATTTTCAATTTCTTTAAACAAAACCGATGCAATGAACTGTGAAAATAGTCATTTCTGATACAATAAGGTTTAACATACCCCCGAGAGGTTCCCACACCACTAACGTTCCATTTCGGACCCATTTTTTAGGTACATTTATTTCAGATACTTTCTTATCTTGTGAAATAAATTTTACAGAAGAAAAAAACCGAGATTTTGTTTAACGAATGACTGTTAAAAAATTGGATTGACTTCTCTGAATATCCATGATGAAGATATTCACACACCATAGTTATATTACTCAGTATACCAGGTTAAGCGTGCGTCAGCACACGTGGATCGTGAAGTTCATTGTTTACGGAATTCAGCATATAAAACAGAAACAACACCAAAACGATGTCATCAAAACAACGACAGTCGTTTTTGTGACACAAGCAAGGCTGTCGGTTGTTCGAATGAAGACACAGATACTTGATTTAAGTTCACTTGAATTCAGTGATTCACTGTTCAAAAGAATTGATCAAAACAAGCGGTTTACTCAGGACTAGTTTGAACCTGGATTTATTATCAAATATGATATTAAACTTCGCTTCAAGATGTGTGAACACATCATCCACATTGAATTTTCAATAAACAGTAGTGTTTGGACAATGAGTTTACCAGAAGCATTCAGATTTTATTTCACACGTTTTTCATAAGCACTTCAATGATACTTCGATCAACCTGTTTTCACACAATACTACTGAATAATGTAGACTGTAAAAAATATATATTAGATAACAATGACAGAATACAGCAAATTTCTGTATTGATGTGGTCATCCAAGAGTACATAATGAAGTTTATATTAGGCTAACACATGACTGTTTGTATAGGTCGGTGTAAATGAGAATGTAAATAACATTTGTTACCGTTTTCTCCGCAATGAAACCATCTGTAAATGCTCGACTGCTTTTCGGTTTTGGGAGTCATCTTAGGAATCTGAAAAGATGTAACGGAAGTTTGAGTAAAGAATTATTAACGCACAGCCACTCTTATCAAAGCCGACCAATCCCTGAAGGAATATGTCGTCATTCACATGAATTTACACAAAGACAACTAGTTACACAGTAAGTATACTGATATCCTAAATTTCCTCACGAGTGTGCTTCATCTGACTCACTTCAGTTGTCAACTTCACTGAAATCCAATGGACGGTCTATCTACCATGCAATGATGCGCTACACTGTGAGATGAATATCTACGTCACTTGACGGAAATGTAATTGTGAACCACTACAATGCTGCCGCATGTGAATTTACTGTCATGTCTAGGAATTTTGTTAATGTACTCACTTCCATCCATTACCGTACATACAATTACTGATTACCTCGAAGCAATCAAAATGGATTCAGTTCAACACAAATGAAATCTTCCATCTCACCCGCGCTTTCTAGCTATCACACATCTGTTGTATTTCAAATGGGTGAAGTACTAAATGTTAACATTCGAACAAGTACACACTGAAAGACGATCAAGATTTTAACAATTTATCTTGCAGATTATTTGGCAATGAAATTTCCAAATAGCTGGACTTCAGAAGACGCAGTAAAACTTGACATAAAGTGACTGTGTTGTAAAGCACTATAAAATGCATTGTTTGTCCTTAATCGCCTCAAGGACGTCAGAATTTCTATCGATAACATTTGACTTCCAATAATTCACTCTTTTTAAAAAGTGCTAAAATAAAGTGTGTCATTATGGCGTTAAAAATTGTTGATATCCTTCTATCGTGTTCAATGTGGTCCGAAATTCATCAAACAACACTACATTACCAATCAAACTTGCAACTTACGTTCTCATAATAGATTGATATCTTCCCACTCGGATGTATCGAAGTAGTTATAATGAATTCAGGATCTACAAGCAGAAGAGCATCGTTATTTAGAATTTGAGGTGTTGGTGATTAGCATGTCATTGTTGGATGCGAATATGAATGTGCCTACATGCGAAGTGATCAGTTTTAGGCAGGTATTTTCTCCGTTATCTCAAATGTTTTCTTTGGTAAAATTCGTAATAAATAAATGAAGCAAGCATGCATCCTTCAATATAAATGTCAGATAACTACGTTCCGAAGCTGTATTACAACACGTTTTCATATCGAAATAATAAACCATCAAGCTTTAAATTAAATCAGATAGTTGAGGAGGTATTGACATTTGCACAACACTTTCTATAATTACCGCTGGAAAAATGAACCCTTTTTACACATGACATCAGCCATGGTTTGTTCGTTAACAAATAGAACATGATACCTTATTTGGTTATGCAACGCATTGGTTTATTAGTGTTCGGTAACGATGGAAAATGAATAGCTTCAGATTATTCGTCTTGGTGATTTCTTGATTTGAATGGATAATTTTTATGAATGACCGTGTGGTGAGTAACACTAATTTACTTATTTCGAAATACAGACTTCTGATCAAGCATCATTGAGGTCTGTTGACCAAGATGTATCTCTACATTCGTTTGTCCACAAGTAAAATGAGTTAAAGACTCAATTTATTCATACGGATCTATTTATTGCACGTCAAGTCTAGTATGCTCCTGATTATGTCAACTGTCCTTCAGGTCACAATCATTGTGTTCAAACAATCGATGGATTCGACATATAATTCCGCCTTCCTAATTTTCTGGGATGGTTACACTTTATTACCTCTGTCAGTTTTTAAAAAAATTCAGTGATATAAAATGAAAATAAAATGTGTAAGCAAGTACTGCGAATGATGGTGTAAGTGTTTAAATGATTCATGTGTAATCAAATAATCATTTCATGGATACATACTTTCTAGATCAGCTACTAGATAATAAGACTTTCTGACGGCTAATAGTTCCTCTGAAATGATGAAAGTAAAAATATTTGTGTTTTTATATTTATGTATAATGAATATCCGCAGAAAATGAGTTTGGACACGAGTTATCATCTTTCTTTCACGATATAGGTAAACCGGTTAAATTAAATGGGATTCGCAAGGAGACTAATAATTATTTCAACGATATGGTGAATGTTTCAATCCAACCAACCAACATTGTTTATTATTGTACAGGTGTTCGGTTTGATTCTTTCGATTTATTATTACTACTCAATCAATTTGCGTTTATTTTGAAGTGAACCATCGTTTTCACTTGACAGTGGTGTGTACGTGTTGCGTACACATTTTAGAGCATCGAATCACACAAACAAATTAATCACTGTGTACTGTTCAGCTCTCAAAAAATAACCAGGTCAAATATTGAATCATTTATGCAAAATAAAAGTGAGAAATGAAAGGCGAAGCAAATTATCACCGGATAATAGAGGTACTCACGCTGATCCGAAATATCGGTTTTCACACGAAAACCGCTTCTCACATAATTTTTAATTACTCCTGAGTACTCGTCATCGTACACTTCAATTCTACCTGTGTTCATCGAATGAAAAACATGAAATTCAAATGACATTCTGTAGAGAATGAATTAAAGACTTTTAGATTAACTGGAGACAAAATGAGTTTCATGGACCGTATTTAAATTTCTGTAAGGCTTTAAACTGTTTACAACTTGAACGAAATAAGATATCAGTAGATGTTCTGAATGCTACAAAGGGCATAAAACTGATTTACTGAAGAAATTAAATCAACATTGGTACACGGAATGAAATGTGAATAAACAAAATTCGGTACCAGTTTTAGTTCGATGAAAATCATTCTCTTACCAGTAGTTAATATTTTGAATTTGATGGCTTGAGAACCGTAAAACGTAAACGAGAATTTCGCATATATTTCCTGTTGATATGCAAACATATGGATTAGTATCTCGATTGCAAAATTTAGTCAACTCACTTTATCATCCTCCAATTCTTCAAACATGTCGCTAACAACTGGAGGAGACTGATTAGTGCGGATTGTCCGGGAATAATAATAGTGATGAGACTGAATATGTGTATTGGAACCGGACTGATTACTTACATAATTATATGCATCACTTTCAAAAATTACTTTTTCGTATTTCCTCAATTCAGGTTTTGTGCAAATTTCATGGCAGTCAAAGTATTTATAAATTAATACGATGATTGAATAGAGCAGTATAAACTGTCCAGTTGCAAAGCTATGTCTGGAATGGTACGGATAAAAATATAAAGCCTTATTTCATTGAAACAAATTGAAATTCATATAACACTCAATTGCTTTAACTGTACAGTCAACACTCACCTCATCTTCTTGTTCACAACGTTAATAATTGTTGTTAGACATTGTCGTGTTTATATAAAAATTCTATGTGTTTGTTTGTTTCTTTCTTATTCGCTGATCCAAATTGACCATTTAAAACATCACGTTTCATAGAATCATATGATCAATGTTAACCACTCATCATGGGAGACGAGCTCATCGTAGTGCAATATACTTCTAGCTGTTGTACTCTAAAGGCTGACACTTATCCACCATTGGTTGAAATTTCAAGGCCTCTATTGATCAAAATTATATTGGATATGATTAGCAATAGTATAAACAAAGTGAGCGGTTTTTAATGTAGGTCAAAATGTGTGCTCATATTTTCACAAACAAACATTTTGTTACTTGTAATGATTTGTGAACTGTTTACCAATGGTGCATTGCTTTGATTTGATAGGTTAAAATACAAGTAACAAAACCTGTCTTGATTGGATATCTAGATTTGCATTTTTACATTTGAATTTATGTTTAATGAAATTAATCCTGTCAGACGACTCCATCGTCGTTGAATGTGGGATTGTAAGTCACAAAAAAGCCCATTTGACCGGCACATTGTACCGTTGGCTCTAAATAGATTTAGCGATCAAAAAAGACAAGACTTTTCCATTTGGTCATGTAGAATTGGACGTGAATGTGTTCATACTAAACGTAATTAGTCAGTTACTGTAGAATGATTAACAGTCTACACTTTCGTGAATGAATAATAATTTCAACGGAAGAAGCCCAAATTATTCATGATTTCGTTATAATTGCAAAATGTAACTCTTAGCAGTGTGATGATGAATTTTGCGCCGCAAAAGAATGTGAACAGTAACCAAAATATTGCCTTCACGAGTGTCACATTCTGTGGTCGAATAAACGGTTATTGGGTAATTTTGCGAAATCATGAACATCAGAGTTGTTCTTAGGTTGTTTTTAGGTAATAATGTAGCTTATTCACTAGGGTTTGATAAAAGTTCACATGGGTGTTTGTTCAGTTCACCGTATTGACGGAAGGAATAGTTATTGGAATAGTGAACCAATACCATAAAATCACCATCAATTTCTCATAAGAGAATTCTACATTAATGTCAATGGAAACATAAAGTTCTTCATGTGAACATGTTAAGTAAATATTTCAAGGTTAATCAAATTTATTCAGTACTATGTAGATTATTTACTGTTCGTTTTTCGTCAAGCTATTCTGCTTAGGTGTCACGGAACCTTATGTTGTTCATATGAAATTCATAGTTGAGAAACACTTTAGTCAATATCAACTGTATGGTATTGAGTATGAACGGAGTTCTTGTTCATTAGGAAGAGTATAGCGAATAATACGCTTATTTCAGAATTGACATGTTCACTTTTAACAAAGTAACAGATATTGGATATCGATGAATGCAAACATTTATTACACGCAAGTGCCATTAATAAAAGAGCTGAACTTACTGTTTACTTTTCATGCATGACTACAGTACGACAGTATATTTCTCGAATCCAATCTTTTCCTGCACAGCTTGTATCCAATGGGTTTTACGTATTCCAAAAAGTGACATGTTGCAGCGTCTGTGACAACTCAAAGTTGATTCCCGGCCATTGTGGAGATCAAGAGAGTAGTACTGAAAATGCACGGCGGATGGGTAGTGAAAAGTTTGGAATATCCAATAGATTCATTCCCAAGAGCACAATTCAAAACAGAAATGAATTTTGTTGCTGGAAGATTGCTAGCCACTGTTTTCAGAACATGATATTCATGGTCTGAATAAGGTTTGATCTCTTTGAGAAATGTGAATGGGGTTCTAACGTTTCATTTACCAACCGTTGCATTATATCTCCTACTGCCACTTCCGATGTGTCAGTCCTGATGTCTGATGACTTTCCGTCCCTCGTCGAACGAACATCATCTTCTTGTTCAGCGCTTGATCGGCGCTCTTTGGTTCTCTTCTAATTTCAACTGAAAGATGAAATGTCCGAAAATGTCCACGAAAGGTGTTCGACAGTGGCTGTCATGTTGTTGCACAGTTCGGGATGAATCGTACATAATAATTAATAATCCATAAATCACCGTGAATTATCTCATGAATCAGCCAGCGGATAATCACTGATAGCGTTGACCATCACCCGAACTGACACGACACCTTCAAAAGTTATCTTGTGACTTGGGCATTACGAAGACTCCATGCCAAACTCAAATCTATCAATGTCGTCAAAAATATCATGTTACTGAAGTAACATGGATATCTGTCACCTATTGTTTACTTGTTAAAAACTCAACGATCTTCACAAAACCTGATTCTCGCGTCCTTTCATATGATCATTTGCAATGAAGTCACTAAAAGGCTTTCAGAACTCTTTGGATTCCTTAGCTACATTAGTCTTTCGGATTCCTGTTGTGATACTCGTAGGACTTTTGTCTCCAATCTTCATGGCTTTGCATTAGCTGATGGACCTGTGGTAACCGTTTAACGTTGCAAAATTTATTTGAGAACTGCATTTCAGCTGGGGAAACTCTGCTTACAGAGATTTGTCTAGATCCTATTGTTTTATAACTACCAACAAATTCATAGAAACGGAACCAGTGATTACCTGTCATAAAGTTTGTGTGTTGATTTCGTCGGCAATCAGCTGATAAATCTAAGTTCTTTACCACTTGGTCTTTCGTCACTCCAAGAAAACACACGACGCTAATTCCTACCTTATATTTATTAAGAATTGTGCACCTATAGTTTGGGTGTAGATGTGGACTGATTGACTGTTTCAGGGAGATACGCCAACCAATGCAGTTGTCACCGACAGACGAATGGATCGTTTTCCAATTTATTTATTTCAAATCTACAAAAGGGATTTACATTTTAGATCCCTTTGGCTGTACGTTTGAAGAAACCAGCATATCGAGAAAGCTAAGAGTCTCTTAGAGAACCATCAACCTATTGTGCGCGATCTTTTTCCTGATCACCTTTGTGGTCTGTTATTCTGCGTCAACTTTGTCTATTTGTAGCGCGAAATAGTTGTCTTCCTATCATTTAACATCGTCTTTTGTAGCTGTGTGTTGGTGACCTTGAATGTGGTAACAGGAGAACTTACAGATGATGTTTGAAGAGGGTTTAACAAAGCATTCTCTGAAGACATGTTCATAAATAATAATATGTCATACATTGATAAATCAAAATATACGTGAAAGAGTGAAGGAAGCAGACAGAAATCACGACAATTACAAATGATACAATGTTGTAACATAGAACAATCTTACGAAATCGCACCATAACATCAGTTGTACGTAACATATTGTGGCTTATTACTGTTAAATGTGTTGCATTCTATTTGCAAGATGAATTACGTGTAATGAGAATGGCGATAATACCGAACTATAACGAGTTTAGTTGATGTTGATTTGAACTTGAAAGTTAATCTAATGACAAATATGACATTGCGGTATTTCGCTAACGAGCATTACAGTGATTCGTTTCTATGTGAAGTAAGATGATTAGAACATCTACAGCAAAACTACTTTTTTGCGAACACTAAATGAATAACGACCACAAACGAACTCGAAATACAACACCATGTTTATTCAGCAGTTATGCATAGCAAATCTAAAAATTAATGCATCGAATATTGATTCATTTTATTACGCAACAACAACGTTCAAATAGTTTCACTATCAAACATTGAGCAACAAATGAATAGTTGACACCGTCATTTTTTGTCAGAATGGATGCTACAATTTTGCTCCAAGATGTGTAAACACATCATCCACATCATTCATTATGCTTCAGAAATTTACTTTGTGTGGAATTTCAGTGCAAAGTCTTATTCCAGCTTCCAGACAAGTCAATTTATTCACCGTTCTTGAGTCACATTTTGGACTTCTTAATTATTCGCTTATTAATCCTGACTGTCTTTGTATGATCGTGTGTGCTTGTGTTGTTCACCCTACCCATCACATATCTGACTATTGTTATCGATCAGCACTTGGTTAAATCGAGTTGACTTACATGTCATCTTCAATGCGCGTCATTTCGCATGGTTCATTCGGTCGTTTGTCTGGATCGATGATTGCATGAATCAAACGTATTCAGGATCCATCCTCGTATTTGAATTATTTAATTCCGTTATTCACTAACGCAAATCAAGTTGATATTTATATGAGAGTATTGGCGACATGTGTATCTCAACAGCAATGAGAAACGTTCTAAATGGAGTCAGATATAGGGCCACTAAAATGGTGAGCCCACCAACGGCGAACCTAACGCAGCCAACAACGTCGATGAATAAACTTCCGCACTCCACACGTCTGATGAACAAAATCTGGTCAACTATTCCATTATGATTCACCTAATTATCATAGTCTCATTATCACATTGATGTCACATTATCACTCGACGCGGCAATATTATTTCTGTTTGTGATGACATTAAATTATGACATTGATGCAGTCACATCACTCACCGAACAGATTGTGACGTTATGAAAATTCCATTCACGTTATGACACTCGAAACTCATGGGAAAATATTTACCATTCAATTGCCTGAATTTATACCGCTCTAAGAGTGTCCACTCCAATTTTCTTTCATGTCATTTTTGCCATCTTTCTACACTCATCCACATAGTCGAGGTGATTTTGTTAACATTCCAATCATTTTCTTGTTCCGCATCATCTTCTATTATATCTGTGGACACCTTCAATTATCATAAGACTTTCGAATGGATTGATCACGTTTATTATGTTCATGAACCATTCATCACAAAAATGGTTTAATTAATATCTTGCATGTTTGTGGAATTATGGCTATCGCATCAGATATTCGACGCCATATTACTAGCCGTTAAATAACGATTGTGTTCATCTTATCTATTCATTCACATATAAAACAGCATGCTCCATCATCCATTGACCAAAAATGTTTTCATATTACTTCAACTGGCTCACTATTCCTGGAACAGTGTACGGCAGAACATGTAGTTTAGAGCTGATATTTCAA
This sequence comes from Schistosoma bovis, assembly GCA_944470425.2. Taxonomy (NCBI): domain Eukaryota; kingdom Metazoa; phylum Platyhelminthes; class Trematoda; order Strigeidida; family Schistosomatidae; genus Schistosoma; species Schistosoma bovis. The sequence continues at coordinate 16,754,348 of OX103957.1, forward strand.
AGATGCACACTTGTTCGCCACATGAAAGTCGATTTCTCTTACCCGTCATGATGATTCACATTTACTGGTACATTTATAGCGCATTAGTACGGTTTGGAAACAAACAAGGCCGCGCGCATATCACTGAAACGACATAAACCAAGTTCGGCTTCAGTAACATAAAGGAGTACAACTCCGTATATCTCGTCACCACAGTCACCATTCTGCGCTTCTGGTCATTCTACTAATACACACTCAACAATAACTCGATGCACCTATTTATGACGCGCACAAAATCGTTCACTGACCTCTCATTTCACCATTAGTATCAATTTCAGTACAACCATAAATTTCACACATCAACGTAGTTATCATTTGGCGGCGGTATTATTTTCATCCTATATATATTCAATGTGTGTGAATCCGAATACATTAGGTGCTAATCGATACTACTCACTCTATTACGACATATTGTAACATCTTCATATTCCACGGTATTTCATCCTCATGTTCAGTCAGAACCACAGATTAATTCGCGTGAGATTCTACCTTACTTAGTTCCCCAATTTATTCCACTGTCACATCCATGAATTATTCATTTCTCTGTTTTAACGGCATTTCAAATCCCTCAGACAAACATGTAATTTTATAGTTCAGGCAGTCACAATATAAATGCATATTAATTTTTTGTACGCTTAAAGATTGCTGGAAGTCGCATGCTAATAAGAATGATAATTCAATATGAAAGACCAAGCACACATATGACACTGTAATGTACCAGATAAAGTACAAATTATTTTCGCTACATATTGATGAACAATTCCGCATACCGTTTCAGAGCTATTTTACAAAATAGACATGTTTTCAAATAAATGTTCTATTTACAAAACGTAATATATGTAGGGTCGGTTGTTATGTTAAAACGCATAGATCACTCGCCATTGGAGTGGCTAGGGCGTCGAAAATACAAGGGTCACAAAAGCACAAATATGAAGACGATTACACACACTCGGAAATGCAATGTTCAATGTGGAAGATACATTTCGATCGAATTTCTCCAATTGGCCTAATGATGCAAAGGACTTTGAATTAGGTGCACTTGAGAAGAAGATCTGAAACATTGTGAATCTTTTTCAATTTTCCGAAATAAAAATAACATAAGACCACATTCTATCATTTCTGCTACATTCTATAGCATTTTCAACATAAAATCTATTATTCTCTTATCACAGTTTGAATAGACTGACCATTTTCTTAACAAAAACATATTTCTGTTGACCTCAGTTGTTTGCAGAAATATCAATGATTATACTTTGTTGTTGTCTATCACCGCATTCCATCTCATTGATCAAATAATATGGTATTCTATGTTTTTTATTATGTATAGTGGGCGTAAAATGAGTCTTATTTAGAATAAAAAACATCACTTTCTAATAAAACGTTGTGTCTATTTGATTGACATCCCTCTATACACACAGTGTTATTACGAGTGACATTGTCATTCTACAAAAAATTACTACTTCGCTAAAAGTACAATAAATGAAAACCAATATTTTGTGTCTAGTCATCTATGAATAAACACTAAAGAAATAACCATCTAATTTCAAATGACTTTTATTGGTCCTTTCCATCGGAGCATCTAGTTCACACGTCCTTAGTTTATCAATCTATGGGACAGCCATTCGAAATCCTGATTCTTTGAGACTCGACTAGTTATTTTGTTCCATGTATATTGATCGATGAGACTGTTATGGATCATGCTAATTGTAGTCACTGTATCGTTTAATAATAATTAGACTAAGAGAACACTTAAGGGAATTGGTGAACATATAAGATGCAGCGTGTGCGAACTGATATCGCGCCTCGGTTTTGTTACTACCGTAGACTGTGATTCATATGAAACTGTGGGTTGACTAAACGATTCACGTATATTTTTATTTACGTCCTTTCACATATCACTCAGTTACTGTTGACTGAAAGCGACTAAAATCCTATTAAGGATAGTCACAGTTGAGTCAGTCGTCCAATGAGAATAAGAAGAGCATCGCTTTATAATAATGTGTTTGTGTGACTGACGATCACATACACACAGAGCAAGTATGAGTGATATTCTCGTTTTTGTAGAGAATGAACAAAATGAAGTGAAAACCAATATTTTGGCTATCAATTCACAGAAGGTGTTGTTTCATCTATGAATAAACACTGTGACCATTTATCATCTAATATCACTTGAGATTTGTGGTCGTTTTCTCATGAGATTTAATAGGTCTTCATTTAGAAGAGCTATGACATCTCATGATGACCGTTAATTTAGGTTCGTTGAAATTTTCCGTACCATATACGAGACCAGGAGACTCAGCCGAACTGCAGACGAAGTGAAATGATACAACCATGAGGTGTTTACAATCAGTGTAACATATTAGACGCAGGTTAGACGCCAATGTCGAGCTTCAAGAGAGCTGCTGTTTTACTCCTGCCATGCAGAACAAAATGCTCCACATACACGAGCAGTTGCACTGATACAATCCCGACAAGCACAAAAAGCAATTATGGGAATCTCATTGACCAATGCTCATCAAAGCCTCTCTCAAAACAAAAAAATAGAGCATTGGAATGAACTTCAAACAATGCTATGAGGCTACCAACGATTACAATGATGAATTTATAGACTAATTATACGATACGTTGCATCCAATCATTGAAAAACATCTACGAAGGACTTGAAAATTCTGATGAGTATCTCAAATGCCTAGTTTAAATTGAACAACACAGGGTATGAAGATATCATGGGACGACATGGACGATGAGAAAAATGAACGAAAATGATGAGAGATTTGCAAACTTTTGTCCCTTCGATAAAATGATCATAGGCTGCACCATATTCCTACATAAACGCAATTACAAAGCCATGTAGATTTCACCGGATCACACTACACAGAACCCAGTTGACCATATCTGCATCAATAAGATGTTCAGGAGGACGATGAAGGATGTGAAAACCATGAGAGGAGCTGATATAGCCTCAGAGCATCACTTGCTGGTCGCCAAGATGAAACTAAACCTCAAGAAGAACTAGACATCGGAGTGGACATTATTAGAAAAGTTGAATGCGACCTTCGAGATACCGACAAACTCAACAAATTCTTCTCAATAGAGTGGGAATGGCCTTAAATAACAGCTGAAAAGAGGTGAAGGAGGCAATCACTTCAACGTGTCACGAGATTCCCGGCCACAAGAAGCAATATCACAAGGAATGAATCAGTGTTGAAACACTGAGTAAGATTCAAGAAATGAGGAACAAGAAGGTAGCAATCAATATCAGTCGTACAAGAGTCCTGAAATTCAAGGCACAAGCTGAATACACAGAAGCACACAAACAAGTAAAGAGGACTCTCAGAGTTTATAAACGAAACTGAGTAGAAGATCTATCAATGACGGCGGTAAAGGTTTCTGGATAAAGAAACATGAGTCCATTGTATGATAAAACAAAGAAGCTCTCTAGAACAACCAGAGGAAAGTAAAGAAGGCGAAGTATTGACCAACATTGGAGAACAGCGAAATAGGCGGGTAGAGCATTTTGAGGAACTCTTGAATTGACCAGCCTCACTGAACTCATCCGATATCGAGCAGCTCAGACGAACCTTACAATCAATTTTAGTCCACTAACAATTGAAGAAAAGTAACGTGTTTACAACCGTTAAACATCTGCACCTCAAAAGTATTTTCAACCAACACCAAAGCCAGAATTTTCAATACTAATGTCAAAACAGTTCTACTGTATGGGGCGAAAACCTCTAGAACTACGAAAGCCATCATACAGAAGATACAAGTATTTATTAACAGTTGTCCATGCACAATACTACGAATCGGCTGATCAGCAACAACCTACTATGGGAGAAGACAAACCAGATTCCAACGGAGAAAGAAGCGCTGGAAGTGGATAGGACACACATTGAGGAAAGCATACAATTGCGTGACAATCCAAACATTCACTTAAACTCTTCAAGGTCAAAGGAAACGAGGAAGACCAAATAATACAATAAGACAACAAACGAAGGCAGACATGACAAGAATGAACAAAACGTTGACCGAAATATAAAGAAAAGTCAAGGTCAGATTGGGTTGGAGAATGCTGGTCGGTGGGCATTTCATGATCGAGGGCAACAGACGTAAGTAAGCAGGTTATCATCGTTAAGTGAAAGTAATCGAATTTCACGCGAGTTCCATTACATCTTCACATATCATATTATATTGAGACTTTTCTTCATTTACCAACAGAATTGAAATGGAATTTTTTGAAAGGAAGCATTCGTAGTTGAATATTTATATAGCATTCCAAGTATGTCATGTCTCGAAAATTTCAAATTCATATTTTCAGATAATCTCATTAGGGAGATATATTAGTCATTGTTCGTTCTTTGAAGGCTGTTGGCAGGAGCGTTAAAGTCCCGTTTTATGGTGGTTGGTAAAAGTCAATAAACTGTACCCTCAATCTTGATGTAACTAACACTCCTCATGTGATCAGAAATATTCTTTTTATGAACGAGTACACAAATTTGCACTGTCGAATATATTTGAACACAAAGTTACACAGCTCATTATTATTTAAAAGCCATACTGAAAATACCTAATTTGTAACATATCAATCAATCATCTCAGATTTAACAGTTCCTTTAATTCCGCGACAATGATTCACTGTTCTCGTCCTCTTTCCTTCTTTCTTTCTGCCTTTTTAACCTCCTGCTGACATGTACTCCACTTTCGATTGATGACATCAACTACATATATCCATCGATATCAGTAGCACACACCTTAATATTTCTCAAATTTGCAATATGAGAATTATGTGTTATCTTCTGAGGCATTGGAAACACTTATGATAGTTTTATTTTCATCAGGTCACAGACATTATTTCTAGATCACTCACTAAGCATAATTTGGTCCACCAAAATTTATCTGATGCTTATCTTGCTTTCCATGTTGATTGTTACACTGGACTGGCAGGTTTTCCCGTATAATATATTCTCTTGACCCTTAAGTAGTTACCACAGTTATAAACCTATGGGATTCATTCGACAGTTTCTAAAGCTTAAAATTAATTAGTAAATGTTCATACTGGAATATATCCTTTATTCAAGCTGTCGTAGTGAATTGAAGTTGGGTCCAGGCTTTTTGATCTAAAGACTAAGCGTTCACACACGCGAGACCGAAGGCCCTGAGTCGGAGTTCTGAACTCAGGACTGTGAATATGCTCTATTGACTATTCTCATACTAGGACGAAATGGCTGTCCAATGCTTCAAAGTTAAAGATGGTGGTCTAACTTTTATCGGCGGTTCTTCATTTTAATGGCTTCGGAAACATGGATCCTTCTAAACTTGAAATATTACTCGAGCAGCAGACGAAACTTATTCAAATGTTAGCAGGTACGCAGCTTACGTCTAATACTCAACCAAGCAGTTCTAATTCTACTACTACTGCATCATCAGTTGATGGTATCACTAACAGTATCTACGAGTTTCATTACGATCCGGAATCCAATGTCATTTTTGATATGTGGTTTCAATGTTAAGATGACTTATTCAAATTCGACTATGCTAATCAGGATAATGCGTGGAAGGTCTGCTTGCTGCTTCGAAAGTTGGGTCCTAATGTAAGAAACAGGTATTGCAGCCTAATTATGTTTCTTTACCCACGCGATCGCTCATTCTAGGACACTGTACAGTCACTGAACCAACGGTTCGTAGACAACTCCTCAATATTCAATGCATGCGATCGATGTTTGAAGCTCGCTATGAATGAAGATGCTGATTTTCTCACACATGTGGATATCGTCAACCGAGAATGCGAACGCTTTCAGTTGGAGTTGCCTACTGAAGACCAATTTAAATCTCTCATTCTCATCTGCAGCATTCAATCGCAGAAGTTCAGTGACATTAGAACAGGCTGGCTAAGTCGATTGGAACAACACCCGAAACTAACTCTTATTGATGTGACATCACAACAGCTGATCTTAATCTACTTGTTTTAGACTGGTTTGACCGGCTACATTTATCTGACGTTCCGTTAAGCACTGTATGCTATCTGGTGAAACAACCTCATGAACCTGTAGCATATTCGAAAGAACTAATGACAGAGTTTTCAACCATTTTCTAGCCTATATTGGGTCAGCGCATTGTTATGAAAGCAACACTTCGATTGAAACTTCAAGCTGAACTTGTCTTCCGTCCAAAGAGACTAGTGCCGCACGCAGCATTACCGAAAGTTGACGAAGAACTTAACCGCTTCCAACTACAGGGACTTATTACACCTGTTTCTTATTCTGTCTGGGCAGCACCCATAGTGGTTATTAAAAAGGCTAATGGCACAATCCGAATATGCGCAGTTTTTTCCACAGGTCTTAACGCAGCTCTCGAACAGCAACATTTCCCACTGCTGATCCCTGCAGATTTGTTCACGATGTTCAGTGGTGAGAAGTTCTTTGCGAAGCTGGATCTCGCTGATGCCTATCTACTGGTGAAAGTGGCTGAGGATTCTAGAGAGATACTTACTATAATACAATCGCCTACCGTTTGACGTTAAAACAGCACCAGCTATGTTTCGGCAACTAATGGATACCATTCTATCGGGTATCCTGGGGGTCGCAACTTATCTCGATGATATCTTAATTGTTGCCACATCGTTAGAACAGCTAAGAGAGCGCACGACAGCTGTACTACAACGTGTCAGCGATAACGAATTCCGATTACGCCCAGAAAAATGCCAGCTTTTCTTGAAGTCATTTAAATACTTGAGATTCATCTGTGATGCCGCAGGTCGCAGACCAGATCCTGAAAACATCCGAGCTATAAAACTGATGCCAACCCCTACTAATATCTCTGAGCTACGATCATTCCTGGGATTAATTAGCTACTACTCATATTTTGTTCCGTCAATGCATGACATACGCGCCCCGCTAAATCATCTTCTGAATGAAAATACCAGCTGGAACTGGACAAAAGAATGTGAAGTTGGATTTCGCAAGCTGAAAACAATCATAGGCTGTGAACATTCACCGACATACTACAATCCGTTCATGCCCGGTGATATACTACTACAGCAGAAGTTCCTGGCAGAGATCCTGATAGGAAGGAAATTGAGGACGACCCACAGTCATCTGCGCGCTCTTTTGAAGGTTGTGATTTTTCTTCACGCGGTATTATTTTATTTTCCCATCAGTTTTCCCACTTAATTTAACACCTATTAGCGATAAATGATTGGTCACTGACAGGGTTCTATCAACTTGACACCTCATAAACGTTAATATGTTTGCTCTTAACTAATACTGGATCTGATCCTGCCATGGAACTTTACATGTCCATTGAGTTAAATTATAACTGTCGCTGTCCACCTAATTAAACTTTAAATTACCATTACTTCTAGCAATGTCAAGGCCATCTAAAAAACATATAATCTCTCCTGATGCTTATAACACCAAAAAATATCTAAATCAGTCACTAAAGCGAATAATGTGAAACCTTATAAACAAACTGATCAGTCTGCATCCCACTCTGATCTTCCCTCAGCTACTCTAAACGCGCACCGTTTACTTGGACATGACATATCACTACATTGTATCTCGCTTTTAGATATAAATAAAAGCAGTCACATACCGTTAGAGCTGACATCATTTTTGGTCCAAACAAAAGCATCACAAGTTGTGAGCAGTATTTAGACAGTGCAGCCGACCACAAACATCCAACAACTTTGCAATCGGGCATCCTGAATAGCGGCCCACGGAGTACATGTAAGCCTGCCTACAATAGCCAGCCCGATGATGTAGATTTTGACTACTCACCCAGACATATACTCCATCCCCCAACTAAATATGCACAAGGTGACCACCCAGTAGACACTTGCAACTGGTCTGTATGTAACGATATCAACCTTAAAAACTTTGATATAAACTCCAATAATCTCACTACCTTTCACTCTTAAACATACTTCTTTCACCGGAACAACACCCAACTATCTTTCTCGCATTAACCCTATTGGTGATAAACTAAACGCTCATCAATATGGAGTCAACACTCTCAATTCTATCTTTTCACATGGCAAAACATACAATCCACTGGGTTTACATCATATCCTCCTACTTGACATATAGTCACCGAGCTTGACACTTATTTTAATCAACGCGAGATCTGTACAAAGTAAGATGACTGACCTACTCACGCTATTACTTTTAAACAACCCTTAACTTGTTTTGATAATGGAAAGTTTGCAGTCCTCCGATACCACAGACACATATCTACAAATAGACACCTATGAGCTCTTCCGCTGTGATCGAGTCATCATGAAGGGTGCTGGTTGTCTTGTTTATGTATCAAAAATTTAAGAGCGGAAATCTATAGCGACCACGTCCTCAGCAAACGTTCTGATTCAATGTGGCTTACTGTGCACACTCATGAACGTAAAATACTAATCGGATGCAAATATCAAGCTCCTAACACTCCTAGCTCAACTGACACTTATAAGTGAGTCATTTGCTCAGGCTGCCTCGCTTGACTTCATTTACACAACTGTATGTGGTGACTTCAACCTTCCCACCATCAAATGCACGACACATTCTGGCCCAAAATGCTTTGAAAGCATACTTAGGTCCTTGAACATACACAGTTGGCAACAACATGTACACCTGTCTACACGAAATCACAACATTCTTGACTTGATATTCTGTCATAATATCATACAAACATCACAACAGTAATCATAAAATAGTCCTCTGCACTTTTCCAATTCTTGCCATGTGCAACAAATTAAAGACAATTAATACGCGTTTCCAGTATAGAGACTATACAAATGCTGACTGGGAAATCTTTTGATATCCAATAAAGCACTCTAAATGGAGAAGTTTCTTTACCAGTGATAACCTCTTAGAAACATTAGAAATATTCAATACCACCACACCATTTTCACTAGACACTGCTATACCCTCTCAAATTGCTTTTAAAACAATCACTAAATATATAAACCGAAGGGCTATGTCTAAACTGCGAAAACTGAAAAGAACGTACTATTTATAGAAAGACGATCAGCTACCGCTAACGTGGTTGTGTACAAGACTGCCATTCCTTTTGAAGCACCTATCTGGACTCAGATCATACCCTGGTGTGCGCCAATCTTACCTTACCTTTCAGTGGCCAACAAAGTGACCGCCACCAAAAGATTGATGTCTGCAAGTTGTTTGCAACTTCTGTTGCAAGTAATTACCGAATCGAGCTAGCTTCTAGGTTGGCTATAATTCCATCGAAAAGTATAGATGATCATTGTTTGCATTCGCATGACGCCATAAAAATGGCGAGTCAAGTCGCTTGCGGCTGGTTGTCGAAGTTTGCTAATGAGTTGGAAGCAGCAGCTGCATCTGGTAACTGCCGGAAGCTCTTCCAACTCATCTGAACCACTGGCAGATAGAAGTCTGGTGTGAGCGAAACAGTCTGTGAGGACGACGGGATGCCAATTACCGACATATATCGACGTCTTGGACGATGGGCAGAATTATTCGAAGAGCAGACTAACTGGAATGCTGCTCCGGCAAGATCGGTCACATTGTTCTGCCCTCCATGGCCGCTGAGGCGGAAGTCCGCAAGGAACTCCAAATCATGAAGCGCCGCAAATCACCAGTACCGGATGACTTACCTCTGGCTTCTTTTAAAGATGGTAGTGACTTTCTGACTAAGGAACTGACGACGTTGTTTACGAAGTTCTGAAAACTGGAGATTGTACCGACGTCATGGAATGAGTCGATAGTTGTCCCTATCTTTAAAAGGGGTTCACGTCGTTCCTGTAACAACTATTGTGGGATAAGTCTACTTCCTATTGGATCCAAGCTATTGGCTTCCGTCATACTTCGTAGGTTGTTCAAAACCCGAGAAAGATTGACTCGTGAGGAGCAGGCTGGGTTTCGTTCTGGTCGAGGATGTATTGATCATATCTTCACCCTTCGCCAAATGTTAGAACACCGCCATACTTTTCAAAGGCCAACAATCGTAGTGTTTCTTGACATCAGGGCTGCCTTCGATTCGTTGCACAGGACTGTTCTCTGGGATTGTCTATTGAAGAAGGGTGTGTCTGAGAAGTTTATTAACATCCTAAAAGCCCTATATACAAACACCTCAGGCAGAGTGAGGGCATACAACCACCTCTCTCCATTGTTCCATTCGAGCAGTGGGGTTAGGCAGGGTTGCCCATTCTCAACATTCCTCTTCAACTTTGCCATCGATGACATTCTGGAAACAGCTCTGATGGATAAGTGTAGTGGCTGTGTGTATCGTTTGCCCGGAGAAAGACTTCCCGACGTTGAGTTTGTGGATGAGATAATGCCCAAGGCATGTAATCCGGCAATCAATGTCCGTAGGTATAGTATGTGCTTTGCACATTCGAAGTGCAAATTACTCCTACAAGACTGGCAGGATTCTAATCATGTACTCACCCTGGATGGGGAGCAGATAAACGTAGTCGAGAAGTTCGTGTATCTGGGTAGCTGCATAAGTGCTAGTGGTGGTGTGAGTGATGAGATTAATGTACGAATAGCGAAAGCCAATCTGGGCCATCTTTGGTGCCTTCATGATGCTAGTCTGGCTGTAAAAGCTCGGATCTATAGCGCATTGGTGAGAGCAATTTTACTCTATGCTTGTAAAACCTGACCTCTCCGAGTTGAGGATGTTAGACGACTCTCTGCGTTTGATCATCGTTGTCTCCGAAAGATTGCTGACATCCAGTGGCAACACCATGTTAGTAATCCAGAGGTTCGGCATCGTGTGTTCAGGCACAGAGATGATAATGCAATTGGTGTCACTATCCTGAAATACCAACATCGGTGGCCTGGACATGTTCTACGAATGTCGTCCCAGAGAATTTCACGTCGTACATTATTTGCCGACTCTGAGACTGGTTGGGAGAAGCGGAGAGGTGGTCAGTGTATGACATGGTGTCATGGTATGAAAGAAAGCTGCAAACAGCTGGCTTGTGTTGGTCCTTCACGACTCCCTGACCAGGGTCCGTGAGATGATGCCACACAGTGGCTAGAGACGTTGTCAGATATGTCTCAGAACAGAAGCAAGTAGAGATCCTTCTGTAACCTTATTTTACTTTCTTCATAAAAAGTGGTTGTATCTTCCTTAACTGAAAGATTTCTTCTGATTGTACTTCTTCGTCTCCTTCATTATTATCATAACATTACCTTACACTGATCTGTACTTTATATTTTTCACGCTCCTTACTTTTTCGTTCCTCCTTCTCTTCAAATTCTCATTGTTTTGTGTGGCGCATATATATTTGTTGCCCTCTTGTACCAATATTTATGTGTACAAATAAACAAATTAAATAATTAAGTGAATGGTTTTCCCACAATGGGAATACATCTCATGCTACAGATATCAACATAAAGTGCATCGGGCTCTGGTGTAAACGTTTGGTGTTCATATTTAAGTGTATTGCTGCTCTTCTGTTTCTCCTTCCTTTTTTCTTTAGAACCTTGCTCTGAGGCCACAGCTATGGAACTTCCGACGTCTGGAATAAACTTGTCGGAGTAGAGACTTCAGAGCTGGAGAATAACTTGATAAGGGTTGTAGCTTTCGGGGGTTTCCATTCACATAAATGGGTCCGTAACGTTAACGCTGCTCTGAATGAAGTACCTTTGGATGATAGGTCAGGAAATTTGATTTGTATACCGAGCTCGAGGGATCCCACACACAAGAATTTAGGACTTTGTTAGTACATGCGATCCGATTGTTTCACATTTGACGTGAACCTCCCAGAACGCCCGGCTAATAAGAGAGGCATCCTATCATGTGCATCACCTTTATATTATCCGCTTTGGATTTGAACACCTCTATCACCTACGCCTACAGGAATTACGCAACAGCTGAACTTTGAAAACTACGAATGGGATGAAATGATTGATGAGACTTTGTGCTCTAGGTGGGAAGGTTGGTTGGAAGGAACTGCAGGTATCAGTTTGTTTGAATATCGAATCGTATGATAAGGGACGGATTCCGTTACATCTCTTATTACATGCTTCATGAAGCGGTCATAAAGATCTGTCCTATATTAGGATGCAAAATAATGCAAGTATAACGAGATATAGCATATCCAGAATAACCTCCTAGAAATTTGTTAATGTTCTACGTCTCGAACTGCAAGCAGCTGTACTGTCAGTGAAATTGATGAGGTATATGGTGAAGGAATAAAACTGAAAGACATGACTAAAATCTACTTATGGACTGGCTCCATAGTAGTATTAAACTACATACTTAATACAACGTCACGCTTCAAGACATATGTAGGTGATAGAATCAACTTCATCCGCGAACAAATAAGGCCATCACAATAGACTTACGTGCCATCAACTGTGAACCCTGCTGATTTAGCTTGAAGCAGAATACGTAAGTACGACCCTGTATTAAAACTTGGCTTTCTGGACCCGAATTTTTAGTAACCAAAAAGAATACATGACCTGGGCATAAAGGGAATGAGATATAAATGTTCCATTTCGAGCTGGAGATGAAGAACGTTATAGCCTTCATCTAAAAGTTGCTTGCGCACTATTAACAGACTCCTTTCTGATGGCTCGTGTCAGTCCTGTCGATGGTAGTCTCCCAGTTGATCCAACTCTCCTTTGAAAGTGTCGACGGATGGAACCCGAACCACGTGCTGAGGTAATGAATTCCACGGCAGTGTGAAATAGTCTCTAAGTCTTGGCTAACGATGACTCTTAAGTCATTAGGTGTCTAGACGACAGGTGGCTCAGTGTTATTCATCGTGTATGTATCTGTACCTTGATGATGACCGATATGCATCACAACACACTTGGAAGTATTTATCGGCAACTGCTATTCAGATAATTTCTTCAGGTCATTTAGGAGTTCCAAGCTATCATCAACAGCTTTCACGAGCGACTAACGAGTTAGTGAGACAAGAATAACTTATTCTGAAACCGTGCTACCTCTCCGAAAGGATCCGGTTTTCATCGAGGTACATAAACAGCTCTTTCCGAATAATCTTTTCTAAGATTTTAACAACCACACTAGTTAACCTAACGGGTCAGTAATCCTCAGGTTTACGTTTCGTAGCTGTTTTTATGACAGGACTTACTAAGGCGTTCTTCAAGTCTTTCGGTAAACAATCCTGCGTTACGGATAGATTAAAGCATATACTTAAAGGGTTAGCAACGAAGTTAGATAGTTCCCTCAGTAGACTATGATGAAATTCGTCGTGTCCCGTGGATTTACCTATGTCAAGCTTATTTAGCAGACTAAAGACATCGATTTCTTTGATGGTCACGCCATCCAGTGTATGTGTGGGGGGTTGTATGTGCTGATGGGAAGGGTGCTTCTACGGTGTATACATCGCTAAAGTACTTTGAGAACACGTGAGCCTCACCAAAGTCGTCCTACTCTAGTGATGCGGCAGTACTGTCGCCCCATATTGTGGGAATATTTCCTTTTCTTTTAGTGCTTTGGTTTATATAGCAACACAAGTTTTGAGGACATTCTATAGATTCCTTAACAGTTTTTTCTTCGTACAAATTTCTAGACTTACGAAGGGCCGAGGCACAGGTATTCCGAACTTTTCGATACTGAGATTTTGTCTCATTAGTGCTCAGTAACCTAAATCTATCCCACATTTTTCTTCTCTTAAGGAGAAGGATGTGGACCTCTCTACTGAACCATGAGGGAGAGTTTCTCGGCCCCCTTGGTATAGTTCAAGAAATGTGGGGTGCGCTAACTTTTAAGTATAAACTTCGAAATGCGTCCCAAGCCGTTTCAATTGAGGACTGTGAGCCTAGTGTCCAACCTAGTTACGATGCAGAGTGCATGATATTAGGTGTGTTTGCTTTCCAGACGTTAGGTCTGGACTGAAGTCGTGATTGACAGTTATATGGAAGTCGAAAGTTAATGCTGTATGATCACTATTACCCAGGGATGGCATGTAATGGAGGTTCGCATCGTCATTCTCATAGTGAGTGAATATAAGATCTAGTAAGGATGATTCAGTGACCGGGTCGTTCTTAGTCGCTTTGTTCACATGTTGCACTACGGCACGTGATAACCGCATCAACTAGTTCGTGCTCGAAGGAATTTTTTGACGATTCAGTTCGCAGATTTTCCCAGTCTACCATAGGTGCATTAAACTACTCTAAAATTTGACATCGACCACTTTGCGATCAAGTATTTAGACTGATTGGCAGGACCTCATATACATCACAGCTTGGACTGCGATAGACCAAACCAATCAGCAGCTCCTGTCTCTTGCATTTAAAGCAGCAACTGACTAATTCACACATCCCAATCACATGGGATACACTGTCGACAATGGCGAATGGAGTAGCATTCTTAATGAATAGAGCTACTACCCCTTCTTTACGCTTATGTATTCTGTCGGCTCTTAATAACGTAAAACTCCAGAGATCAAGTTCCATACTATCTATAGACTGTGTCAGCCAGGTTTCTGTGACTGCGATTTTGCTTGGCTTTGTAGAGTCAATCTGTACACCTAGTTCCGGTCGCTTATTGAGTAAGCTTTGGGCATTGGTGTAACAGATCCGAAGCCTGTTTAATCGGCATCGTTGCGATTTTTAACATGCAGAGAGTTGTCAAAGAAGATATACAGTGATAGAAGAATGAACTTTGTTAGACTTTTGCCGGACTTAAAATATAAGAGTGGCCAAAGAAATGACCAGACGGAACATTGAACGCACTATAATGCTCCCCACGCAAGTCATCCTGGAGGAATGTGGGAAATATTGATAAGTAATGAACTTAGAACTTTGAGTTTACTATCTGGTGAGCAGACTACGTCCTGTGGGATGCTCACCACTTGTTTGACTGCAGTAGAAATAATACTTGATGATACACCTCTATCATGAATGATCACATATGACAATGAAAATCAAAATATACACCGGTTAATGACTTGTAGTACAATTTCCTCACTGTCAACTATTGAGATTGTTTCCTCTCTACTTCTACGAAGTGAAATAACGACTTTCTAATTTAAATATTTTGCTTATTTATTCATTCTATATTTTATCACTTTCCAACTCACAGTTATCATTTCCTGGATTATAGATTGTTCATTTCAATATTCTACATTCGATTTTTTGCGCTTTCTGTGTTACTTCATTTAGTGTCTTCTTTAATAATAAGTAGTTTATTCAACTATTGGTTTAATTGTTTAATTACCATTATAAATATTCGTTTTGTATTGTTCGTTTGATTCTTTTCATTAATGTTTGATACTGTTATTGATCAGTCACTTATTAAGAAGTCCAAAACAGGCAATAGAAAATAAGTTTTATTTTTTTATATTTTACAAGCAAGTGGCTATCAGGACTCAGAAGCCAAGTGAATAACGCGATGGCGTTTGAAGCGAACAGTACTGGGGTCTTTTTCAAGAGTGAACATCAACTCTTATATGCAGGTACATCCAGCTGACGAGTCCCAAAAGAAATGATGCGCGTGTACTGGACTACACTGCCAGACAATATCATTATTTACATATAAAGATTGAGAAATGTAAGATAATTCAACAGTGGAGAATGATGTTCAGTGACGGATTGATCGGAGATAACAAATAAAGTGAAAACGATGCGTGGTGTTTATCCCACAAAAATCGACATTACGCAAAAATATAGTGCGAAGTAGAACTACGCAAACGATTGAACACACCCGGAAATGAAATTTTCCAACTTAGAGATGTATCTCGTTTGATCAACTTCCTCTTATTCGCTTAGTGATGCAATGGCTTTTGAATGCTGGGCATTTAGGAATAAGATTTGAAAAATTGGGAATTCTGTCCGATTCCTTTGATCGACTAGAACATTTCACCAAATTCTATCATTTCTGTTACATTCTGTGAAAAATTTAAAGTAAAATATATTATCACTTCTTTAATCTCAGTGTAAGTTATCAGAACATTTAATTAACAAAAACATATTTCTCTTGACCTCAGTTGTTGACAGATATATCAGTGATTATACTTTGTTGTCGTCAGTTTCCTCACGCCATCTCATTAATCAAATAATATGGTATTATTCTATATCATCTATTATGTATAGTAGGCGTAATATGAATCGTATTTAGAGCAAAAAAACAACGATTTCTAATAATAACTTGTTTAAATGACTGGTAATTAGCCACACGTACAGAAAAAAGATGAGTGAAATTCTCATTTTTTAATAGATTACTACTTTCTATAAACGAAATGAAGTGAAAACAAATCTCTCGGCTGTCAATTCATAGAAGGCTGTGCTCCATCTATGAATAAACACTGTAGCCATTGACCGTCTAATTTCAGATGAGTTTAGTGGTTGTTTCCTCACAGAATCGTCCAGCTCTCACTTCTTCAGTTTATCAATCTATGGATCGCGCATTGATGATCCTGATTCTTTGGGACTCGACTAGTTATTACTTCCTGTGGACATCGGTCTACGAGACTGTGGTGAATCATCCTGGTGATAAAATCCACATCACCTTCTGTGTTCCATTTTATATCAATCGCTATGCCGGATAAACTCATCCTCATCCGATATTCTGAATAAACACATTTTACTATTGACCAAATGAATGTTTTCACTGAATATTGAATATGGTTGCATATCATGGTTCAATGTGAGCGATCAAATTTTACGTGAGGTTGAATACATTTTGACATGTCATTTGGTGCTGAAGTTTGCCCTCGCTTTCCAACAGATTTGAAATGCGCTCTTTTGCAAAGAAGCATTCGCAGTTGAATATTTAAATAGCATGTCAGGTTTGCACCGTCTCGCCAATTTCACATTCATCGTTTTAGATGATTTTATAAAGGAGATAATTTAATTGAGCTAGACAATGTTCGGTGTTTGTAGGCTGTCGGCAGAAAATCGTGTAGTCCGGTTTCATAGTAGTTGGTACAAGTCAGTATGTTATACTCTCAATCTTGAAGAAACCAATACTCCTCGTGTAATTCAAACACATGTCAGTCAATTTCGCAGTATGAAAATTTACTGCTACGTTACTGTCAACAAAACTGACATCTTGTAGGACAGAGATGTTTATATTTATTGATCAAAGCACAATTGTTGATGTCCTGTTTGTCTAGTAATTAAATACTGATGGAGTTCCATCAATCAGGTATTCTACTTTTACTACTTATTAGTAACCAGTTATTATGAACTAATGATTCTCATGTACTTGTTGACTGCTTCATTCGGAATTCCGAATACAATATTTTCGTTCGTGCCCATCTAGCTGTTCTTCGTTTTATTGCGTTATTCCTGGGATTCCCAGTTTGTACCATGATTGAAATACTCCCAATTATCACATTTGCGTCCCGATGGAGCCTGTAATGTAACGGTTGAACATACACTCAGATTTTGATGCTTTCGCGAATTACATGGAAAGGTTTGAAATCTGGGCTATAACCAAGGACGTTGTTGAGCGTGGTAATATTGTGCCTCATTTCCCTTCATTCATCAGAAAAGAAGCATACAGCTAAATAAAGACATTGGCATCTCCTAACAAGCCCATTTCTCTTCGTTATGCAACTCTGAATCAACCGCTACTAGACCATACAAAGAATACAAATTTCCAATGCGTTAAAAGCGGAAATTTTCCTGAAATGATTCGTCAGAACACTAGGAGTCTCACTACATTACGCCATTACGGTCCAGTGCGTAATCAAGCTTACTCAGATAACAATTCATTGAGTTGTGAGACAGTTCACAAAGATAAGCACAAGTTTGGTAAATGCTTTTTCTGTGGGACGTTTCACGCATATCATTCATGTGTATTTCGTAATTTGAAATGTCTTGAATGTGGTGAGATTGGACAAACCAAGTTAGTTTGTAATACTACTGTTCATTAATCTGCAACTAATACTAAATTGAGTAATTCTGATCCTACTAAGTTGATGATTTCTAATGATGGTTTATTTTATTGGCCCGTCTTCTGACTTTAATCCGACCGTATGAATGTTTGTTATCGCCTATCCTCGTGTATGATCATCGACTTAAATTGTGTTCGTCAATAACGGAGTTAAATATGTCGAATAAAGAGAATGGACTTGTGAATGCATATGTTTTGTATACAGAGCGAATGGAATAGGAAGAAGAGTAACGACTCAGAGTGGAAATGGCTGGTAAGCCCACTCACATTTAACCAAGCGTTTATCAAAATTTAAACATGCAAAAATATAAGTTACAGACATGTGATGAGTAATGCAATAAGAAATGTACACACAACTACGCTCTCATGGAAAAACAGTCAAGATTGATAAGCGAATAAATAACAAGGTCAGAATGTGACTCAAGTAGAACGAATAGAATTGTCAGTCTCAAAGCTAAAAACAGGTATAAGGGTCTAACATTGTAGCGTGGTGTCGAGTCGGGATTGACTATGAACACCGCTACCAAAACACACGTGCCAAATAAATCAGAAGGCGAAGGTTGAACGTAACCAAATAAATCCATAAAATCGCCGAGAAGCCAAATATCAGAAGACAGTTAATGGACCAAGTCGAGATACATTTGCTGGCGATCTCGTGGTATCGAAAGGATACCGAGATCGTGCCAGGATACAAGCTTGGTTACAGAACGTAACCGAATTTGCGCGAAGTCACAATCAAAGTGTAGGAATAAGAATGGAAGCACAATACAGCTGTCATTAGCACAGTCAAACATAAGCACATTAAAACAAACACTGGTACAGTTGGTTATAATAATAACTGTTTTTATTAAACCAGTCGTGTTCTCGTGATAAATGTGAGTCACTACAACATAATAAACGACACTACATTATCTTTATACATGATATCGTGAAGCAATATACAGTCATATAGCAATCCAGACTTAAATGACACTCTGAATGATTGTGAAACAAAAGTTTCTAATCAATCAACTTGTTATCGGATTTCTCATATTATTGCACCAGATTTAGTTTGTCCTAATGATCCACATATTTCTGCTAAACTGTCCTAGAAATCTGAAGAATATATGTTAAGTGGATCTAATGATGAGCAAAATCCTTACGCAGTTTTGACAAACGCTGATTTTTCTACTGATCCATTACTCACCAATGAAATTCCTAATAAATTTGAAAAAAATATTTCAGAATAATCAAATCCTGATGTCAAATCAAATGTTCAGCATGCAATAATCACATCACACTTGACGGAGTATCTTTGAAAGGTGTAAATCCCTTCACAAAACTTTCCAGCGTCATCGATGGACACGGTGGCTTAGATCGGCAAAGCAAGAGCAGCGTATTTACAAATGAGGAATATCTGGAAGTCAAAACAACTGTCAAACAACACCAAGGTCAAAATTTTCAATACACATGTCAAAACAGTTCTACTGTATGGGGCGGAAACCTGGAGAACTACGTAAGCCATCATCCAGAAGATACAAGTGTTGATTAACAGTTGCCTACGCAAAATACTTCGGACTCGTTTGCAAGACACTATCAGAAATAACCTACTGTGGAAGAGAACAAACCAGATTTCAGCGGAGAAAAAAAAATAAAGAATAAACGCTGAAAGTGTATAGGGTTCACATTGAGGAAAGCACCCAAGTATGTCACAAAGCAAGCCTTCACTTGGAATTTTCAAGGCCAGTGTGCAAGACGAGTATTTAATAACTCTGTTAAGTTCTTGATTTTCTTAACTACTGTGAATTATGTTTAAATAAAATCATGGCGATGTAATATGTGGTGGTCGGTATTCGATATAACCCTTTAACGTCGTATACAGTTCGTCTTGATAACCGTTCTATATAACGCACCAACGTTTATTGCGAGACCACACACATATATCCAAATTTACAAATGCGTTAAACAAGCATAGGAGAGTTGTGCCGAAAGACAAGCAAGCAATATAGCGAGTGAGCAAATATGAGAAAGCGAGTACAATCAAGCGAGCGAGAGCAATAAATATGAATAACGTGAACATATATATACATAGTGAAATGAATGAGTCATCGAATCAAATAAGTGGTTAGTTGTAAGACTAGCAGAGTGAATAAATGCGTAGGCTGTAAGCAATATTCAGGCAAACATGTTCATACATTCACAATAGCAATAAAGATACAATGATATGGATAAGTTGTTGTTAAGATGACTCAGTTTGTTAATAAGTTAATAAAATGACTTGACTGAATTAATTGTGAACAAACTCAATTTCACGTGATCTGTTATAAATACATGACATTATCATGAACAGCGTCTTTCGTTTCGATACTCAATCATACTCTGAAGTAATTCTACATGCTTCTAATTCACCATTTCAGAATTCCTAACAATTGGCTTTTTGAAATTTCTACATCGACAATTGATACACCTGTAGAAGTCGATCAGTCTAGGAGTGTTCATTTCTGAGTTATAATACGTTTACCAACTGGTTTTCTACATCAGCAGTCATGTGTTTTTTCAGACGTAAGTAATTTCTTCAGTAAAGTATAACACCAAGGAATTTCGTGGTTTATGTTAAAAACTAATAATAGTGAGATAACTAATTACATCAAGAAGTTCTAGATGCCGATTTTGCCGTGATATGGAATTCCTCAACAACACATATCCTTGAAACCATCACAGATCGAACTTGGAACTTCTGGGTCACGCATAGATGGATAACGTTTTATACCCTTAGGTCCGGATCCAAAGTTTTATGCACCTCACAACGATAAATTGGCTTTATTGCACAACTATTGTGCAATAGCATTGGGGAGAAAATGTCACACAGTAAACATAGGGAGACTCTATTGATCCAATAATCCATATTGAGCAATGTTATTTTTCATCTTATACATAAGTCAATACTTATTTTCACTGAAAAATACAATACACCATTTCATCAAAATCACCAATCATTAGGATATAGTCATGTGGTATTTATTCAGTGATCACTTACTTTTATATTCACAACAAAATGTCTCATGTAAAGTTGATTGTTGCCCATGTAAAATGCGATTAGTTGTTATGTAACCATCAAGTAGATTTATAGGAACTACGCGATCATTCTAAATACCGTTCAAAAAAATAGAAAACAGATTGTCAACTATTTATTGTTCTCATTTACCTGAAGCTGAATATATTTCAACCACTTAATTATTAAGATGAATAGACTATCTCTTATTCACGTCATATTTAACATGATTAATTGTTATCTCACTTCACAACTCTTCATGTTTAGTACACCAATTAAATACTTCAGTATTACAACTAAGGCTTGATTTGTGGTGTGTGCTACTGGTGTCGACAAATATAAGTATCATGAATCAAAAGTGAAATGTCTGACGACAGAAGGTTATGCAGATTGAAGAGAAGAGAACGAGGGCAGAGAATAATTAGTGTGGAAAGAAAAAGGAAAAATCAAGTCTGAAACAATTGATTGACATTTTGAAAATCAGGGATTTACAGTGTGGTCCTCAGACTTTATTAAAAGATTCTGTAATGTTTTATTCATAGCCATTTGATTATTCTCGCCTATGTTCCCGTTCATTACAGATGAATAGTTCAAGAATCTTGTATTAAATGTCCACAAAACAATCTATTCCATTGGTGACGAATTTAAATCTTACAGTTAGTTCCTGATATATGTGTAAAATGTTTACCTTAATTGGTTTGATTCCTCAATCGAAAATGTGAGATTCTTAATCAATCATTTTACTTCGAATCCAGTTTATTCTATACAATACCATTAGTTTTATTATTAATTTTATAACTACTTAAATAATATAAGTAGATCAAAATATTTCTTTAAAATACCTACCAAATTAGGCTGATTGACTGATTGATTCATTTCTTTATTATTAATTACATTGAAATGATCATCATCAATAAGTGAATTTTGTATAACTTCTGACAAATCCACTGCTGCAAACTATCCAACTGTCTTATGATTGTATCTTTTGAAAAGAGAAACAACGAAATGATATACATGACATTCCTTTTCCAACATACACTTTATAGATTGATCTTTCTCAGGCAAGTACTACAGATTAAGTTGTACTGACCAGTTGTTTTATATTAGTACAAAAATTCACAGTGGCGAGTATTTACTGCCTAACATTTAGGAATTAAATCATGTATCACAGCGTTAATTGAGGAGTGATTAACATTATACAACTTAGCAAAATTTAAGACTCCTGTCTCGTCTAGCTTAGGATTCGCTAGCTGAATCTAATCGCATCCTAGTGAAGTTATTGACATCTGAACTTGAACTAATTCCCTTTTTCTCTAAACACTAATGCTTTTTTTATAGAATGTCTGAGTTTAGATTGTCACTGAATTATTGATTTAGAACACTCGCTCTGTAATACATGTACATACAACTGACGACTTCTGAAATAGTACTCCTAGACTCCACAACTATTTGTAATTAGCTTTTCGAAATAATTTTTTCCAATGACATTATCAAAACAAACCCCACAGGATTTACATATATCAACAAAGATTGATTAAAATTCAGTCTTAAATATCAACAACAGTATGATTAAAATCTTCGCTAATAGTATTATTAGACTCTTTGGTTGATGATTTAAACTTCAGTCGATTTTCGACATAGCGCGACGTGATTCCATCACCACTGGTGACGTTGCTCCAATGATCTGCATATTTGAACTCTATAGTTTACTAATTCTTGTTCGGCTTTCAGAAATACTTCTATATTCCAGTCCCTTTTGAAAAAGGTATTATTTTTAGAATAAATAGTGTTCAATTATAAAAACAAAAGAAATCACACTATAATTTTATGAGCAAAGATGGTTAATAGCTAGCAGTGGAACACAGGATGCGTGTTCCTTACTATATGGGATTCGTCAGCTGCATCTACCTGCACCTGAGTTGATGTTCACTCCGGGACACGAACCCAGTGCCGTTCACTTGAAACTCCATCGCGTTGTAAAAGTCAGGTACTGAATCCTGAAAGCTGCCTGCTTGTGCAATAGAATGGAGTTTAAAACCGCTTGATATCCATTGTTGCTCATAAATCTTGTGGCTGAAGACAATATCGAGACAGTCCGCACAGGATACATACATGTCAACAGAAGACTGATCAGTTGTAATCCTAAACAATAATGAGACTATTCAAACAAACAATACCAAATGAATTCACACTATAGTTGTTTAGTCAAAAGCCAGTTCATGATATAAACAACAAATTGTGAACATTCACTGTAATCGTTGTCCACTTAGCTACTGAATACTGATTGTCGCCCGCTTGTGCAATAGAATGAAGTTCAAAATCACATGATATCCACCTTTGCTTATAAAGCTAGTGATTTTAGACAATGTTGAGACAATCCTCACAGGATGCACATATATCAACAAGAGACTGATCAACTACAGTCCTAAACAACAATAGGAAAATACAAGTAAAATATATGAAGAGTATTCACACTGTGAACATTCACTGTAATCCCATAACCCCACGCTCAAAAGAATAAAGTTTATTCTCATTACCTTCTTTCATTTTTATTGTAGGTTGTTCTATTCAATGTAAATTTACATTTTATACATAAATAATGATGATTAAACCACTCAATGTATTTACATTTTCTTTGAATATATAATAAACCAATAATGAATGTAAGAATAGTCAGTAATGAAATGACACAACTGACAATCATAATGATAAATTCATTTCTGGTCAATCTATCTAAAACATTAAAACATAATGATAGAAATGAATATGAAAAGTATAAAACTTTTTTCATCTTAGTTAATAGCGAGTTAATTTGTAACTGGAATTTCATGGGAAACCAGAAAGCACTGGACGGCCATTTCATCTTGGTGATGTAGCTGTTAAACTCTCGTGCATGAGACTGGTAGATCCCTGGTTCGAATCTCACGAGTCAGGATCGTTGATGCACACCACTGAGGAGTCAATATATTGGAACGAAATGGTCGTCTAGTGATTCCAGATATCTATGATGGTCTATCTTCAATTAACTCATGAACACTATAATTGTATTTCCTTTTATTGTTAGATTTGTAAGTTAGATTTTCTTGTTTATATCATCATATTGGTTAGACATTCATTCAAGATCAGGAAGCAATGAAAGGCGATCTCATTTTTAAATGCAACAACTCATTAATTATCTCATCAAGGATCAAATCTGGGATCTTTAGACTTTATCAAATAATTACATATCAAAATGTGATCATCTTACAATGCAGAATTCATTGTTCTTGCATTTTCATGCAGATTGCATTATGCTTCCATTCTTTACTGTTCCATCCTCATGTCTCTCTGCTGTCAGACATTCTGTTCACGACAAACATCATCTACTACTTATGTCAATATAAGTAGCGCACACCACATAGATGATCAAGGAATTATTATTACAAAGTATAAAGAGTTGTCTAATGTTCAGACAAAGAATGTTTCTGTAACCAGAAAGGCATATTATCTAATAACGTTAAAGTAACCACTTAATAGATATCGGATATGTTCTCAGTTGTTGTTTTCTTTTATTTATTTATATCGATTACACTTAAACAACTAGATACTATAATTTGACTTTTTATCATCTTTCCCTTACCGTATTTTCCACGATAGTGTATTGACTATTACTTTCATGGACCGTTATACGCTTTGGTAGTTTATCGAATGACCAACACTGACAGTTCAACTTATGAGATTTACACAATTTAGAACAGCTTAGAATAAGGAGTCAGAGAGAGGCTTACTTTAGTAGGCTAAACCACCTAACACAATCACATATCAGGGATTAAAAAAATAATGAAAGAATATTTAACCTCAGACATATGACTGATTTAGTCAGTCCAAGGGATCAGTTCACGGTGCTAATGACTGTCGGTCTGTGGGTTATTGGTAGATAAACATTTTATATAGTGAAAATTACCATTTTGCCATTTGGTCAATAAAGAAGGACCGAATTGAGAGAAGAAATTTCTTTTCAATTAGTTTTTCATCATAACTCTACACTAATATACATAAGTATGATTTGCACCAATGATATAATACTCATCAAGTGGATACGTTACGTAATAATAATGAAATAATGACAATGAAATTAACATTGAGTAATTGGAAGAAAGAGGAATAATAATATTCAGAGTAATCAAGAAGTTACTACGTTGCGTAATATAAGAAAAAGAGCAGGAACAGAATTTCATAATGGATGGTCAATAGAATAGTAGTTACATAAGAATCAAGAGACGAATGTTGAGAAGTTATATAAAAGTACAAAAGCAACAGAACCAAAATTACAAACATTTCTAAAGAAGGAAAAAATGAAGTGGAAGAAGATTCCCATTTAGATACTATCTGAACGGACCGACGATCCTTACTTTAATGTTCATATACACATCAGATATTCAACGCTACATAAATAACGACTGTGTTCATCTTATCTATTCGTTCACATATAAAACAGCATGCTGCATCATCCATTAACCATAAACGTTTTCAGACTACTTCAATTATTATACTATTCCCGAAAAAGTGTACGGCAGAACATGTGGTTTAGATCTGATATTTCAAAGATGCACACTTGTTCGCCACATAAAAGTCATTTTCGTCCACCCGTCATCAGTAATCATATTTATTGGTATATTTATAGCGCATTAGTACGGTTTGGTAACAAACGAGGTCGCGCATATCACTCAAACGACATAAACCACTTTAGGCTCCAGTAACGAAAACAAATACAACTACGTATATCTCGTCACCACAGTCACCATTGTGCTCTTCTGGTAATTCTACTAATACACAGTCAACGATAAATCCATGCACCTATTTATGACGTGCACAAAATCCCACACTGACCTCTCATTTCACCATAAGTATCGATTTCCGTACAACAATGAATTTCACACATCAACGTAGTTATCATTTTGCGGCGGCATTGTCTTCATCCTACATATACTCAATGTGTGTGAATCCGAATACATTAAGTGCTAATCGATGCTGCTCACTCTACTATGACTTATTAGAACATCTTCATGTTCCACGGTATTTTGTCGTCATGTTCAGTTGTCACCACAGACCAATTCTCGTGAGATTCTTCCTTACTTATTTTCACAATTTATTCCACTGTCACACGCATGAATTATTCATAACTCTGTTTTAACAGCATTTCAAATCCCTCAGACAAGCATGTAATTTTATAGTTCAGGCAGTCACAATATAAATGCATGTTAACTTTTTGTACGTTTACAGATGGCTGGTAGTCGCATGCTAATATTCATGTATTTTTTACATAAGTGTGATAATTCAATATGAAAGACCAAGCACACACGTGACACTGTAATGTACCAGATAAAGTACAAATTATTTTCGCTACATATTGACGAACAAGGCGACATACCGCTCCAGAGCTATTTTATAAAATAAATATTTTTATCAAATAAATTTTCCATTTACAAAACGTAGGATATCTAGGGTTGATAGTTATGTTGAAAATACATAGATCACTCGAAAGGACGTCAGTATGGGGGTTGTGGAGATTGTTAAGTTTTTGGTTGAGATCATGAATTAATTGATGTTAGAGCACCGTTGGAAACCTGGAACCACTGGACGGCCGTTTCGTCCTGGTATGGGACTCCTCAGCAGTGCGCACCCACGATCCCGCACCCCGCGGGATTCGAACCCAGGACGTCGAAAATACGACGAAGATATTAGGGTCACAAAAGCACAAATATGACAACGGTTACACACACTCGGAAATGGAATGTCTAATTTTCCGAATTGAAAATAACATAACACCAAGTTCTATCATTTCTGCTACATCCTATAGCATTTTCAAAGTAAAATCTATTATTCTTTTATCTCAGTGCAAGTAATCTGATCATTTTCTTGACAAAAACATATTTCTGTTGACCTCAGTTGTTTACAGAAATATCAATGATTATACTTTGTTGTTGTCTATCACCGCATTCCATCTCATTGATCAGATAGTATGGTATTCTATGTTCTCTATTATGTATAGTGGGCGTAATATGAATCTTGTTCAGAATAAAAAACATCGCTTTCTAACGATACGTTTTATTATCTAATTTTACTTGAGTTTTGTGGTCGTTTTCTCATGAAATCATCTGGTATTCACGTCTTCAGTTTATCAGTCTATGTAGAGACAATCACTATTCACGAATATTTGAGACTCGCCCAGTTGTCACTTCCTGTGTGTGTTGGTCATTGAGACTGTGGTGGATCATCCGGATTGTAGTCTCTTTATCATATAATATTAATTGAACTAAGAGAACACTTCAGGAAATGCGTTAACATATTCGTTGCAGCGTCTGCGAACTAATACCGGATTTTGATCTTCTTATTACAGAACACTGTAGTTCACATGAAACTGTATTGACTGCACGATTCACAAATATTTTTATTTAAGTCGTTTCATATATGATCCAATGAATGTTGGTTTGTCTTCATTATGTATCATTAGACATTATATAGCCGGAAAGTTATATGATAAACGTATTGACAGATTTGTCTATAAGTTCCTGTGAAGACATTCTAATGTTGACAAAATGTATGTTTTTTGAGTATTGAATACGCCTGGATATGTCGTAAAGTGTCTCCATCCGGAGTTCCTCTGGTGTTACTGACTATCCCACCCGCACATAAATTTGAAGGAGTGGACATGGAGTTATTGAACCTATCCCGTAGAAGAGAAAATCGTGGAAAATCGCTGATCAGAAATAGTGATTCAATCCATTTAATTTCTGCCCTGGGATTTAATAGATCTACATTTAGAACAGCTATGACATCTCATGATGAAAGCCGAGAACTTTTGGAATTCTTGAGGCTGATGCCTCTTCCGACATAAAGGTGACAGTTAGTTCAGGTTCGTTGAATTTTTCCATACAATGTAGAGGACCGGGAGAGTCAGCCGAATTGCACACGAAGTGAAATGATACAACCATGAGGTGTTTACAATCAGTGAAACATGTTAGGCACAGGTTGGACACCAATGTCTAGCTCAAAGAGAGCTGCCGTTATACTACTGCCATGAAGAACGAAATGCTCCATATACACAAACAGTTGCACTGATGCTATCCAGATAAGCACACAAAGCACTTATGGGAACCGCATTGACCAAGGATCAAAGAGAGAGAGAGCGTTATGATGAACGATATCCAATGCTATGAGGCTACCAACGATTACAATCATGAATTTATTGACTAATTATACAATAGGTTACAGTCAATCGTTGAGAAATGCCTACGAAGTACTTGTCCATTCTGAAGAGTATCTCAAATGCCCAGTTTAAATGAAACAACACCGGGTAAGAAGACATCATGGAACGACATGGACTAGTAGAAAAATGAATGAAAATGGTGAGAGATTTGGAAACTTTAGTGCCTTCAACAAACCGAACATAGGCGGCATCATATTCCTACATAAGCGCAAATACCAAGCCATATGGATTTCAACGTATCACACTACACAGAACCCAGTTGACCATATCTGCAGCAACAAGATGTTCAGGAGGACGATGAAGGATGTGAAAACCATGATAGGAGCTGATATAGCCTCAGAGCATCACTTGCTGGTCGCCAAGATGAAACTAAATCTCAAGAAGAACTAGACATCGGAGTGGACATTATTAGAAAAGTTGAATGCTATCTTTCTTCGAGATAACGACAAATTCAAGATAGCCCTCTACAACAGGTTTCGGGCTTTCACGTTCTTCTCAACAGAGAGGGAACGGCCTTAAATAACAACTGAAAAGAGGTGAAGGGGGCAATCACTTCAACGTGTCACGAGATTCCCGGCCACAAGAAGCACTATCACAATGAATGAATCCCTGTTGAAACACTGAGTAGTATTCAAGAGAGAAGGAACAAGAAAGCAGCAATCAATATCAGTCGTACAAGAGTCCTGAAATTCAAGGCACAAGCTGAATACACAGAAGCACACAAACAAGTAAAGAGGACTCTCAGAGTTTATAAACGAAACTGAGTAGAAGATCTATCAATGACGGCGGTAAAGGCTTCTGGAGAAAGAAACATGAGTCCATTGTATGATAAAACAAAGAAGCTCTCTAGAACAACCAGAGGAAAGTAAAGAAGGCGAAGTATTGACCAACAATGGAGAACAACGAAATAGGCGGGTAGAGCATTTTGAGGAACTCTTGAATTGACCAGCCTCACTGAACTCATCCGATATCGAGCAGCTCAGACGAACCTTACAATCAATTTTAGTCCACCAACAATTGAACAAGGGCGGTGTATTTACAACCGTTAAACATCTGCAACTCAAAACTATTGTCAACCAACACCAAAGCCAGAATTTTCAATACTAATGTCAAAACAGTTCCACTGTATGGAGCGAATACCTCTAGAACTATGAAAGCCATCATATAGAAGATACAAGTATTTATTAACGCTTGATCACGCAAAATACTTCCAATCCACTGGTCAGCAACAACCTACTATGGGAGAAAACAAACCTTCTTTTAAACCCTTCAAGGCCAAAAGAGAAGAGGAAGCCCAAATAACACCAAAAGACAAGAAACGAAGACAGACATGACAAGAATGAACAAAAATTTGATCGAAATATAAAGAAAAGCCAAGGTCAGATTTAAATTGATATGGAACATTTTGTAAGGAAGCATTCGTAGTTGAATATTTATATAGCATTTCAAGTATGCCACGTCTAGAAAATTTCAAATTCATATTTTCAGATAATTTCATGTGAGAGATTTATTAGACATTGTTCGTTGCATGAAGGCTGTTGGCAGAAACCATGAATTCAGGTTTTGTGGTGGTTGATAAAAGTCATTAAAGTGTACCCCCAATCTTGACGTAACTTATACTCCTCGTGTGATCGGAAATAATGTTTTTTTATGAACGACTGTCTACTAAACTGAATTTTGCATTCATTTTACAATATCAAATGATTCAGTTTAATTCGGATATGTTCATATCATTTAAATTATCAACTCGTGAATCGAAGACTGATCTCTGCATTCGAAGCGGTAGCAAGTGTAACTTAACTTGATGAATTGTTGAGAGATGACAGTCCCTCTCACCATCCACAGTCATACTCGGCTTAATGGCTGGAGAATATTGTAAGCCGAATTGAATGTATTTGTATTTGAATAGAACAGAAAACATTCGGCATCTTGAAGAAAACCTGATTCTCGAGAATGTAGTTTGTCACAGGATGAACATTCGTCAAATCTGTTTTCATCTTTATATGCTGTGTTGAGGCTGATTGTAAAAGCCAGTGAATGTCTGACCTCATTTTCTTTGCGGATGACGCGATGATGTTTGTAGTGAACGATATTAACTTGGAGTACAGTTGTGAATATCAATCTGTGATTCAGTCACATTAACATGACGAGTGGCAAATAGGACGAGTTGACGTTCAACCTGGATTCCGCTACTAGCCAACATTAATCCCCGCTTATATTACTCGTGATGTAGTTTCAATTTCGAAGCAATCCTCACAGGATACATATATGTCAATAAGAGAGAATAATCTATTTCATTCCAGAGTGTCAATGAGAAGATTCAAGCAACCAATGCAATGGGACCAAACATTTACTAAATATAACACAATAAAGTGGTCAATCATTGATGCAAACACTGTAGTGTGCATGGTTTTCAAACATTTATTATTATAATATGGTGTTATGATGTTATAGTGGAACTGTCACTAACTCACTCATTCTACATTTTTCCTTTATTTCGAGTTAAGTATCAGCTGAACTGAACAGAATTATCTTATAATCTGCATTCATAACACTAATCAAAGTAGTCAGTCATCCGGCGTTCACTAAACAGTAACTGATCAAGTAAAAAAAAAAGGATTGAAGTGTCCTGTTAAATACTTATATGGTATTCCGACATCTAACTTCAAAACAACGAACGTCGTCAATTTCGAATAAAATTTTCCACTAGTGAAACATTCACAACGGACTTATTGTTGATTGTAATTGTTATGTAATCACTTATACACGATACTGTTGATTGCAAATGCAATGTAGTAAACATTTGTAAATCTAATCAGTTTTTATTGAATGAAAACAATCATGCAAATACAAAAGAACATATTTTATCAGCAAAATACATCAATGATTACTTAAACAGTCATGAAAGCGTAAATTAGTTCCATGAAACAATTTCCAATTAATTGAAATGATTAAAAAAAAATATGGCGTTTTTATTAAGCTAAAATATAAAAATAACAAAGTAAGCATGATGGAAACAAGTGACAAGATCTTTGTGGGATCTATGGATAAACTTTCTTCCTTTTGTAGAACCATAGCCAAATGCCACAGCCAATGCATACAACAAAGAAAACGACAACAAGTGGTATGACAATGTACAGGTAATTGTGTAAATTGCTTTGTTTTCTATTTTCAGTAATCTCCATGGTCCTATTCTGAAGAACAAAACAGCACGATAATTACTAAATACCAATTATTTTTTTCAAATTTCATTCAGTTATTCAAACAGTTTTTTTAATGTTCATGTCTTAAGTCAGCTTCAGTGATCCCTGTAGTTGTAGTTTTGTGTTTGATAAGTGTTCGTTTGCTCGAAATGTGAACATTCTTGTTCATTTGAAGCGTGAAACAGTGGCAATATTACCAAATATTGAAAATTGTTCAAATAACTCATCATTCATTGTACGATATTGTGGGAATTGATTATGGAAGTGAATGTGATCAATGAATAATGATTCAGAATATCCGCTACCGATTTGACAGTCAATGTGTTGAGTACTTACTAACCTACAACTAACTGACAACTTATATTTGTGATGAAATTTGTTTTCTTGATGTCACACCTTAACGCAATCTAAATGTTAAACAACCAAATTATAACTGACAGCTTTATCAAAGCAATCGATCCATGATACGTATTTCTCAAAAACCTCTATCTGAAATTCAGTATTGGAAGTCTACGAATCTTCACTCATTATCCAATCATGCCACTAAATTTTAAGCATATTATGCTTCATCATGCACACTGATCTCGTCTGTGCTTTTCAACAGTTCACGTAGATATGTGGTTTTATATTGAACATCGCTAATCTCTACACATTCTATGAGCCGAAAATATGCATGTCTCTAGGCATAGATGTTAAACAACGCTATTATGGAGTATTGGATATAAATATGGAAGCACAACATTGTACTTATATTTAAATAAACATCGTCAACGTATAAAATACTTTGATTTATGCACTGAGAGAAGAATACAAATCATTAATTATTCGTAGCAATAAAACGTTCTTCTGAGTAAATAGATTTACTATGTAGAATATGGTAATATTGTAAACAATCTGTGAAATCTACCAATTACTTACTTTATTCTTGCAACCATTTACTTTGAATTCATGAAGATCCGTATCATTGCTGGTAATGCACATGTTGGCTGTTTCACACCAAATGCACGTTGTATTTGATGTTATTGGGTCTAAACATGCTTCAGCCGAATTGTGTTTTGAACAATCTTCAGTGGGAAGAATGAGGTGATTGCATTTCAGGTTATCAAACAAAAGGTAGGTGAATTACTAAACATATAACTATAACAAGGTGATATAGTGATTGTTTCGAAATTAGGCGACTATTTCATTCACTAGGAATTTGTCATCAACTCGCGCAAGGGGAAATTCAGCACACTTTTTTAGACATTCACATTTCACGACAACATTTTGGTTTTGGATGAAAATACATCCATAATGAGCAACATTTTATTCAACGAATATTAAAGTCGATCTAAACATTGCATTATGAAATGGTCCTCTCAGTTGTCGAGATGGTATTTCTATGTCCTACCACATGATGAAGTGAAAGGTGTGCAAGATTACTCAGTGTACATATTCATTAGAACGAGAACATAATCATACCATGTCACTCACATTTCACGACAACATCTCGGAAATGAATGAAACTAATTTGAATGTTCAACGATGATTATTGACGTACGGATTCGGTAGATTTTGATGACTGTTCTCATTCAGAAATGTATACACTATGTTGTCACCTGGTTCAGCAAAGCCCACTGCATTTAATTTCTAACAGATTTTGAGTTTCATTCATTGAATTCAGTCTGATAATGAAAACGTGTCTCGTATACCGCTTCAACAAGTAAAAACTGGTAAATAACATTGTAAACTCACTCACACTGACTATTTCGCAATCCGTGCAGGAACGTCAGTTGTTCCCAGACAATAAATTCACTTATAATTATGGTAATTCGATCGAAATAAAGAGATTTCAGTTGACCTATCGTTATGGAATGCTTCAAACTATGTGATCACATTATACTCTGTATGCTGTCGGCTAGTACGTCACACTATTTGGATCATGAACATTCACCGATAGTAAATTATATTTTATCCAACGAATGTTGGAGTCAATCTGAACATAAGATTATCGAATAATCTCAGTAGAAGTGATGTTATTTCAATACTCCAACATATGACGAATGGAATAGCATTTGCGAATACTCACCATACATTTCAATGAGAAAGGAAACTCTTACCTAACATGAAAATCCTCAGTATTTTTGATACTGTACAAGTATCTACTGCTTATGGTATATTGAAGTCTGAACACCTGACTTGTCTATACATTCAATTTATCGGATGAGTAGGATAAAGTAGAGGGTTTGGAAATTGAGATATTATTTCCAAGTCAACTACAATTTCACGGAGTGTTTCCACGATTTTAAGGACATCCGTCCTTCATCATTCTAAATAATCAACAGTGAATCCACGTATAGAATAGCTTGGTTGGATATCTAAATTTCATTTAATTATTTACTGAAATCGCACATGAAATTTTCAATTTCTTGAAACAAAACCGATGCAATGAACTGTTAAAATAGTCAATCCTGACAAAATAAGGTTTAACATACCCCCGAGAGGTTCCCACACCACTAACGTTCCATTTTGGATCCATTTTTTAGGAACATTTATTTGGGTTTCTTTCTCATCTTGTGAAATAAATTTAACAGATGAAAGCAACTGAGATTTTGTTCAACGAGCGACTATTAAAAAATGAGAACAACTTCTCTGAATATCCATGATGAAGATATTCACACACACCATGAAAATATTACTCAGTATACCAGGTTAGGTGTGCGACAGCAGACATGGATCGTGAAATTCATTGTTTACGGAATTCAGCATATAGAACCGAAACAACACCGAAACGATGTCATCAAAACAACGACAGTCGTTTTTGTGACACAAGCAAGGCTGTCGGTTGTTCGAATGAAGACATAGATACTTGATTTAAGTTCACTTGAATTCAGTGGTTCACTGTTCAGAATACTTGATCAAAACAAGCGGTTTACTCAGGACTAGTTTGCACCTGGATTTATTATCAAATATGATAATAAAAAGTCGCTTTGAGATGCGTAAACACATCATTCACGTTGAATTTTCAATAAACAGTAGTGTTTGGACAATGAGTTTACCAGAAGCATTCAGATTTTATGTCACACGTTTTTCATCAATACTTCAATGACACTTCGATCAATCTGTTTTCACACGTAACTAATGAATAATGTAGACCGTAAGAAAGATATATTAGATCACAATGACAGAATACAGCGAATTTCTGCATTGACGTGGTGTTCGAAGGCTACAAAAAGAAGTTAATATTAGGCTTACACATGACTGTTTGTATAGGTCGGTGTAAATGAGAATGTAAATAACATTTGTTACCTTCTTCTCCGCACCGAATTGAGCCTGAAAAGTTCGTTTCCTTTTGGTTCTCGCCAATCACCTTAGGAAGCTGGAAAGAAGTAACGGAAATCTGAGTAAACATCTGTCAACGCACAACCACCCTTATCAAAGCCAACCAATCACTGAAGGACTGTGTCGTCATTCACATCACTTCACACAAGGACAACTAGTTACACAGTAGGCATACTGATCTCTTCACTTTCCTCAAGAGTGTGCCTCATCTAGTCTACGAGGATAATCTGACCCACTTCAGTTGTCAACTTCACTGTAATCCAATGGACGGTCTATCTACCATGCAACGATGCGCTAGACTGTGAGATGAATATCTACGTCAGTTGACGGAAATGTGATTGTGAATAACTGCAATGCTGCTGCACGGCGTTAAAAATTGTTGATATCCTTCTATCGTGTTCAATGTATTTTGATGTATTCAACAGTGTTGCTTTGCGCAAAGTAGTATAGTGATCCGAAATTCATCAAACAACACTACATTACCATTCAAATTTGCAACTTACGTTCTCATAATAGATTGATATCTTCCCATTCGGATGTATCAGAGTAGTTATTTTGAAAACAGGAACTGCAAACAGAAGACTATCGTTATTTAAAATTTAAGGCATTAGTGATTAGCATGTCATTGTTGGATGCGAAAGTGTATTTGTCTACGTGCAAAGTAATCAGTTTTAGGCAGGTATTTTCTTCGTTATCTCAAATATTTTCTTTGGTAGAATTCGTAATAAATATAATCTAGTGAACGTCGCGTAAATAAAGCAAGCATGCATCCTTCAATATAAATGTCAGATAACTACGTTCTGAAGACGTACTAAAACCTCGTTTTCATATCCAAACAACAAATCATCAAGCTGCCAAATAAATCCGATAGTTGAGGAGGTATTAGCATTCGCTCAACACTCTCTATAATTACCCATGAAAAAATCGATCCTTAGTGCACCTGACATTAGCTACGGTTTGTTTGTTTACAAATAGAACATGGTACCTTATTTGGTTATGCAACGCATTGGTTTACTAGTGTTTGGTAACGATGGAAAATGAATAGCTTCAGATTATTCGTCTGGGTAATTTCTTGATTTGAATGGATAATTTTTATGAATGACCGTGTGGTGAGTAACACAAATTTACTTATTTCGGAATAAAGACTTCTGATCAAGCAGCATTGAGGTCTGTTGACCAAGATGTATCTCTACATTCGTTTGTCCACAAGTAAAATGAGTTAAAGACTCAATTTATTCAAACGGATCTATTTATTGCACGTCAAGTCTAGTATGCTCCTGATTATGTCAACTATCCTTCAGGTCTCAATTAATGTGTTCAAACAATCGATGGATTCGACATATAATTCCCTCTTCCTAATTTTCTGGGATGGTTACACTTTATTACATCTGTCAGTTTTTGAAAGGAATTCAGTGATGTAAAATGGACAGAAAATGTGTAAGCAAGTACTGCGAATGATGGTGTAAGTGTTTAAATGATTCATGTGTAATCAAATAATCATTTTATGGATACATACTTTCATCATCAGCTTCTAGATAATAAGACTCTCTGACGGCTAATAGTTCCTCTGAAATGATGAAAGTAAAAATATTTGTGTTTTTATATTTATGTATAATGAATATCCGCAGAAAATGAGTTTGGACACGAGTTATCATCTTTCTTTCACGATATAGGTAAACCGGTTAAATTAAATGGGAGTTGCAAGGAGACTCAAAATTATTTCAATCTAACTAACTGAGAAGAATATTTTACTTCCAAAGCGTTGATTTTAAAAGCTTCAGACAATCTAATAGACCGATAATATCTAAACGACAATACACATACAAAATCATTTTCTGAGATTGCGTTATTCCAATCGAGCAGTGTTCCATCAAATAAACTAATTATTACTCAGAAATTCTACTTTCATGTCACTAAATGGAATAAGTGAACAAAATGCGTGGACTTCATTTCGATGTTGTAGTTGTTCCGGGTCGAATCAATCATGTTATACCAGTGCAGTGTTTATGGTAATTTTTTATCATCTGTCATTATTATTAATAATGGCTGTTTTAGATCCATACGAATATGATAGTCGAAAATGTGATGCATACACAGTGGTTCACAGATAGTGACTGGAAGACATTAATTCTGTATGAAGTTAAAGAAAAAAACTTGGATGTCATGGAATATAATTTGGTAGTCGATGTGATTTAATGATCCAAAATGATTTCTCAGACAACATCGTTTATGGTTGTGCATGTGTTCAGTTGGATTCCGTTGATTTATTATTTCTACTCAATCAATTTGCGTTTATTTTGAAGTGAACCGTCGTTTTCACTTGACAGTAATGAATACGTGTTGTGAACACATTTTAGGGCATCAAATCACACAAGTAAGTTATTCACTGTGTACTGGTCAGCTCCCAAAATATACTTAGGTCAAATATTGAATCATTTATGCAAAGGGCGGCCTGCTTGAGCATCTGGGCTACCTGTTCCTGCCATCTAGATATTTCAACAAGTTATCTATTGTTGTTTGTTTTAATATATCATTATGTTTATTAATCGCATAACCTATTCTGCTGCGTTTCTGAAACGTGTACAACCTTTCGTTGTCAAAGTTACAGAAAACTCAATAAGAGACAATATGGTTGCTGGCAGTGTACAACGAAAAGAATGTACATTATTCAGTTGTTCATTCACTGAAGTGCTAACATCTAACTGGCGATTCCTCAATATTTATCGCCAGGACCGACCAAGAAGAAAGAAACGGAAACTTGTTGAAATACTTTGCGCTGAGAATTCTATATTGTACCAAAATTATAATATTGAATAAAGCTAATAATAATAATAATAATAATAATAATAATAAAATAAAAGTGAGAAATGAAAGGCGAAGCAAATTATCATCGGATAATAGAGGTACTCACGCTGATCCGAAATTTCAGATTGCGTATAAAAATCGCCTCCCACATAATTGCTAATATCTCCTAAGTACTCTTGACCGTGTATAGTGATTGTGCCTGTGTTTATTGAATGAAAACATAAAATTTAATTGACAATCTGTACAGAATGAATCAAAAACTTATAGATTAACTGGAGACAAAATGAGTTTCATGGACCGTAATTAAATTTCTGTAAGGCTTTAAACTATTTACAAGTTGAACGAAATAATATAAAAGTAGACGTTTTGAATGCTACAAAGGGCATAAAACTGATTTACTGAAGAAATTAAAGCAACTTTGGTCTACGAAATGAAATGTGAATAAACAAAATTCGGTACCAATTTTAGTTCGATAAAAATGTTCTTCTTACCAAAAATGTCTATTTCGAATTTGATGACTGTAGCACCGTAAAACTTAAACGGGAATTTCGCATCAATTTCCTGATTATAAGCAAACATATGGATTAGTACCTCGATTTCAAAATTTAGTCAACTCACTTTATCATCCTCCAATTTTTCAAACCTGCCTCTAACAACTGGAGGAGACTGATTAGAGCGGATTGTCTGGGAATAATAATAGTGATGAGACTGAATATGTGTATTGGAACCTGACTGATTACTTACATATTTATATGCATCACTTTCGAAAATTACTTTTTCATAATACCAAGATTCAGGTTTTGTGCAAATGTCATGGCAGTCGAAGAACTTATAAATTAATACGATGATGGAATAGAGCAGAGTAAATTGGCCAGTTGCATAGCTATGTCTGGAATGGTACAGATAAAAATAGACAGCCTTATTTCATTGAAACAAATCGAAGTTCATATAACACACTCATTTGCTTTAACTGTACAGTCAACACTCACCTCATCTTCTTGTTCACAACGTTAATGATTGTTGTTAGACATTGTCGTTTTTATAAAAAAAAGTCTATGTGTTTGTTTGTTTCTTTCTTATTCGACGATCCAAATTGACCATTAAAAACATCACGTTTCATAGAATCATATGATCATTGTGACCACTAATCGTGGAAGACGAACTCATCGTAATGCAATATACTTCTAGCTGTTGTACTCTAAAGGCTGACACTTATCCACCGTTGGTTGAAATTTCAAGGCCTCTATTGATCAAAATTATATTGGATATGATTAGCAATAGTATAAACAAAGTGAGCGGTCTTTAATGTAGGTCAAAATGTGTGCTCATATTTTCACAAACAAACATTTTGTTACTTGTAATGATTTGTGAACTGTTTACCAATGGTGCATTGCTTTGATTTGATAGGTTAAAACACAAGTAACAAAACCTGTCTTGATTGGATATCTAGATTTGCATTTTTACATTTGAATTTATGTTTAATGAAATAAATCCTGTCAGACGACTTCATCGTCGTTGAATGTGAGATTGTAACTTCCGAACAATCACAAAAAGCCCAT
This sequence comes from Schistosoma bovis, assembly GCA_944470425.2. Lineage (NCBI taxonomy): Eukaryota > Metazoa > Platyhelminthes > Trematoda > Strigeidida > Schistosomatidae > Schistosoma > Schistosoma bovis. The sequence goes on from OX103957.1 coordinate 16,793,399, forward strand.
TTGAGTGGCACATTTTACCGTTGGCTCTAAATAGATTAAGCGACCGAGATAGAACAAACGTTCCTTATTGGTCAAGTAGACGTAGACCTGAATGTGTTCACACCAAACGTAATGAGTCAATTACTGTTGAATGACTAACAGTTTCCACTTTCGTAAATGAATAACAACTCCAGCGGAAGAAGCCCAAATTATTCATGATTTCGTTATAATTGCAAAATGTAATTCTTGGCAATGGGATGGTGAATTTTGGATACAAAAAGATGTCGACAGTAACCAAAATATTGTTTCCACGAGTATCACATTCTGCGGTCGAATAAACAGCTGTTGGGTGATTTTGCGGAATCATGAACATCAGAATTGTTTTCAATTATTCATAAAATTGTCTCACTAAAGTCTGGCCTATTATCAAATTATTATTATTCATTGTCATTACATGTAGTCGCAGTATTTTTAGGTAATTATGTAGCTTATTCAGTAGAGCTTGATAAAAGTTCACATGGGTGTTTGTTCAGTTCATCGTACCCACAGAAGCAGTAGTTAATGGAATAGTGAATCAATCCCATAAAATCACTGTCAACTTCTCATAAGACATTACTACATTAATGTCAATGGAGACATAATGTTCTTCATATGAACATGTTAAATATTTCAAGGTTAAGAAAATTTGTTCAGTATTATGTAGATTACTTATTGTTCGTTTTTTACAAGGCTATTCTGAGTTGGTGTCACAGAACCTAATATTTTCAATATGAACAGCATTCGCAAACGTTTCAAAATTGAGAAACACTTTAGTCAATGTCGACTGAATGGTAGTGAGTATGGACAGAGTTCATGTTCAGTAAGAAAGAGTGTAGCGATTAATACGCTTAGTTCGAAATTGACATGTTCACTTTTATCAAAGTAACAGATAATGGATATCGATGAATGCAAACATTTATTACACACATGTGTCATCAATAAAACAGCTGAACTTATTGTTCACTTTTCAGGCATGACTGCAGTACAACAGTATATTTCTCGAATCCAATATTTTCCTGTACAGCTTGTATCCAATGGGTTTTACGTATTCCAAAAAGTGACATGTTGCAGAGTCTGTGACAACTCAAAGTTGATTCCCGGCCATTGTGGAGGTCGAGAGAGTAGTACTGAAAATGCACGGCGGATGGGTAGTTAAAAGATTGGAATATCCAATAGATTCATTCCCAAGAGCACAATTCAAAACAAAAATGAATTTTGCTTCTAAGCGATTGCTAGCCACTCTCTTTTCAGAACATGATATTCATGGTCTGAATAAGGTTTGATCTCTTTGAGAAATGTGAATGGGGTTCTAACGTTTTATTTACCAACTGTTGCATTATATCTCCTACTGCCACTTCCGATGTGTCAGTCTTGATGTCTGATGACATTCCGTCCTTCGTCGAACAAGCAACATCCTCTTGTCCAGTGCTTGAGCGGCCTTCCCTGATCTTCTTTTAATTTCAACTGAAAGATGAAATATCCGAAAATGTCCACGAAAGGTGTTCGACAGTGGCCGTCATGTTGTTGCACAGTTCGGGATAAATCGTACATAATAATAATTTATAAGCCAATAAATCGCCACGAATCGTCTCATGAATCAGCTAGCGGATAATCACGGATGGCGGCGGCCACCACCCGAACTGACACGACACCCTCAGAAGTTATCTTGTGGCTTGGGCTTTACGAAGATTCCTTGCCAAACTCGAATCCATCAATTTCGGCAAACATATCATGCTACTGAAGTACCATGGATATCTGTCACCTATTGTTTGCTTGTTAAAAGCTCAACGACCTCCACAAAACCTGATTCTCGCGTTCTTTTACATGATCATTTGCAATGAAGTCACTAAAAGGCTTTTGGAACCCTTTGGATTCCTTAGCCTCACTTGTCTTTCGGATTCCTGTTGTGATACTCTTAGAACTTTTGTTTCCAATCTTCGTAGCTTTGCACTAGCTGATGGACCTGTGGTAACCGTTTAACGTTGAAAAGTGTATTTGAGATTTGCATTTCAGCTGGGCAAACTCTACTAACAGAGATTTGTCTGGATCACGTTGTTTTATAACTACCACCGAATTCATAGAAACGGAACCAGTGACTATCTCTCATAATGTTTGTGCGTGGATATCGTCGGCAATCAGCTGTTAAATCCAAGTTCTTTACCATATAATAATTATTATTATTAGTCCATGATATAATCCATGAGATTCAATAATCTGTCTAAACCTCTTACAGCAATAATTAAACATGAATTGAAAATGCAGGTCAATCAACATTGAACGTAAAGGGGATAAGTACAATAGTTAATAAATGACTATTTGCAAGTAGTGTGAAATTTTAACCGAAAATATGAAGGAAAACTATGTTACCTGCCTGACATTGATTGCAAAGCTGGTTGCATCAACGGATGAGTAACATGACGACCATTTAGTCGAAATGAATCAAAATGTTGTTTATTGACCGGATAATGACTGGTCAATGGTACAATATTACCACTATTATTATTATTATTATTATTTGATGTAGTCAAATAATTAAATGTAGGTAATACTGGCATTGATGGCATCATCTCTGTACGTGATGTATTGAATGATGAAGACCTCAAAGATGATTTTTTATAAGATAATCCATAACCATTACTATTATTGTTATTATGATATCTTGGTGGTGTAAATGATCCGTTACTTTGATTAAAACTACGAAAAAATGATGATAATCGTCGAAAACCATTACTAAAACTATTTCTACTTGGTGGTGTAAATTTCCATGGTAAGTCATTATCATTCACATTGATCCATGAAATAGATTGTATATTTGAATTCGTCTTGGGATAAATAGACGGTGATGTATTGTCTCCATTACTATTACTATTATTATTATTTGGCAAATTTATAGGATACTTTGTATAAATTGATGAATTCGCTTGATCATCATTTGCGTATAAAGCGCTAACTATCCCGGAATTACTACCGTTGTCTGTGGTCGTGATCAACGTCTTTGTACTTTGTCGTGTTCTTTCATTGCCAGATCTTCCCGATCTTAAAAAAATATGATTTGAGTATGGATGTTGATGAATCAATTCTTCCTTATTTGATAACGATGATGTTGATGATGGCGATGATGATATAGGTATCGCAGGTAATGATGGTTCAGCAGTTGTACCAAATCTTGAAACATTGTCATTGACCAATAGCCCACTATTATTTGATGATGTCATTAAATGACGATTATTTGGTAATTGTGGAGTGGATTTCCCTAAAAAACTACCAGATGATTCTAAAAGACCCCGTTGAGATAATGATTGAATTTCCTGACGCCTTTGTAACTGTGTATATAATCGACGTTTTTTTCGCATACTTCTACGCCATGGTAACCACCATGAACGTGGCATACCATTCGGTGGATTCAATGACGAAAATAGAATTGTTTCACTAGATGCTCCAAATCTTGAATGGTTATTATTCTTATTAGTATTAGTAGTACTATTAGTATGATTAGCATTATGATTAAAGGAAGAGGGAGCACCATTATTACTGCTAATATGAGATGTGGAATTTGTCCGTAGCCATGGTAATGAATTCATAATCTGTCGACGATCTGAATTCGGTGTATTTGGTACCAATGTTAATGCTGAAATAGCAGTAGGAGTTTTGTGATTTCTTTTCATAAAAGAATTACGCCATGGTGGTAAGTGACCATCTGTAATAAAGTCAATATTTGACGGTTTTCTATTCACACCTGAAACAGTTGATGAATGAAGTGAAAATGTTTGTTGTTGTTGTTGTTGTTGTGCTGTATTCATAAAATCTGGGAAACTTTCATTGATTGTATTATGACTCAATAAATGTGGATCAGATTTGAAGAGATTTCCATTGGTGAAAATTGTGTGATTATGGTTGTTGTTGTTGTTGTTGTTACTATTATTATGGAATGACATGATAGATTTTTTACATGTTGGAAATAATAAAGTATCTTTAGATCTACTAAATGTTCCCAATGAACAGGAACCAAGACGATTCGACGATGAAATTGCAGCTAGATCAATAGTTTTATGATAATGTTCAAATAATCTAAAAAGAAAAATACGATGAAGGATAACCTAGACGATTCTATGTTAAAAAGTATAATGTGCATACGAAAACAGATTGGGAATAAAGTAGAGATGATTAATTCAACACGTAATATCAGTCGAGTAATTTATTAGCGATTGTTGATTTGAATTGTGTTAGTAGGCGGAGACTGTTCGAGTTAATTGAAGACAGTCAATAGGAAAACTTCTTTGACCTAGGGGTTATGTGTTATATGACACTCGCCAGTAAGGCATATATGTAGTCTTTGTAGGAAACTGATATTACTTGTGGGATTTAAACCAACTTCATAGTTAACAGAATTCCATCAGCATTATAAGATTGCACAAATGCGAGATTGGCTGCTACTTAACAATCATTCAGTTGTAAGCTGAATAAAGCTTAGTTAGGGTCAATAAGACAACCATAACTAATCGTTATAGACATCAAGCGTCATGACATGAAATTGACTGCAGTGCCGAAAATACTTATGATCTCTGTCGTTTTTCGTGTTGCTTTTTCATCAGATCCCCACTTACTTCTTCAGCTGTATCCTACAACATTTGTGCATTGCTTACCAACAATCATATGATTGATAGTTCGGTAAATTTTGTTATTCATAGTGATAATCTTATTTGACTATGATGAAGTAAATGAACATTTAATGGTACAGAAATTGTTGGTAGAAATTCATCACTACCTAGAAAATGGCTAAAAAGTATATTTCTTGCAGTCGGTATTTAATGGAATCTTCTCAGGAAGTTCTGCGAAAACAATGCATTATGCATCATATCTTGGTTGGACGATTACTGACCTAGAAGCTCCTAAGATATTATCGTCCTATATAAATCACAGAATTTAACTGTTCATTCGACACCTCTCACTTTTTGGATTCTGTTTAAGTGATAAGTGTACGGCATTTCTATGTAGAAGGACTAGAAAGAGTTTGGACAAATCAACCATTATACAGCGTCACATCCCACATCAATACACAAATATATATAATAAAAAACTTTAACTTACTTATGCCTTAGACTATAGACAACAAGAAGAGTGGCCAAAAGGAATATTAATATTCCAAGTATAGAGCCTAAGGCAACTAAACATAAAGAAAAAAATGAGCTTTTATAAATATACATTTCAAAGAAATAGAAATATTTCTTTTACAAATATTCAGCGAATCCACATTCACTAATAGGATTAATATTGATAATAGTGTGAGAAATTCCAAGCATATTCGATAGGTTGAATATTCACACAAACATATTGAATAGTAAGAAATCCTTCACTTCCGTTAATTTACGAAAACGAATTTCAATGCCAAATGACAGACGTATCGAAAACGTTTACGTTGATGAAACATTCGTTCTAACTCACTCAACCGTTATAAACAACCTATATCAATATTCAACGAATACACGCATCTGGTCAGCAGTAGAATATATCTACACAGAATATTGGGTAACGATAAGTTTACTTATCATAGTGTTATAATTAGTGTCACGAAGAGAAGAACTGCACGACAAACATTGATGAATGTATTCACAACAGCAAGTCAACTGAATAGTTCTGAATACACAAAATTGATTTGGTTAATTTTGTGCCGGTTGCTTCGGCAAACCGTAGTAAATTTGATGTTCTTTGTTCACTAATTATTTCGAAGGACTTTAGGACATCAACACAATGTCCACTGTCGAACAGATGAGGAATTATTCAATGTCGTGATATAAAGATGAAGGCAGCTGACGAGAAACTGGCAAAAATAGAGAATTTATGTTATTGTCCTTATTTCAGTAAAATGCATGAATGGGAAACTTGTACGAAACTTGTAGATATTTTCAGACAGAAATTTCATTCTAAAATTATCACAACAGGTCTTTTTGATCTAAAAATTACTAATAACTAGTTACTGATAACTAGTATGGGTATAATACCTGATTGACGGAATTCCATTAGTATTTGATTATTAGACAAACAGGATATCAACAACTGTGCTTTGGTCAGTAAATACGAACATCTGTGTCTTACAAGAGGTCAGTTGTGATTTGAGTAAGGTAGCAGTTAATCGTCATATGGCAAAGTTGAGTGATATGAGTTGGGATCATACAAGGAGTAGTAGTTTCTTCAAGATTGAGGGTACACTTTACTGACTTGTACAGACTACCATGAAACCGGACTACACGATTTTCTGCCAACAGCCTACAAACACCGAACATTGTCTAACTCAATCAAAATATTTCCTTAATAAAATCATGTGAAAATATGAATCTGAAATTGTCAAGACAGGGCAGACCTGACCTGCTATTTAAATATTCAACTAGGGATGCTTCATCACAAAAACATTCATATCAATTCTGTTGAAAAGTGAACACAAATTTCATTGCCATTTGATATGTCAAGATGTATTCCACCTCACATGAAATCTGATCACTTCAACTTAACAATGATGTCCAAGCTTAATCAACATTCAACACAAACATACATTTTGTCAACAGTAGAATTTGTCTACGGGAACTTATAAACACATCTGCCAATACGTTTACTAAAAATGCTTCTCACTATACAATGTCTAATGATACATGATAAAGACAGATCAAAATTCAGTGAAATATTTTGTCGTGTTTTAGTGAATCAGGATTGTCAATGGACATTCCAAAGATTAATAAACTTAGGGCATCAATACTAGATGATTCTATGAGAAGATAAACACAAAACTCATTCGAATGATAAATAAATGGTAAATGGTTACATTATTTATTCATAGTTGAAGCAAAACCTTCAATGAACTGACAGCCAGAAGATTTCGTGGAGTTTTGTTCTCTGAGCTGGATGGTTTGGTCATGGAGCCGAAAGATTTATCTTCTCTTCACGTTGTTTTTAAAAACGTGGTAATTTTTTTGTAAAATGAGAATTTCATTTATATTCGTTCTTTGTGTATAAGTGTTGGTCAGTCACATAAACATATTAATAGAAAGTGATGCTATTTATTATAACAAAGCTTCATATTATGTTCACTATACAGTAGAGACAATAGAGAATACTGTTGTGGATGCGCAGGAATAGGCCAATAATTATCATGTTAAGTCCAATGGTGTCCTTGGACTTTAAATGGACATTTTCTATTGGTCGATATCTGTTCACTTGTGAATATTGTACAAAATGTTGTTTTCTATTTTTATGGTACGATGTGGTTTGTTTGCTTGGTATATAAATAGAGTATGTTTGAAATACAATGATTCATATCTCAGAGGTTGTGACTTGTCTTCTGGACTCAACTAACTGGGCTAGACAGGGAAGCAGAACCAATCAGAACCCTAGGTCGTCCTACGTGTTTATGCGTCTTTGGTCCGGTCAATAATTCGCTCCCCCTTAATCTGCAGCATTATTTTTCACGGTCATAACAAATACCATAATATTTGATCACTGAGATAGAATGAGATGATACACGGCAACAATGTATAATCATCAATATTTTAATGAACAATTGAGATCAACACAAATATGTTTGTTCAGTAAATGCTCAGATAATTTAGATTGATATTCAAAAGTGTTCACTTTGAAAACTAAATAGGATGGAAGAAAATTGAAAGAACTTTGTGTAGAAAACTAGCAATGCAGCAATTTTTTGCAGCAATTTGGAGGACTCTCCCGGTGTCCCACATTGTACGAACATTCCATTTACCTAAATAAATGGTCGCTCTGGTTGTCAGATAGTGCATCGGCCTCGTAACTTCCGAAGTAATTCGGCTTTCATCATGAGGCGTCATAGTTCTTCTAAATGAAGACCTTCTGACTCCCGGAGCAGAGTTTAAAAGGTTTGAATAATTTTTTCTGGTTAGCGTTTTTTTAACGAGTTAGTTTTCTACGGGATGGGGACGCTAACCACATGCCCAACCCTCCTCCTTTATCCGGGCTTGGGACCGGCAGTAGTCCCCGGAGAGACTCCAGGCGGAGTTGTGTAGAAAACTAACTCGCTAAAAAAAACGCTAACCAGAAAAATTACAAACGTCAATAAATAAAGATACAAATATTCCATGTTCTTAATTCAAAGTAAAGAAGTATGATTATTCAAATGAAAATATATTTAATAGGCTAATTGTAATAAGTGATATAGATATAGATATATATATACCATCGATAAAATATCACTTATCCATCATTCTGTTATCACAAACAACAACAACAACAACGGATTCTTGTAAATGTCCTTCATGTAATCGTCTTCTGACATTATACATTTTTAAAATCAATAACCTAATCAGATCATTGTAGTTTGAAGTAATTCATTTCCTTTTTTTAAAAAAAAAAATTACCCATAGATAGGGATTGTACGAATATTATTACAGGGTTTCAAATTTCTGGTAACACTTATAGATTGTAAAACACATGTACAGGTTATTCGGAACCAATCACAACTTGTAAGCAAAGATGGATAGTGGCTAGCTGTGGAATCCAGGACGCACGTTTCGTCTTGTTTGGGACTCGTCAGCTGGATGTGCTTGCATCTCAGAGTTGATGTTCACTCTGGGACTCGAACTCAGTAGCGTTTGCTTCAAACACCATCGCATTATCCACTTAGCTACTGAGTCCTGATAGCCACTTGCTTGTGCAATCGGGTGAAGTTTAATTCACTTGATATTGTTTTACTTGAATCTTCCCATTGATGTTTTTGGACTGAAATTGATCAGTCTCTTATTGGCATATGTGCATACTGTGCGTATGCCTCGATATTGCCTTAATTTATAAGATTCAAGTAAAACAATACCAAGTGAATCAATCACAACTTGGTTTAAATTTACTTATATAACTGGTACTATTGACTTCTTTGTGAATGTTCTTTTTTCATCGTTTATAAATTGTCTACTTGGATAAAGGATTTAAATCAGTCGAGAAGTCATAATAGATAATTAGTATTGAATAGTGTATGTATATGTAGAATGTCATATCAATAAACAATAATGACCTATTCGTGTTTAGCAAATTTTGGTCAATAAATACGTTGTCCTGGTAATGAGATTAACATAGAAATATAGCCTTGAATAGCTTTGAAATGATCATAAATCGATAGTCGAATATCTCAATTCGAATGTCTCATATTTTGCAATGAAATCAATTCAGTGTCACGATGTACATTGTTGAGAAGTGTCGAATTCATATATCAATAACCACGTTCATTATTATGACTTATAAAATTGAATTAGTAAATAACTATTGTAGTCCTGCACCAAATAAAACGAAATGATGAGCCTGATCTGATGATATCCATCCAGGGACTTATTATTAATAACCGTACTAATACTAATACTCATCATCTAATATGGATTTACTTGATATAAATAACAAAACTCATTCATCATGAAGTTTGTCTTGATTCATCTGTGTTGATCATTCTCATGATGCCCACATAACTCAGTCAGTCAGTAACAACGTAGAATTTCGTACGTATGTACATCAGTTCGAGTTTCCACACCACATTAGCACAGAGATGCAGTGGTCGATTCAAATCCCATAGTGTTAGATGTAGTAAAATTATAAGCTGTAATCAGAAAAATTAGGATTTGAAGATGTTATTCAAGGAGTATAATCCGGTGAAATAAATTTGGAAAGAGAAAAAAGAAAGAAACATGAAGAAGTCAGAATATTAGAATTTGGAAGAACACAAAGAGTGGATGCACCTGCGCCATTGCAAACGATTTCGAGCCATGTCATTCAGGGTCTCTAACCATCGGTTGTTATCATCTCGCGGTCCCCAACCACGTATTCTACACCTACCAATATGACTCAGTCTACTTGTCAGTGAGTCCATGGACTTGTGCCATGTTTTGGTCTGGCCGCCCCTAGCTTTCTTCCAATCTACTAATATACAACAAAACATCGCACATCGAAGCAGTCGGTGGTTGGGCATATGTAACACATGTCCCAGCCATCTCAACTGACGAAGTTTCACCACGTAATCAATCGATTTGCCATCCACATAACTGCTAAACACTAACAGACGCGTGAATTTCATTTCATACTGTCGAATTGATTCACTCAACGGAGATAGTTCAGTTATCATTTCAGCTGAAAGTATGCTCAAGTAAATCTACAATATATCGAATGAATTTCAAATTCATTATGTACATGTGGTGTTAATCAAAGATTAAGATTGATATCAGTCGGAGTATCAGTCAAATTCAGTGATAAACATTTACCTAGAAATTCAAGGGTAGCCTTTGAAATTACCCAAAAGTCAATATATGAATATACAGCACAGATCAGTGGAGATTTGCCGAATTATTAATATTAATGTTAATAGAAGGTATTAGGCAAAGAGATGATTCCTAAAGAAAATATGAATTCGTGGAGCGACGAAAATAAATTAGAAATGTTAGATCTAATGGAAGACAAGTAATGAATGCATCAATGCTATTGAGAACCATTCAGTGCCTCGTCAACCAAGGACCGTAACCAATGATTATAGTAATCGTGTGCATATCAACAAGGTAGTGTCAGTTCAGTTGAACATATTCGTAAGCTACTAGTATTTGACCACAGATGTCTTAGACATATAGCGCGTATCTGCTGGGATCACCGGGAAAGTCATAGTGAGGTTAGACGCAGGGTATTAGGAAATAATGGTAAATCAGTTGATGAGGTTATGAATCTTTATCGACTGAGATGGTTGGACCACGTGTTGCGTATGCCTGAACACCGATTACCACGACGCGCAATGCTAACCGGTGTTGGGGACGGTTGGAAGAAAACGTGACATCAGTGCTTGAAGACGACGACTTATAGTCTGAGCCATGTTGGTATATGCAGACTACTTGGTTGGGGTCCGCGTGAATATCGTAACCAATGATTGGAGATTCATGGTAACATGGCTCAGAACCGATCACAATGGCGTAGGTGTATACACTCTCGGTCTTCCCTTAAACTATGAGATTAAAATCGCTTCACATCTTTCTTTCTACGAACTAATTCTTTCTTCCTGTATCGTATTCTTATATGCAATCTTTCTTTTATATATTACCATCATTGAATTAACCACTTCTATGAATCCAGTGTTCATCTTGCTGTACTGGTGAGGTATGGCAAATTGGACCGATGCATATATGTCCCTGGTCCTACGTTGTAGCTGACTGCCAGTTCATTGACAGAAGTACTGTATACACTAAACGATTAATTGATCACACAGACACCATCCATTCCCATAAACACTAGTCGCCCTAACAACTAATATCATCCTGTATTATTCAAACTTGAAAACATTGTTTATTATAGACTAGGAGATAAAATTACAACTCACCATGAATAATAAACCTCAGTTGGCACACAACTGATACAGTTGTGGTACACATCTGAACAACAGGTTCAGATTTAATGGGATGTAATTATGGACCACAATTAAAGTGAATAGCAATAATTGGTGAGTCCATTATTCGCTCGAAGCTATCAGCAGCACAAAGTACCGAATATTTCCCACGACACTATCATTGGTTGAACACTGAAACTTGATGCACACTAGGTGAACATTACTCCTGACCAGTAAGCTAGAATGCAACAGTCACTGTTCTTAACTGCAAACATTCACTTACAATGTGTAATTAGAAGCACATTGAAAACTTGAGGATCAAATATGTACATGCTTTCATTGAAGTCAGTAAGTTCACTAACCACTTATATTTAATCACCAATGTACAGGATACAAATACAATTGTGTGAGAGTCTCGTTTAAACTTTAGGTATGAAGCAAGCTGCATGTATGAGAATCATTATTACGTCAGTGTTACATATGCAAATGGATATATCTATGCAATTGGAGGTCATAATGGTGAATATGGAGGTCGTTTAGACTCTGCAGAAAGATATATTGTCGATGAAAATTTATGGCAAACTATATCTTCAATGAATCATATACGTAGTGATGGGTCAGCTGGAGAATTACATAGGAAAATATATGTGATTGGTGGATTTGATGGACGATATTATCATGATTCAGTGGAATATTATGAACCGTTGACGGATCAATGGACCTTAATAAATCGAATGAATTCACCGAGAGGCGGTGTATCACTTATTCAACATGCTGATTACTTATATACTGTTGGTAGAAACAATGGTAATGATCGTTTGAAATCCATTGAACGATATGATCCGAAAGAAAAGAAATGGGAAATAATTGGAGAAATGAGCCGAAGTAGGAGTAATTCAGCGAATATAGTTATCGAAAATTATATATATAATTTTAGTTATTTTCGCGTGGGTTTGGGACAAATAACGTTACCAGAAACTGTTGTAACTGGCGGATTCCGAAAATTGATTCTGATACATGTGCTATACACTAACACCCACCCCAAATGACTACTTGAGCGAGAACACAAGACTGAACGAGAAAGTATACTAGACTACAGAATAAAATAAACAAATACTCATTTATACATGTACAACTCTACCCCCCTTGGGAATTTAATCCATTTCTTAGCCAATTAAATGCACTTGTCATTCAGGTCAATTCTGATTGCTATCGATTGACCTTCCCTATTTGGCTACTTCTGATTGACTTATCGTATCAACCATCGTCACGAGAAAGGTATGAACAATGAAGACAGTATGTACATCATGATCTGTACAGATACAGATAAACAGAAACATATCATGATAAAATAACAAGGATGTATACATATATGTATATAAATAAAAAGAATTCGGAGAAAAGAAAAACAAAGAGAGATTCATCTATGAAGTATCAGTGCTATCGTCTTCATCAACATCTGATTGTTTAGAATAACCTTTTTTCCGAGGCTGTGAAGCATGTTTATATTTTAATTGTTTCAAATGTGCCAGTTGTTGTTGGCTTTGTATAGTATGATGATAATGTGTAAATTGTGATGAAGTTGGTATATTTTGTAAATGTGTCACTAATTGTATATCCTTGGTCATAACTGTTACACGTCTTGCATGTATTGCGCATCGTTGTGCGCATTCGAATAAATGAACAATAAATGCTTCTGCAGCTTCTTGTAATGCCAAAAAACAGACAGCTTGCCAATTAAATGATAAATAGCTCGGACCAAGTGTACGAACAGTGATAGAACGTACTAAACGTGCAAATGGTAACTTCCTGCTCATTAAAATAGAAAAAATCACACATACATATATATGACACAATGGTGTATGTAAGAATGAATTATAAAAATTATAATAATCTGATATTAAGATGCAAAATGATGATGTAACTCACCGAGTACAGAAATTTGTAATTGACTTTGACTTATATTTTACTATGTGTGAAGGTCAGTGATTACTACTACTACGACTACTACTTGACTATTGTTCAAGTCGAAGTAGGTGGAGAGGAACTTGAACCACGTTTGCCTGGTGTTTGAAAGTCGAACACATTAATTAGTAAGCCACTGCTTTACTTACATTTGCTAGAATATTTTTAGTATGATTTCCAAGAAAACTAGACACTATGGAAACTTTTTACGATTTGAAAACCATAACTTAATCCTTTGAAGTAACTGTACAAGTATCAAGAGATTTATTGAAGAAAAACGACAGTTTCGTAGTTAAAGGAAACGTCATATAATCATTATGCAGTGAATCGAATCCCGAATTCATCTACTTGTACTTTAAGTGACCAAACAGCATTACCAGTCTCTTTCGAAATGAGTTATAATTAAAAGTCAAGTACATAAACCTGTACAATCACACGGTAGATGATTGTTTTTTACTTTATATCCGATTAATCTTACACTAATTGTATAGTAAAGCTGATTTATATTAGGCGACCAATATTTCCTATGGACGGGGATCTGACTAGTCAATTAGCTAGAATAAAACTGTTTGCAATCAAACTACAAACGTAATTTTCAAAGTTAAAACGAACAGTAGTTTACAAGACACAGAAATATTGTATTCTATTGGAATATCCCACTTGTATATGAATTCTTGAGATCTAAATCTGTAGTTTACTTGATAAGAATGATAAAAGTTTGTTGTTAAATCTGTAAGTATTCAAGACACAACAACTGACTACTGAACAACAACGTGTGTTTAACCACCGCCTACCGCGACAAATGATTCTGGCTAGTGCGGCAGTAAATCGGAGGAAATTTAAGGATGGGCAAACTGAAATGTGATATCAGTCCATGAAATCATTGACTGTTGGTGCGAGCCATGCTATTAGATACCGACTACATAGTTAGAGATCCAAAGTCTCCGACCGTTTATAACGATAATCTTATGGACCACAATTAAGTAGTCTGAGTCTACCAACACGATCCAGTTCAATAGTCAACGACCTGATGAACTGATGTCTTTGTGTGACCACCACTACCTTTTTTCAACCTAGACCTAAGCAACCCATCACCGCGTGTCAAGATAAGTAGTGGTTAGGCGGACCTATCACATGTCACAGTCACTTAAATCGATGAAAATTCACTACCTCCTCAATAAATTCGTCTAGTACCCTACGTCACACTATAACACAGGCATTTCTGGTCAAATACTCTTATATGTTCCATGATGTTAAAGGTTATGTAGTAAATTCACAAAGTAAAAATGAAAACTGTTGTGGATTTTACTTGACTTCTGCTTGAAAATGGATATGTTGTCTAAATCCCCAATGACAGAAATTGAAAAACTTAGTCACTTATATTATACCTAAAGACTGTTATTATATATATATTCTTAATGTATAACTGTTAAGTAACTAGATTATACATATATTTATAATCCTTTTATCATAAGCTTTTATTTAACCTATTGACTACTATCATACGATTTACTATACTTAAGTTATTCCCAATTTATTAGTTAGTCTCTCACAATTACAGTCACTTTTTGATCTTGTACAAATGTTATTTTCTATTTTATGATATGATGTGGTCTGGTTTGCTTGTATATAAACCCAGTATGTCTGAAATATATGATTCATCTAGTGGAAACTGATATTGGTGTTCTGGACTCAACAGACAGAGCTAGGCAAGAAAGACTATTAAAGACTCTAGACTTTTAGTACCGGTCAACACATCATTGGCTTGACACAGTGTTAGGATTGTACAAGTCATGTCTTGATTAGCGATCTTATCATGTAAGAATTAACAGGTTACACAAGTTATAACAACTTACCTTAAAAGAAGATTTGTACTACGCTGAAAAGCTCTTATTTCTCTTAAAGCGATTTCACAGGGAGCGGCTCTTCTCTTCGGCCTAATTTGATTATCATTTGAAGCACTTCCTGTTGTTCTACTTGACTGTTGTGATTGAACTAACTGTCTATTTCGACCGGAGCTCTGAGACTGTCGATTTCGAATAGGTGAAACACGACGATTATTCGGTTTAGGTGTTTCTTTACGATTTACATACATCCAGTTGTTTTGACGAGATTTATTTCCAGCTTTGTTTGTTTTTGATAGTGAAATATATATATATATATATATATATATAACAGAAATGAAGTTATCAAAGGTAGTGGCAAAATATCAGTCAAGATAAAAATACATTTTAGCTATAAAAAGTAGCATAGCTATGTTACTGAATCTAGTAGTATGGTCTTATTCAAAGTTGATTTGAAACATGATAGTCATTTATCAATAAAGTAATCAGAAGAATCTTAAACACGAAATAAAAATTAAGTACATCTGTAGAGAATAATGAGAAAAAGATGATTTTTAAAATCTCAGCTACAATATAGTCCAGGAAAGACTTTTTTATTCGATTGAACTTAAACTGTCCTGTTTTTCTGGTTGACAGCTGGTTTGAGGATGTGTTGAGAATAGAGTGAGGCTTTGGATCATTACTATATAAATATATAGGTTCAGTTAGTATTGTGGAGAAAGTCATATCGACTGCAAAAGGTGTACTCTTTTCGAATGTACCTCCAAGCATTGTCAAGCAAATACAGCATGAATGTAATATAATAAAGACATATTTTCAAACATTTTGTTAACTCAGGCTAATTAGACTCATCAGACGTTGATTGTCAAATCATCTTTAAGGTTGAATAAACTAGCACAAAGGGGACACAAATCACGAAGTCATATACAAAAAAAGGCTTTGTCGATTCATAACTGATCTGTGTTGACAAACGATCTGTTCAATCTCTTATTGAACTGTAGTTCCAACATCTCTAATTTTTAATTATTGATACCAGTGATATTTATATTTTTCCACTTAACTGTTTTTCATTGTCCTTTAAACTGTTTCATAAATTGTTTTTGGTACTTATAATTTTTTAATCATCCTGTTAATGGAGCATAGATTGCCATCAAATACCCTGGTACAGCCGACAGTGGGGAGAGTCTGCTCTCCCTCTCAAAATGCTTTCACATGGCCACGTGTAAATAGCCTCTGCCAGGGAAGTTTTACTCACTGCCTTCTCATGGTGGGGGGTTGTTGACGAAATCGACAGGACGAAGAATGAATGCAAGGCGATTTAACCGGGTCGGTGGACACGGAGAGTTCGCCTAGAAGAGTTGAAAATCCCGATTCCAAACCAGTGGTGCACATGGGCTCCAGTATCCTGAAGGAACAAATGGCGTATGAACCTATTGTTGGTCACCGGCTACCATGGGACCGCATCTCCTTACGATGCTCCACTGCCTTGTGGGCTAGACCTTCAGGTCAAAGGCTCAGGGTGTGGCCCTCGAGGAAAACCACCTGCTTCGGTCTCGGCACCCCGGCAGTATCACAGTCCTCACACATATCGAATGAGATCTGTGTGGCGCATATGTATCTGGTGCCCCCTTGTACCAATATTTGTGTTCAAATAAATAAATAAATATGGAGCGTAACTTAATTATTTTGTTATAAACTGCTGTATTAAATAACTATAAATACGATTGTATGACATTAACAAATGATATTGTTGGAAAGAATATTTTCTTTATCAAACTAAGGCGAGACTATAATTTATGGACGAATCAATCACGTATAAGATAAGAGGTCTTGGATTTTGGCGCGAAATTCCCTCATCCATTTGGATGAATAACGTTTTGGCACCATAGCTCATGTCAATTCATGATGAAAACCCTAAATCTAATTCCTAACCTTAACCGTCAACTGTAAATCATAATTCGAATTCCTCACACAGGTTCATAACACTCATTCGGTACTAATTATCAGGTGGACATTCTCAAGGTCATTTTGGCATCGCTTAAAAGTCGTCCACAAACTATAATCTCACCCAAACTAACTCTCTTAATTTTATTATCTTGCGATAGAGAAAATATATATTCATCTCCTTTGATAGAAAAAACAGTATGCCAATAGTCAATGACTATGATTGAAATATAGTTGATATTTTTAATGAGACATTGAGAAAAATGATATTTATTTAACATCATAATAGTATCAGTGGAGTTAATCCAACAACAAATATAACTATCCTAATCTTTTACACACTAAATAAATCAATAAATAAGACTCAATATAAGTTAGTATCACTCCAGATAAAAAAAAAGACTGTTTTAGTATCTACGTGGATGATTCATTAAGATGTAGGAAACCTTTGATCTATATACTTTGAATTACTCGAAACTAAGCGGTCAACTAATACTTATTGGTTAGCTTCGAAACAAACTATCACCGACTGTTGAGGTACGTGATTGATCATATAAACTTTTAGTTTATTCAGGTGAATTAACAGGATAACATGCAACGAAACGATATGACCAAGTGATAACTGCTCGGGAGACCAAATAATCTTAAATTGATCTGAGATCAATGACAAGACTATTGGTCACCAGACTAGGTTTCTATTTAGTTTACATACAAAAATAAATATGATTAGATAACATTTGGTAAATAAGCAATTAGATTATAGGAGCTTCATGAATAACTTACTAGCCTACGAATTAAAGTTCTGACCTATTAGGTTTACTTTGTGAACCCATCATATTGCATACTGAAAATAAACCACATTATAAACTCCTATGATAGCCCCATAAAACTAGGACCACATAATGGCTGGTTGAACCACACACAGTTATGCTCTCCAAGCTGGTCATAGTGTTGAATATTATTACAAAAGGGATTATATAAATTGTCTAGTGAGGAATGACATAAAATGCATAAACACTTGAAATGAAACAGTCGACTTATTAGGTAGACTCTTGGCTTATTTTTTATTACATTTTGGTTTTATAGAGATCTTCTTTTATAAGTCTGATGTACAATGAAAGGTTATCACATATATATTTATCCCTCTTGTACATAATAATATCAACCAAACATAACAAGACAATTGAAAGAAGTTCACAAAATTTAGTAAAACACTTGCATAGTTTTAAAATACAAAGAGAAATATCAAACATTATCGGTGAACTTAGCTACACAACTTTCAAAATATGTTAATCCTGAAAGTCATTTCGTTTGCTGAAAAAATATAAATGATGATTTATTATCCTTACTCTATCAATTTTATCTATTGATTGTTATTATATGCTGAAAACTAATCTTCAAACGAGTCAGTGACTTAAATCATAATGACTATCAAAATATGAAGAAAAACGGTTAAGAAATGACCAGTAAATATAGTCATTTTAATAGTCGATAAGCGTGACAATCGTGTATGATTTTAATTTATCACAACGAATAGTTTATCATCACTACCTGCTCCTTAAGAAGAAAAAAATTTTTAAAAAAAAACGATGTAAACAAGTCTGTAATAACTATCAAATTAGAAAATTATGCCTGAACTACATACTTGCAATAACTCGTCGAGGTTGAGAAAGTTGTTTATTTACAGAGCGGCGAGATGAACTAACATTTGTGTTTACATCTGACTGTCCATCGAGAGGAGCTGCTTGATTTGAAACGCTAAAATAAATACACAAATAATAAACAATGATTATATATATGAGAGACTAACAGAAAGTGAATCTACGACTTCTTATTTATTCAGTTATCTATTTGAACACAAATATTGGTACAAAGGAGCACCAAACACATATGTACCACACAAATCATGCGATTTGTGTGAGAGCTGAGATACTGCCCCTCCCGGGCATTGGGAACTTGTTTAAATTTAGTGTAGGAATCCCCAAATGTCTTAGTACGGCCGAGAGTGGGAAGAGTCAGTTCTGCCTCCCCAAATGTTCTTACATTGCCACGTGCATATAACCACTGCCAAGGAAGTCCTACTCATTGCCCTCTTGCGGCTTTACTGTTGTTTACGAAATTCAGAGGACAAAAAGCGAGTACCCGGTACTTTAGCCGTGTTCTTGGATTTGGAGGATCCACCTAGGGGAGTCGGAAAACCCTGATTCCAAACCAATGGTGCACATGGGCTTCAAGATCCTGAAGGAACAACTGGCGTATGAACCAGTGTTAGTCACTCATCAAGCCATTTTACACTGTCTACCGTTGTCGCTACCTTGACGTGGTGGTCAGGCTTGCCTCTCGTGATGAATCAACTAGCTATCCTGCGGGAACAATCGTTCCTCAATGTCCTACCATGCCAGGCAGGTTGGTTGAAGAACGGTAGGGCTACAAACAGGAAACTCAAGGTTTGAAGGCGATGTCCTACTGCTGACTGTACAGAGTTGTGACGGCAGTAAGGTGTTTCCTTCAGATAACCAGCATAGCAGCGATATTGCCTTCCAACAAAGAATGGTGGGGTTAGAAAAGGTTGACTATAAAAATGCACACCCCGCCTTATCCCACGGATATCCGTCTCCGGCAGTAAAGTCTTAACAAGTACAGAGCTAACGCGAAAATTACTGACAAAAATGTTGTGTGTAACTAACCTCAAGCAGTTGTCCCTTGGGCACTGCGGTCAAGCTCTCAGGTCACTAAGACCACCTCTAATCCAATTTCCTTTTCAGGCACCTCCAGAAGAACCCTTCCACGGTGTGGACAACCGGGAAGTGATAACCGCCCTCGTACCTCTAACAACACTCAATACCACTGTATTCATAATCAATCTCCCTCATCAATAATCTATTATTCCCGCTATGTCGACTTTCAACACTAAACCTACGTTTTTGGCTTCCTCCTCACGTGTCACCATAGCCAAAGATTCTAGTGCTCAAAACACTATCCCAGGTGTACTGAAACTTCGCTCCAAACTACATATTAGAGCCTTTGACGTACGAATCCTGTGTCAAATAGGCCAGCAGGCCTCCTTGGCTAAAACCCTAGAATCTCGTACCATTAGTGTATGCTGTCCCCAAAACACGCATACAGGGTCCTAGTGTGGTGGTGATCGTCTGCTGCAATTGTGCTCACACAATCGTTTATTTTTAACAAACACTAATTTTAAGCATAAAGAGAGACATCATCTAACATGGTGAGTCTCTGCACCAAACCAACGATGGACTAACATAGACCATACTGCCATCAGTCATCGTTGGTGAGGGTCGATAGAGGATTGTCGCTCATTCTGGGATACCTGATTGAACTCTTACTATGCTTCAATACGGGCACGCAGCTGCTTGCGCCTCACTGGACGCAGAAAAGCCATACTAAGAAAACCCTTGAGAATTTAATTGAGTGATGAAAAAGGCGAAAATAGATTCCAGGAACAACTGAGGTCACACTTGGGCAGTTCTGAAAACGAGGCTGACCCAGATGTTGCTTGGAAAGATATACAAACAGCAGTGACATCCATTATTGATTTAGACCGAAGGGTTACAGAAAAGTCTATTGCACTGATAGATTCTCGTAAACCCATCCCATCAAACTCTGAACACGATGAAGAGCGAAAACAAATCAGATCTACGTTAACCAAAAGTCTAAGGAACAACCGTGAGCAGCGGTCGGCAACGAAAGCAAAAGAGATGAAAAAAGCGGCAGCTGTAGGTAATACAAAACAGCTCTTCAGACTAATAAAAAAACTGGAATTACTAAGTCATGTGTGAGTGAGACCATCTCGGGAAAAGACGACACTTATATGCTCCCAGTCCAGACGTTTAGAACGGTGAGTGGAACACTTTAGGGAGCAGTTCACCTGGCCTTTAGCTACTCTATATCTACTCACCATTCCCAGACAGCGTGAATGAAACATTGAAGTAGGTCCCCCAACTCTAGCTGCAATTCCAAAGGCTATAGGTAATGAGGAAAAGAGCAGCTGGTCTAAATGGATTGGTTCCAGAGGTATTTAGGTATGGTGGTCTAGTTTTAGCGATTAGGTTGACTAATACTTTAGCTAAGATCTGGGAGCTGGACGCAATCCCATCTGACTGCTTCGGTTTGGGCACCCGGGCAGTATCACAGCCCTCACACATATCGAATGGGATTTGTGTGGCGCATATGTATTTGGTGCCTCCTTGTACCAATGTGTTAAAATAAATAAATAAATTCTCCCAATATATAAGAGAGGGTCAAAATCATCCTGTGGCAAGCATTGAGGGATTTGTTTGACTAACATAACATCTAAAATAGTGGCCTCAATAATTATCGGACGCCTAACTAAGACTCGTGAACTGCAAACACGAGAAAATCAGACCGCAACCAAGTAGTCTGCATCTACTAACATGGCTCAGATCAGTAGTGACTTCAAGCACTGACGCCACGTTTTGGTTTGGCCGCACCTAACTTTCTTCCAATCATCTCCAACACTAGTCATTATTGAGCGTCATGGTAGTCGATGGTTGGACATACGTACAACGTGACCCAACCATCTCAGTAGATGAAGATTCGCAACCTCATCAACGGATTTACCACCATTCTCTAATAACATGCGTTCAACCTCACTATAACTGGTCGAGTGAGAGCTTATGGCGAACTGTCATCAAAATTGATTACCTCAAATGGTGTTCGTCAGGGCTGTCCACTCTCCCCTTTCTTGTTCAACTTTGTCGTTGACGTGCTTTTAGAGATGACACTTTCCTCATCTAAATTTCCAGGGGTTGAACTTCTACCGGGAGGTTCACTTGTTGACTTAGAATATGCAGATGGCATAGTTTTATTTGGTGAAAACGCTGACAAAATGCAGTCTTCTGACCACTCTAAGCAACAATGCAAGCATGTTCGGGATGCGATTCTCCCACTCGAAATGCAATATGTTGCTTCAGGATTGGGTTGCATTGACACCCGAACTAATGATAGGGAGTGAAGTAATTGAGCCTGTCGATCGCTTCACTTATCTTGGAAGTCTCATCAGCCCTTGTGGTCTGGTGTGTGACGAAGTCTCAGCACGGATACAGAAGGCTCAACTAGCTTTTGCCAACTTGCGTCACTTATGGAGTAGGCGAGATATCCGTCTATCAACCAAAGGACGTGTTTACTGCGCAGCAGTTCGTTCCGTCCTACTTTATGGCAGTCAAACGTGGCCGGTAAGAGTAGAGGATATTCGTAGGTTACTAGTATTCAATCATAGGTGTCTTCGAAACATTGCTCGTATATCCTGGGACCATCGAGTAAGTAACGTAGTTGTTAGAAAACGGGTACTAGGTAAGGATGGCAAATCAATTGATGACGTAGTGAAACTTCATCAATTGAGATGGCTGAGACACATGTTACGTATGCCCAACCACCGACTGCCGCGACGTGTGGTGTTCAATGGTATAGGAGTAGGTTGGAAGAAAGCTAGGGGTGGCCAGACCAAAACATGGCACAAATAAATGAAGTCACTGAAAAGTGGACTGAGTCATGTTGATAGGTGTAGACTACCTGGTTGGGGACCGCGAGATGATAGCAACCGATGGTTAGAGACCCTGAATGACATGGCTCGAAATCGTTTGCAATGGCGCAGGTGCATCCACTCTTTGTGTTCTCCCAAATTCTAATCTTCTGACTTCTTCATCTTTCTTTCTTTTTTCTCTTTCTAAATTTATTTCACCGGATTATACTCCTTGAATAACATCTTCAAATCCTAATTTTTCTGATAACAACTTATAATTTTACTACATCTAACACTACGGGATTTGAATCGACCACTGCATCTCTGTGCTAATGTG
The DNA here is from genome assembly GCA_944470425.2 of Schistosoma bovis. NCBI lineage: Eukaryota > Metazoa > Platyhelminthes > Trematoda > Strigeidida > Schistosomatidae > Schistosoma > Schistosoma bovis. Next base: position 16,816,372 of record OX103957.1, read on the forward strand.
GTGTGGAAACTCGAACTGATGTACATACGTACGAAGTTCTACGTTGTTACTGGTTGACTGACTGACTGACTGATTACTTAGCCGATGATCCCAGCAGATGCGAGCAATATTTCTAAGGCATCTGTGATCAAATACTGGTAACCTACGAGTATCTCCAACTCTTAGTGGCCACGTTTCGCAGCCGTGAGGTAGAACAGAATGAACTGCAGTACAGTATACTCGTTCCTTAATTGGTAGACGGATATCTCGCATTTGCCATAAGCGACGTGAGTTGGCAAAAGCCAAACGAGATTTTCGAATCCGTGCAGAGATTTCATCAGACACCAACCCATTGGGGCTGATCAGACTTCCAAGATAAGTGGATTTGTCAACGCGTTCAACTACTTCACTCTCTAACCTTAGTTTAGGTGTTGAAGCAGGCCAGTCCTGGAGCAAGAACTTGCATCAAATGAGAAGCGCACCCCAAACATCCTGGCATTGTTCATTGGTACGAGGCACCAAATATATATGCGCCGCACTTCGTCATTTGGTTCGAGCGCCGGAATAATCCCGAATCAAAAAAGGTGGTTTTATTAGCGACTCACTACTTCCCGAGCATTTGACCTAGAGGTCCAAAACACAAGGTAGTGGACCATCGTAAGGAGATGTAATTTCAACTTAGCCGGTTCATATGCCATTTGTTTCTTCATGGTCCTGGAGCCCATGTGCACCGTTGGTTTGGAATCAGGGTTTTTCAACTCCCCTAGGCGGATTCTCCGTATCTACCGACCTGGCTAAAGCGATGAATACTCACTTTCCGTCCTCTTAATCATGTAAAAACACCCCTATCGCGGGAAGGCAATGAGTAGGACTCCCCTGATAGTGGCTGTTTACGCGTGGTCATGTGAGATCGTTTTGAGGAGAGCTGATTGTCCCATTATCGGCCGTACCAGAGCGTTTGAGGGTGCCTTCACCAAACAGGACTATGTCATTCGAGTATTCTAAGTCAATGAATAGACCTCCTGATGGGAAGTCAATCCCCATAAGTTCAGACGGTGAGAACGTTATTTCCAGCAGTAGACCCATGATCAAACTGAACAGAGGTGGATATGGTGAGCAGCTTTGTCGGATACTTGAAGTTGCGAAATCAGATGACAATGTGCCATAAGCTCTGACTCGACTGGTAGTGTTCGAGTAAAGAGCCCTTACAAGGTTTACGTACTTCTGGGGTACGCCTTTCGATGAGAGACAAGGCCACAGAACCTCTCGGTCTACAAATTCAAATGCTGCTTCAACTTCAAAAAAGCATCACTGTCAGACACCGTGTTTTCTCATTGACATAATCAGTTTATTTAGGCGTTTAAGAGGTAAGCGGTGTTAGCTGAATCAGACCACATTACTTAAATTAGTTGAAGTGATTTACTATCGATTAAAGAACATCTGGTTCAAACACTGACCCAATAAATCACATGTGAATGGAAGGGGTAGTGTGTCTGAAGGTTGAGTGAAAAAAATTGTGCTTATTAAATGAGTTCCTTTACTTTATTTTCTTGATACACAGTGCTCTGAACCATAATGATGTGATAGGTAAAGACAACGAATTCTTTGAAACCTAGAGTACGACAGTTTTCGGCATATTTGATAATTTGGTTAGCATTTGGATTCAGGACGAAATACATCGTATTATAAACTCATTAGACAGAAGTACCTGTATTTCTTGTTGAGGTTTATATTGAGATTCCAACTCAGTACTTCTTATTTTAAACACCAACTCGTCATTCACTGGGCTAACGTCCACATGGTCAATGACTTACTCCGCGGTCATGAAGTTGTTGGTAAGGATCCACAATATCTTATAGTTCACACCTAGGATTGCAGTTGAGCAGTTTATTTTGTGATTTGTGTATTTCTAGTTGGTTAGCTTAACATAGATTTAGTTACGATATTCTAGTATATCTGATATCTGATCAACAGCAGTCCTGAATATCAACAACAGGAAGTTAAACTCACCATAGTACACTAATTTCACAACTTTATGACAACCCGAATTTAGTCGCTTTCCCCTTCATAAAAAACACGTAAATTTTATAATTCCAGCAACTGGTTAGCAATAGGATCACCAAGTACTTTATTGTGGTTGATAACTTAGCTTGAATACGGTAGGACATCAAACACTTGGCGAATTTAGAAAATAAGTACTGAAAATCGACAACTTTACTCGTCGTATGATACGATGACAGAAACAAAACGCAAGACAAAACCAGGTGCTTTGTATCATACATTTATTGCCTTATTAAACTAAAGCCAAACACTTAACATGCAGAGACAAGGCTAATTCAAAGTGGAGTATCTTGCCCTTAAAATGTACTACAACAACCGCCTGAAAACTAGATTTTAATAATTTCAAAACATTGGGCCAATGGTTTCGTCAAAAAACAACTTTACCTGTAACCGTAGAAATTTTTAGATGTAGATAGGGAAAAAAACTTAGTTAATTTTGTGAAGTGCTTTCTTCAGACAGTAACTTGAATTGTCAGACACATGTCTGCATTACTACTAAATGGAAAGACAATGGGCAAAAACGTCGTTTCTACTCAGAACAAAATGAAACTAACACAGTGAATTAAAGATTTAACTGTGGAAAAAGCGATGATAGATACGTTACCCTAGAAATTTTGGGGCGAGATGAAGGCAAAAAGTAAAGAATGGTAGCGCTGAAAAAACCTGTACATTGTTATACTATAAAGTCATCTATACACATAGTACAGAACCTTATTTAATATGTTGAAGCTATGTGAACTAGACAGCAGAAAATTGTCGAGAACTTTACACTCATTAACATGAGACTACTTACTTTATTTGTTCTATGACTAGTTTTGCTTTTTTACTACCGCCCCCAGCCAGTGGAATATGAGGTGTTGCAAAATTTGTTTGTCTGGTACTTCGTCTTTTATAGTTTTTCGGCGTACTTTCGTACACCGGGCCACTCAGATCGCCCATCACCAAAAACAAAGTCAACTAGCCGCCTTGGGTCATTTGTGTTCGTAGTTGAATCCGTTAAACACAATCCTTCAAGTGAACAATAAATCCTATGATTTTACAATAAGGTTATATCGAGAAACCAATTTTTCGCATAAGCATCTTAATTTTATAGTAAAGCTTTCGGTACACAGCAGCATTTAGTGATGTTAGTTATAGAAGTCAAGTGTGATGGTATGGTAATTTCAGTTTCAGTTTTAATCCAGATTTCAAATTTGTGAAGTAAGGACGGAAGGTTTACAGCCTATAATATACCTTATCTAGTGTGCATTTGTGGGTGTCTAGTATTTTCTTGAATGAGCCAAGTAGAGGTGCGGACATCACTGCTTTGTGTAACAGATTCCAGTTATTGACGACTCCGTGTGAAAATCTGTATACCACGAGTATTTTGTTCGTTCTTGGCGTTTATACTCGCCCGTTACGTCCTTCTAAGCGCTCTGACCTGGTGGGAAGAATAAAGAGGATGTACTAGGTCCAAAATTATTTCTTAGGGAATTATCAAGTCATTTTAGGAGGGGTCCGACAATACCAAGATTTCCTAATTTCATTTGCAGTCTATTGGTTCTTACCTTGTCACATGCTCTACTGGAGTCTATTTAGACAGCATTCACTGATTTTCCTTAGTCTAGAGCATTTATCCATTGCTTCACTGATAAAAAGAGGTTTGTAGTGCAAGATAAACCTTTCCTAAAACCAAGTTGTTCGCTATTTTACAAGTTGCTGGTTTCCATAAATGTCATTATGATCTTTTGAACTATTCCTTTCACCGTTTTAACTGCAACACTGGTGAGGCTGAAAGGTATGTAGTTTGGTGGAATTTGTTTTGGTCCTGTTTTATGTGTTGAAGTGCCAATTGCATTTGTAGCGGTAAATAAATCCCCAAAATAAATAGCACTAGGTTCTCGACATTGGATGCTGACCATATGTTTTAGTGGACTCATTTAGCTGAAGGCGCTCGGTCAGGCATCCGCACCAGATCACGTGTGGTAACGCCGTGCTCAACATCAACCGCAATCGCTAGCCAGATTAGATCAGAGAATTCCGATATATTGGTCATCGCCGAATATACTCTTCCAATCTCCTCGACTCTGTCTTTTGATTTCTCTGGGCGGGAACGAAATATATTAGAAGGTGTTACTGGTAGAAGCGTTGTCAAACACTGAATACCTGTGACATCATCATTGGTGAAACCGACGTGATCTGGTACACCTAATTGCAACTGTGAGTCTGTTCCTTTTTGGGATTTTTATATATCATTGCCTTATTTTTTTATTTTTTTAAACATTGTGATTTTTTTTCGTGTTTTTTCCCGGATATATATATTTTCCCCTCGTTCATTATCGTACTTCATACTTCATCATGACTGAACAGACACCTAAAGTACTCAAGCTTAAGACTTTGTCCCCGCCTTCGTTTCAACTGATGCCTTTCTGGCCCGACAACATCGAAGCCTGGTTTTGCTACGCAGAAGCCGACTTCTCCGAGCACGGCGTGATCGACACACGTGCACAATTCCTCGCAGTAGTCAAGGCACTACCGCGCGAATTCAACAGGTACGTAACACCTAGTATGTTTACTAGTGATGTTTCCGATCCTTACGAAATCTTAAAACTCTCGATTCTTAAACGAGGAGACCTAACCGATCGACAAAGGTTAGATCAACTCTTCAACAATATCGACCTGCAACACGGTTCTGCGACAGACATGTTGCAACGGATGAGAGAGGTTATAGGCCCAAGAACTTTCGACGAAGGCCTATTCAAACAACTCTTCTTGTCAAAACTTCCCCAACAGGTGCAAGCAGTTCTGGTCTCGTTCCAGAACAACGCCTTAGACGAGCTAGCTGCATCTGCCGACCGCATTTTAGAAATTACGAAATCTACTACCGAGGTATTTTCAGTCAAAGAAAGACCTCAAACGACTCAGAATGATATAAACGACTTATGTCACACACTCACGCGTTATCTTAGTCTTCGTACCGACCGTAAGAGATCGCGCACACCACGTAGAAGCATTTCTCGTAAGCGATCTGTCTCTAGACCACGAGAGACAGATAACCCCGACTGGTGCTGGTATCATAACCAGTATGGAAAGTTTTCCAGAAATTGCAGAAAACCCTGCAATTTTCCCAACACGAAACCGACTGATTCGAAAAGCAATTCGGGAAACTTCCAAGCCGGCACGCGTTAACGGCAACCGTAGCCGGCGAACAAAGCCGTCTGTTATTCGTCACAGATGTGACAACGAGAGTTCGCTACCTCGTCGACACTGGCGCAGAAGTTAGCGTTCTCCCAGCAAATCCTAACGACCGACTACACGAATCGACCCTAAACTTACAGGCGGCAAACGGAAAACCGATCGCTACGTATGGCAAAAGGTACGTTTACCTTAACGTGGGTTTACGCAAACCCATCCACTGGATTTTCGTTGTTGCAGATGTTTCTATGCCAATCATTGGTATGGATCTTCTACAACACCACAATCTGATCATCGACACGCGCAAACGGAGGCTAGTAGACGGTAACACTCATTTGTCCGTTTGCGTAACTTCTTTTACTGGTTGTAGAGTATCCCCAGTCACAGTTAAACATATGATAGACCCACTCTATCAACCACTACTCGATAAGTACCCTGAGATACAACAAACTCAAACGAAACTACCGTGTGTAACCAGCAATGTTACACATCACATCACGGCTACAGGACCACCTGTATTTTCTAAAGCACGCCGACTAGCTCCTGAAAAGCTAAGGTTAGCGAAAAACGAATTCGATCACATGATGGACTTAGGAATCATACGACCGTCAAGTAGCCCATATGCATCTCCGTTGCACAAGGTCCCTAAAAAGGACAGTAACGATTGGCGTCCAACTGGTGACTATCGGCGATTGAACGCGAAAACCATTCCCGATCGTTACCCGTTGCCTCACATTCACGATTTGACAGCTACCTTGAAAGGTACAACTGTCTTTTCGAAAATCGACTTGGTTAAAGCGTATAACCAAATCCCTATGGCTACTGACGACATACCGAAAACGGCTATCATAACTCCCTTCGGACTCTATGAATTTTTGCGAATGCCTTTCGGTCTAAGGAATGCTGCTCAAACATTCCAAAGATTCATAGACGACGTTTTTCGAGGTCTCAACTTCGTACACGCGTATGTTGACGACTGTCTAATCGCAAGTCCGGACAGAGAAACACATCTCAAGCATCTGGATCTTGTATTCGAACGACTTCAAAAACATGGCATAACTGTAAACGTTTAGAAATGCCAATTCGGAACCGACTCATTAGACTTTCTGGGACACACTATCGATGCTCAAGGCATTCGACCTCTTAGGACCAAAGTGGCGGCCATTCTGGATTACCCAGAACCGACCACCGTCAAGCAATTACGCACGTTTAACGGCCTGGTAAGTTTCTATAGACGTTTCATACCAAAATGCGCATTACTTATGAAACCTCTGACCGACCAACTTCGTGGAAATGCGAAATCCATTAATTTGGACGACACCGCAAGAAAAGCATTCTCCACAGTTAAGGAACTGATTGCTAAAGCAACAATGCTCGCACATCAGGACACCCGAGCACCCATTAGCATCGCAGTAGACGCATCCGACTCAGCGATCGGAGGAGTCTTACAACAATGGGTTAACAACTCATGGCAACCCTTGGCATTTTTCTCTAGAAGGTTGCTAGACACTGAATCGAGGTACAGCACATTCGGTAGGGAACTCCTAGCTATGTATTGTGCTGTACGGCATTTCCAACACTACATCGAAGGTCGTGAATTCACTCTTTTCACGGACCATAAACCGCTCACTTTCTCGTTAAGCTCTCCTTCTGACAAGTACTCTCCCCGTGAGTCTCGACAACTGGACTACATTTCGCAGTTTACTTCAGATATTCAACACGTCTCTGGAGCAAACAATGTAGTTGCAGACGCTTTATCTCGTATAACTTCCTTGAACAGTTTCCAAGGAATCGACCTTCTTAAACTCGCCGAGCTTCAAAAAGAAGACAGTGAGCTTCAGCACGAGTTATCGTCCACAACACTTAAACTACGCATCAAACAGATGGGAACAGGTAAGGAAACCTTACTTTGTGACACATCTACAGGTAGGGATCGCCCAATCGTGCCGAAACATTATCGACGCAATGTCTTCAACACATTGCACAAACTTTCGCATCCAGGTGTTCGTGCAACCATCAAGCTTATAGCAGAAAGGTTTTGCTGGCCTGGAATGAATAAAGACGTGAGGGAGTGGGCACGCTCCTGTGTAAGCTGCCAAAAATCCAAGGTTATAAGACACAATAAATGTCCCTTAGGCTCGTTTAAAACTCCCGATGCTCGTTTCGACCATGTTCATTTGGATTTGGTAGGACCTTTACCAGATTCAAATGGATACTCTTATCTCTTAACCTGCGTAGACCGTTTCACTCGATGGCCAGAAGCAGTACCTATCAAGGACATCACTGCTGAAACAGTGGCCCGCACCTTCGTCGAACGATGGGTAGCAAACTTCGGCTGCCCTTCAACCATCACTACAGACCGCGGACGTCAATTTGAATCTGATCTTTTCCGTCGTCTGACCACTCTTTTAGGAAGCACTCGCTTCCGAACAACCGCCTACCATCCACAAGCAAACGGGTTGGTAGAACGTTTTCACCGACAACTGAAAGCTTCGCTATCAGCTGCAAACGTTTCACAGTGGACCGACGCTCTCCCACTCGTCTTACTAGGTATCCGCAATGCAGTGAAAGCTGACATTGGATACACTGCGTCTCAACTCGCTTATGGTACGACACTTCGACTTCCAGGAGAATTCGTGGATCCTTCATCCTCTTCAATGAACATGGATCTAACCTCCTACACGAACAGGCTTACAAACGCAATGCGTTCAGTTAAACCTGCTTCCACTCGACCTCAATCAACTGATGTTTTCGTTCAACCTGACTTACGATATAGTACACACGTTTTCGTTCGTCGAGACTCGCATCGACGACCATTCGAATCAGCATACGAAGGACCCTTCAAAGTTCTTCAACGTGAATCTAAGTACTATATAGTCGATAAGAACGGAACCAATGATAGCATCAGCATCGATCGCTTAAAAGCAGCGTATTTAGAAGGAAATCCTATCTACGTGGACTTTCCTTCGGTACAATCGAACGACACGACTCCGACACTTATAATACCTCATCCGACAACCAACACACATGATGATACTTCGACAGTATCCGAAAATAAACTTAAAACGACGCGTTCTGGAAGAAGGGTGAGATTTCCAGAACATTTAAACGACTATTGCACGTAAGGCACTTCTAGAAATTTTATATTAATTTTTTTTAAAAAAAAACAATTTTAACATGCTTATATATTTTTATTTCTATTTAAAAAAAAAACAAAACAAAAAAACAATTTTTTTAACGCTATTACGTGTTCATGAGTTTATTTTCCATTTTTTTTCCGCCGACATTGTGCTTTTACGCACATACGAGTGTATTTCGACATGCACTTACATTTTCTTTTTTCTTTTCCAGGACGGCTGGAAAAGAACGATGACGTTTATGAGGATCCGAAATTTTCATTGTACATTTTCTTTTTTTACTATGTTGTACCTCCGTCCCATACAGTAAGGAAAGACGACCAGACGCTGCTAAATTTAGTAAGCTATCAGAAGAGTGTTTACCAACGACAAACTCGTTGGGTTTAAACTTCTGGCTGGCCACGTCTTAGGGTCGTCACTGCCCCCCTAGGGGGGGAGTGATCTGTAGCGGTAAATAAATCCCCAAAATAAATAGCACTAGGTTCTCGACATTGGATGCTGACCATATGTTTTAGTGGACTCATTTAGCTGAAGGCGCTCGGTCAGGCATCCGCACCAGATCACGTGTGGTAACGCCGTGCTCAACATCAACCGCAATCGCTAGCCAGATTAGATCAGAGAATTCCGATATATTGGTCATCGCCGAATATACTCTTCCAATCTCCTCGACTCTGTCTTTTGATTTCTCTGGGCGGGAACGAAATATATTAGAAGGTGTTACTGGTAGAAGCGTTGTCAAACACTGAATACCCGTGACATCATCACATTCTTCCAGTTCGTACGTAACACACCCTAGCCAAGTGACTTATTGAATATCACAGTTAGTTTCTAAGTAAACGTCGAATATCCCGGTCTGTCCAGGGATGGCCGTGCTTCTCCTTCCTTAGGACTGTCCAGTTTGTATACGGTTGATTTACCTGATTGCATAACTGCCTAGAATGTGTCCGCGCCTCTTCTATTGATGCCTCTTAGTCTTTTACCCGGTTTTCAGCCGAGGCTAAAGAGTTGATCGCTTTCATATCTGACTTCCATATGTTTGGACGAACCGGGACAACTGTTTAACGGGCCACCTCAGACACAATCATGAGTAAGCTGACTGCATGATCACTTCACCTTAGAGGTGGGAGGAGAGCCATTTGACTGACATCAAGAGGGACGAGGAACTTAGTAAGTCATATCTGCTGGGACCTCTAGTATACCGGAATAAAACTAATGCAATTGTGCTTTCTAACAAATTGCAATCAATTGAAGTTTTTGACGACCCTACATCTAAGTTTACCCCTATTAAACCAGGACTAAAGTTAACTTAGGAGGATCCTGTTGACTCAGATGGCTATAACTGGAGTGAAAGCTTTTTCTTAAGTGTCTTTTGTCCCTATAAGCCAATAAGAACATCACAAGTCGATACTGTAAGAACTACTATGAATTCGCTTGGACCACCTAAACCGGTAGCTAATTTCGAGACATGACAACTTGCAAGGAGTTGATATGCAGACAGTCCAGTTTACTGTGCTCTAGCCACAACCTCTGGGCACTTCTATTAAGGCTGGTTTTTTAACTGAGTTTAGGTATACACTTCATCTCCCGCGAAATTTGAAAAAAGCGACATTTTTTCATGCGGTTTAGAATTGTTTAAACTTGTTCTTTTAAAGGCTGTATTATATTGAGGTCTTCGTCCTATCTTATGTATGTGGTATATTTCACCCCAGCGAAATAATGTTCAAGGACGCTCACCAAGTAATATATACCATTCGCGGACTTCGTTAATTAGACATCGACGAGTCTTTATCTTTGGATTATACTAATTGAAATATAAATACTTCATTGGTCGTCACTCTCCTATATTATAACTTAACACCATCATGTACCCACAGTCTCTTATTCTAGCATTAACATGGTTAACACATTATAATCACCATATACTCAGATATTCTACTTAGCTAAACGACCTCTCAACTAATCCAGCTTCAAAGTACGACAGGTGACCCTGACAAAAGACAAATTACACAAAAGTCTTAGCCAACTGAAAGGTCAAAATTTGAAAACCATATGTCTGACGACTCACAAACATTATGGTGACGTATATTCAATGATTTTGTAAAGACAAAATAAAAACCGTATTTTCTCTCTAGTTTGTCACACTTTATATGTAACCACATTTTTATTCAATATCTGTTGTTTTTCTCTATTACTTGTTAATAACGATGATAGTTGTTTCGATGATTAATATATGACTTTACTACCGCGAGGTCTGAAAATATAAACCGCCATCTACATTGTTTGTTCTTCTGCTTTATTGACCACGGTTTTTGATTGAAGACTATAATGGTGTTATAACATCCCCTTAGCCCCTCCGACACCACGTTGGAATTCTGGCACGGATTATTATATAATACTATTGGACGCAATCTTTCTCAATACGCCGTAGGTGCAGTCACTTGCAGAGGAACCTTCGTTAATCGAGTGAACTTATTTGTGGTTGTTATTCTCACGAGGCAGCCTTCAAGTAACATTCAATCTATAATAATTGTTATTTGTTTGTTTAATATACCATTTGTATCGTAACTATATTTTGTTACTCTTGGTTTTTACTCACAGACAGACACCTAGGCTTTTCTACTGTTAACTTTCTTGGTATATTATTATGAATCTAGCATGTCGATATCTCTTGTTTAAGCTCCTTTTGTTGGGAACCACCACAAATCTAGTGAGCCCGTGAGTTCACTCACATACGTCATGGTGTTACTTTCCTCTTAGCAGTAATTGTTTTTTGTATATTTGTAATGTGTACTTCCGAAACTGAAGGCACGAGTCAGGATAACATTTCAACAGAGCTACACGCTCTAAACCTGATAAATGTGCCTCCATTCAGTCGATTAAACCCTCGCTTTTGGTTTGCACAAGTGGAAGTACAGTTTCAACGTCGCAACATACGCTCACAGACATCAAAATACTCTTTCGTGCTTGGACTACTGCCTACTGAAGTAGCATCTGAGGTATCGGATTTGATAGATAACATTCCTGCATCTAGTCCATATGATCAATTGAAGCAGGCCATTATCCAACGTACCTCACTATCAGATGTAAAGAGATTACAACAGTTACTGCACGAGTGTGAGTCAGGCGACAAGTCACCTTCCCAATTATTACTCCACATGAGACAATTGGCTGGACCTTATAAAGTTGACGATGCTTTTCTCAAGGAAATTTGGCTACAACGTTTGTCAACAGTAGTTGGGCAAATCATTTGTGCTTCTAGCCAACCCTTAGATTTAGAAAGTCTTGCTTGCATGGCTGATAAAATTTTAGAAGTTACACCTCGTACTACACCTTATGCACAGACAATATCAGAAACTTCCAATGACAAGCAAACTCCTACCATAGCATCGTTAACTACTGAATTAGGCGAACTACGAGCACATCACGAACGAACTGTTGCCAGTCTTGAAAATAAACTAGATGCATTACAATTATTAATTTCCAATTTCACATCTCGAAGGCCTCGCTCCAGTTCTCGGAGGAGTAGGAATCGAGACACCTCAAAAGGAAATAAAATTGACGACCATAAATGTTGGCACCATAGAAAATACGGTGACAAAGCTAGGAAATGTGTTACGTCTTGTAAATTTCTCAAGTCATTTTCCTCACCAAAACGTGTCAACCAAACCATGGTAGCGACAAATGTTTCTGGTCCTGCGCCTACTCGTCTTTTCCATGTTCTTGATAAAACTTCCGGGTAAAAATTCTTAGTAGATACTGGAGCTGAAGTCAGTGTCATCCCATTTACCTTAGCCAACAAACCCATTGCTAAGAGTGGAAAATATACTCTAAAGGCAGCTAATAAAACCGAAATAAAGACATTTGGCGAACAATCTCTGACATTAGACTTGAGAATTAGACGTCATTTAAGCTGGGTGTTCATTATTGCTGATGTCCGCCACCCTATATTAGGTGCAGATTTTCTAAGCTTCTGCAACTTACTAGTTGACGTTAAAAGAAGAAAACTTATCGATTCCTGCACGAAGCTTCAAGTCCTGGGAATTCAGTCGGACTACCAGATACATAGTATTAAAGCTGACACTCCAGGAAACGACATATTCGTCACTATTTTATCTAAATTTCCCAAAATAACGAAACCAGACTACAGGGAAAACACGGTCCAACATTCTGTAGTACACCGAATCATCACAAAAGGCCAACCAACTTCGGCACGTCCACGCCGATTACCACCGGACAAACTGAATGTTGCAAAGGCTGAGTTTGATCACATGATGCAATTAGGTGTAATACGTCCGTCAAGTAGCCCCTGGGCATCCCCACTCCACATAGTGCCCAAGCGAGATCAAGATTGGTGACCTTGTGATTATAGGTCATTGAATAACCTAACGTTACCGGATCGTTACACAATCCTTCATTTACATGATTTTTCACTCACTTTACATGGCAAGCAAATTTTTTCTAAAATCGATCTTGTGCAAGCGTATCACCAGATCCCAGTAGCATCCGAGGATATAGCAAAAACAGCCATCATTACTCCATTTGGTTTGTTTGAATTCCTAAGAATGCCATTTGGATTAAAGAACGCCGCATAAACATTTCAACGATTTATGGATGAGGTCACTAAAGGCCTAGATTTTGTTTTCGTGTATGTTGATGACGTATTAATAGCTAGCAGTTTGCTCCATGAACACACTAATCACCTACATCAATTCGAAAGATTTCAAAAATATGGCATAGTGATGAACCCATCCAAATGTATTTTTGAAGTTGAGAGTTTAGAGTTTTTAGGTCACTTGATCGACAAACGTGGAATTAAACCTTTGGATACAAAAATAGAAGCCATCAATAATTTTCTAGAACCAGACTCGTGGAATAAAATTCGACGTTTCTTGGGGATGATCAATTTTTATCGTCGCTTTATTCCACATTGATCAGCCATCCTACAACCTTTGACGGAGGTGTTAAAAGGTAAAGTTAAAAAGTTCACATTACCCTCCCAAGCGAAAGATGCCTTTTCTGCAGCTGAAACAGCAATCGCTTCTACTACCATGCTGACCTACTTAAGCCCTGCTCCGGAAGCAACACTAATCCTGTGTACAGATGCATCACAGGCAGCGGTAGGTGCAGTACTACAACAGCGAGTGAATAATGAGGTCAAACCACTTGCCTTCTTTTCAAAGAAGCTAGAACCAACTCAAATTCGATATAGCACTTTTGGTAAAGAACTATTGGCTATTTATCTAGCTGTTAAACATTTTAACCACTTACTGCAAGGCAGAGACTTTGTGATACTCACTGATCACAAACCTTTAACCTATGCCTTTAACGCGAAAAATGACCGTTATTCCCCTAGAGAAATGCGACAATTGGATTATATTTCCCAATTTTCGACCAACATACAGTTTACAAAAGGTGAGTCAAATGTTGTCGCGGATACTTTGTCACGTTTCAACGTCGATGCAATTTCCTTCACCAAAGGAATCGATTTATTAGACATGGCACGTTTGCAGATAGATGATCCTGACCTTGATGCTTGTAAACAAAGTTCGAGCCTGTCCTTAAAAAGTGTTCCTATACCGCATTCTGACTCTACTATCATTTGTGATACTTCTACTGGAACGCACAGACCTTTTGTGCCAATAGTGTACAGAAAAAGAGTTTTTGATTGTCTTCACTCACTATCGCATCCAGGGATTCGTGCTACTGTGAAACTGATTGCCGAAAGATTTGTTTGGCCAAAGATGAATGCAAATATAAAAAAATGGACCAGGACTTGTGTACAATGCCAGCGCAGTAAAATACATAGACATACGATTACAACATCGTCAACATTTAGTCTACCCGACCATCGTTCTCAACATGTTCATGTTAATTTAGTTGGTCCTCTGCCTCCATCTAACGGATTCACTTACATTTTTACTGCAGTGGACCGTTTCACTAGATGGACAATTGCATGCCCAATAAAAGATATCTCCGCGGAAAATGTTGCTGCTGTATTCCTCGACAGATGGATCGCTAATTTTGGTGTACCTTCTACAGTTACTTCTGACAGAGGTTCACAGTTCCAATCTCACCTCTTCAATGAATTTACCCGCATTTTAGGAATCCATCACATCACTACAACAGCATACCATCCAGTAACGAATGGACTAGTGGAACGATTCCACAGACAACTGAAAAGCTCACTGATGGTACAACCTGATGTTTCTAGATGGAGTGAATCCCTACCTCTTATTTTACTAAGCATACGTTCCACAATTAAAGAAGACCTACAATGTACTCCTGCACAGCTCGTCTATGGAACTAATTCAACCTTACCGAGTCAGCTAGTGACGCACAATGGCAAACCCGTATGTACAGATCCCACTTCTTATTGCGAAAGACTAATGAGCCATATGAATAACATTGAGTCTGTTGCACCCCGGCCAGTTCTTTTAAAAGAGCAAGTTGGCAAGCATCTAGATACGTGTAAATTTGTATTTGTTCGTGTTGACTCCGTAAGATGTCCTCTACAACACCCTTATGAAGGACCGTATGAAGGAGTTGAGAGGCAAACAAAATATTTTACAATCATTAAGAACGGAAAAAAGAAACAGTTTCAATTGGCAGGATAAAACCTGCTTTTGTAGAGTACGAGACACATGACAGCCGAAAGCCGTCTAAAGACAGCAGCAGTTGCACAACGCAGTTTCCTGTGTTTCCAGATAATTCTTCACCTACTTCTACGAAATCAACACTTCGTAAAACAGACGATTCTAAAGTTACAGCTCCCACAAATTTAGCTCCTAGTTCCGCCACTTTAACTTCTACGAAAACAACTCGTTCAGGAAGACATGTACATTTTCCCAAACGTTATGTTGAATTCATTACTTAACCTTTATGTTGTCATTTTCTGTAATGTGGTTAAATATCTATATTAGCAGAGTTACTAATAACATTTTTTCGCGAGCAATTTTGTTTTGCTAAAAAAAACATTTCGTGTGTACTATTAATATTAATAAATTCATTATGTTTTTCTCTACATGTGTATGCGTTTCATATGACGTTTATTAATAATTGTGTAACGATATTCAACTTCGTTGGACTCGTTCAGTTTATCACTAATTGCCTACACGATTTATACATTGTTGGGATATTCAGGAAAATATCCCAGAAATTATTCTATTAAGTCTAATGCTATTCTTGGACTTGGAGATGGTATTATTTACTTATTGGTCAGTACTTATTTCACGTGCGTCTTTGGTCCGATCAATAATTCGCTACCCTCTAATCTGCCGTCACAGTCATAGCATACATGTATTTACATTTTTCGGTAAACTATCAATTTAATTACCGTTATTATTAATAGCACTATTATTATTATTATACATTCCGTTATTGTTGTTAAACCTTTTATATACATTAAAAAAAAACAACTTTTTTTTACGTAAATATGTATACACGTATGATTTTTTTTATAACATTTGTTTATTCTTTTCGTTGTGTAATTTTCTTTTCCCTCTAAAGTATTTAGAGTTTTACGTCGGGCATACTTCCACCGACGCATGCCCTAGGGGGGAGTTATATGGTGACGTATATTCAATGATTTTTGTAAAGACAAAATAAAAACCGTATTTTCTCTCTAGTTTGTCACACTTTATATGTAACCACATTTTTATTCAATATCTGTTGTTTTTCTCTATTACTTGTTAATAACGATGATAGTTGTTTCGATGATTAGTATATGACTTTACTACCGCGAGGTCTGAAAATATAAACCGCTATCTACATTGTTTGTTCTTCTGCTTTACTGACCACGGTTTTTGATTGAAGACTGTAGTGGTGTTATAACATCCCCTTAGCCCCTCCGACACCACGTTGGAATTCTGGCATGGATTATTATATTATAATACTATTGGACGCAATCTTTCTCAATATGCCGTTGGTGCAGTCACTTGCAGAGGAACCTTCGTTAATCGAGTGAACTTATTTGTGGTTGTTATTCTCACGAGGCAGCCTTCAAGTAACATTCAATCTATAATAATTGTTATTTGTTTGTTTAATATACCATTTGTATCGCAACTATATTTTGTTACTCTTGGTTTTTACTCACAGACAGACACCTAGGTTTTTCTACTGTATATTATTATTATTATTATTATATTATTATGAATCTAGCATGTCGATATCTCTTGTTTAAGCTCCTTTTGTTGGGAAGCACCACAACCTATATTCGGTGAGACTATAATTAATGGACGACCTTTATTAGATGCCAAAATTACCTTGGGAGTGTCTTTTTACCTACTAGGGTTAAATCAGGGTTGTAAAGCAGTCTGAAGTACAAGGATTAGGAGTTAGTCGATAGTTGAGATTAGGAATTAGATTTACGGTTTTTCATCATGAACGGCACAGCTAGGGAGTTACACCATGGGTTTTCTCGCACATATAACATATTATCTAGGATTTCGGGATGTCGTTATTTATCAGGTATAAACAGTCTTTTTCGTCTCACGTCAAGTTTCGTAATGTTTGTGTCTGTTACATGACATTTATTGCAGTTTATCAGTAGTTTGACATATTTGCTGCTGATAACCTGTGTGGACTGACATCAGCTAAAATTTCATGACGTTATTTGCCCAAGTGGGTGAGCAATGTTTGCGCCTAAATCTGATTGGTTCTTCCAGAAATTAAAGTCTCACTTCAAATTTGCCTTATCCGCGAATATCACTATCACAACCTGATTTTCCATGCAACGAACCTTATATCTCTTCGTACAGTATGACAACAGTAAGACTGGTTGACATAAAAGGCACAATATACACGTGCATCGAAAAGTCAACACAGTCTATCAGTTAGCATGTTTTACTAATGCCTAAATCCAAAATTTCAAGAACCAAAGATTATAAAAATTTATCTCAAACATACGAAAATACTGATCGATATAGTGCTGATATCCGTCAGTTACACAACTCTGGTCAAAATTAACGGTAGAATTAACCAACTGGCATCGCTAACACATATGGGGCCATAATACTCATTAAAAATCTTGAACAACTCATTAAGGCTGTGTGTAATTCAGAGTTTGTGGCTGAAGAAGTGAAGAAAAGATTGGTGTCTTCATAAAGTGCAGTTGTATACAATATTCCTGACCGCACACATCCAAATAAGTTAAAGCATATTTGCCCTAGAGCATGGGTTATGCCGAACGTTGATTGCTAAGCCATCCGCTTTGGAAAAATATCGAATAGATCGACATGCTCACTCCTGTTCAAGTTTGGTTGTTTGAATGATGCTGAAGAGTTTATTGATTCGAGCAAGAGCATTAGCTCAATAACTCTGTACAAAAGCATAGAAGTCACTCCAGAACTAATGCTTTATCAACCTTATGTAAGAAGACGTGAAGCGATAGAATTGCATGAGTAGTGCAGCAAATAACCAGCAGGAAATAGTTTGCAACACAATAAATAGTTTAAAGCGCATGAACAATAAGCATGATGTCACTCGACGAACGGCAGTTCACTCTGTAGATCTAGATGAGTTTGCAGGTTAGAAACCTTTGAATTAGATACGGATTCCAACTGTCACAAAAAGCTCAACGGTATTTCTAATCCCGGCTGTCCGCTCAGTAAAGTATTTAAGTGTAAGCTGTCTGACGACACACATCTAACCAAACCTATTCACTTGGAAACTAATCCTCCTAAAGGTGCTCCACATGGTGGCTCGAATTCACCTCACAAAGACAAAGAAACTCTCCATCTCAGTAAAAAGGTGAGACAAAATCCATGATACCGAGTAGGAAAACGTGTAAGATTGAACCTAACTACTTCATGGATATCCCAACATCAGTGAACAAGTTCTCCTCGCTGACATCGTATAACTTTCCGTCAACACCTCTGGGTAGCAACGCTGGTGGCGAACTTGAGCGTGACAAACATTTCAGCACTCAGACTAACAAAAACTATCAGATTACTGATCACTGTAGTCACTCCCTAAAAACTAATAAGTATGGTAATTATAGATTTCTCAGCTCACACCCTGTCTCCATTCCCCAGGATTCCAATTGTAATTACGCTCGGGAAGAAAACATTCCACACCTTTCAGTACCAACCCACCACATAAAGGTGGCCTTCATGCATAATGACAGTCATAAATACTTCCAGATACGTGCAGCCAGTTCTTCTCACGTTCACACCAACGCAAATAGCTATAACCGAAGCTACGAGCTTAACCATCAAGACAACTTTGCAAATAACAGTAGAAATGTTAACACTGTCCAACAAAATGCTTTGGAGTGATTTTCAGAGTGCTTTTCCGTTGATATGTTGGGGTCGCGGTTGGAGTATATAAGTCCTTATCGAGGATGAAAATCAGTGTAACTGCAGACATAGTCTACGTTCATTATAACCACTGCTCCAATAACTGACCTTATCCTAAAATTGTAGATATGTCATGACGTGACTGCCTAATTTATAAGATTTTACGTGGAAGTCACATCATTGTCTACACTGGCTCATCGTATCGTAATAATTAACAAAATGATGTCTGGAGTTTCTAGAGAACACATGTAGTTTAAAGATGGGTTAATATATTTAATACGAATAAAGACAAGTCATACAAAATGACCACGTCTGAGAGGCTGAGTCATGACATCCCATTGAATTTGGATTAATTGAGTGTTCCCACGTTCTCAATTGTTAACATTCTCTTCATGTTAATTGTTGTAAATAAACGTTTTCAGTAAATTACCAAAATTAAGACGGGACCTGAATCAAATGTTGAAAATTAAAGGCCCATAAACATAACCTCAGTGGTATCTAGAGTGATGTAAAAAGCATTTAAGCCGGAAGTAATTCAACACCACAATCGATGAACGTAAAACTGTAACACTTCATAGAAACTCTCACAAAGTCAATTGGAAAAGCTTCCAAAATTACTTAAAAATTACTAATTGAGGAACCTTCTTTACTGTAAACAATACCGGCACACTAAGTAATATATTCTATCACAGGTGTCTTCAACAAAATTGCACCTTAAGAATACTGGAAACTCCGGTTTTCTAAAGATCTGCATACATCGGTCGCTTCGCAAAGACACCTTCAAAGATATTGTACTCGACTCCATAACCTTAATGACTTTTCCCCTTTAGTAACGATGACAGAAATATTTGTCCAGGCAGAGGCAATACTTACAAAAAGCAGTCGCGCAAGAGAAACGTGCTGTCGCACATAATAATGACTCCCTCGCACTTAACAGACTCCTTCAAAATGAACTTACTAAATTGAAAAGAGGAAACGTATTTATTAGGGTCAAACAAGTATACGAAGATCCTAAACATATTACGGAACTATTCAGTTAACACTTTTGTTCCTCAATAACTAACAAGAAACCACTAAATGAATCGAAAGCAATCCCAGTACTTTCCTGCGAAATCACTGATGTAAACTTTAATGTACAAAATATTTCTAAGACAATTAACACATTTAAGCACTCTACACTGATGAACCGGACGTTTATTCGGCTAGCATGCCAAAACGTAGAGGTGAGGATATGTGTGTTTTACTTACCATACTATTCGCGATATTACTCTATACTGCGTGTTACCCTGCTGGTTGGAAAACTACACATCATTCGCGAAATTAGGACAGGACCTGAAGCAAATGTTGAAAATTACCGGCCCATAAACATAACCTCAGTGATATCTGGAGTAATGGAGAAAGCATTTAAGGCGGAGGTAGTCCAACATCTACTCAATAACAATCTCATGACCTCCCAGCATTGGTGTCTTAGTTCCAGATCATGTGATATATGCCCAGTAAATTACCTGAATAATATAACTCTGAAACGAGTCAACGGACTCCTTGTATCAGTTCTATTCTTAGACTTTAAGAAGGCTTTCGATAAGGTTCCACACAAGAGGTTCCTTGTCAAGCTTAAGTCCCTCGAGATCAACAACCCCCTATATTCATGGTTTGCTCCACTATAAACAGAACGTAAACAAATGTGGAAGTACGATGGCTCTATCTCATCACCGATGACCTGTGGAGTCATCAAGGGAAACGTATTATGTCCACTTTTGTTGTTTATTTATATAAACGATATACGTAACATCAAAAAATTTGGGAAATCATACTTATACTCTGATGATCTCAAAATAGTATACAGCTTTAAGCCTGAAACTGTGAGTGAAAGTGTATCCAAGATTCAAAATGACCTCAATAACCTATCTGAGCGAAAAATAGCAAATACGATTTAACCTTAACAAGTGTAGGATCATGCATTTTCAAGAACATCCATATGAACTATAACTCCACCTAAATAAAAGTCCAGTTCAAAACACTTAATTCAGTGCACGATCTAGGTATTAATTAATTTAAATAGAGCAAGAACAAACATTGATGCAGAATAGTATAAATTCATATTATTTCGAGGTTTCTCGTCAGCTGCTTACAAACCAAAATTGTGACAGAATTTTTTACATGGAGATAGTGTGAAATGAGTGTAAATCATTGGATTACAATAATAACCATATATATATGTATGCTAAAAACAGGTTGGAGGTCAAAAAAGGGGGGTTAATTCAGGTTGGGTGATGTGATAGTTTAGTGAAGTTCATAAATTGTGTGATAATTAGTGGAATTAAATAATGATAAGGTAGATTACGTAATAATAATTAAATAGAATTTGAAAAGTTAAGATAATTTAAGAGGATCAGGGGTGGAAATGTGTGAATAAAATTTAGTTTAAGAATTAGGTAATAGGGGGGGAGTATAAAATATCTTAAAATAAGTAAATGAATAAAATAACCAAAACACGAAACAAACAGAAACAAAAAGATTACCAGGGTAGTTATAAGTTTATTAAAGTCTCTTTTTGGATGCATAAGCCCAGTTCAAGTTTCTTAATCGCAATGGCTTCAGCAAAGCGGAGAGTGGTACTACTTTGTTGTCCATTAATTATCACACCACCCAACCTGAATTAACCCCCCTTTTTTGACCTCCAACCTGTTTTTAGCATACATATATATATGGTTATTATTGTAATCCAGTGATTTACACTTATTTCACACTATCTCCATGTAAAAAATTCTGTCACAATTTTGGTTTGTAAGCAGCTGACGAGAAACCTCGAAATAATATGAATTCATACTATTCTGCATCAATGTTTGTTCTTGCTCTATTTAAGTTCATAAAGGGGAACAATTGTGTGATATTAATTAATTAATAATAATATACTTCTGCATGAGAAGGTTGTGGTGGTTCCCAACAAAAGGAGCTTAAACAAGAGATATCGACATGCTAGATTCATAATAATATACCAAGAAAGTTAACAGTAGAAAAGCCTAGGTGTCTGTCTGTGAGTAAAAACCAAGAGTAACAAAATATAGTTACGATACAAATGGTATATTAAACAAACAAATAACAATTATTATAGATTGAATGTTACTTGAAGGCTGCCTCGTGAGAATAACAACCACAAATAAGTTCACTCGATTAACGAAGGTTCCTCTGCAAGTGACTGCACCAACGGCATATTGAGAAAGATTGCGTCCAATAGTATTATAATATAATAATCCATGCCAGAATTCCAACGTGGTGTCGGAGGGGCTAAGGGGATGTTATAACACCACTACAGTCTTCAATCAAAAACCGTGGTCAATAAAGCAGAAGAACAAACAATGTAGATAGCGGTTTATATTTTCAGACCTCGCGGTAGTAAAGTCATATATTAATCATCGAAACAACTATCATCGTTATTAACAAGTAATAGAGAAAAACAACAGATATTGAATAAAAATGTGGTTACATATAAAGTGTGACAAACTAGAGAGAAAATACGGTTTTTATTTTGTCTTTACAAAAATCATTGAATATACGTCACCATATAACTCCCCCCTAGGGCATGCGTCGGTGGAAGTATGCCCGACGTAAAACTCTAAATACTTTAGAGGGAAAAGAAAATTACACAACGAAAAGAATAAACAAATGTTATAAAAAAAATCATACGTGTATACATATTTACGTAAAAAAAAGTTGTTTTTTTTTAATGTATATAAAAGGTTTAACAACAATAACGGAATGTATAATAATAATAATAGTGCTATTAATAATAACGGTAATTAAATTGATAGTTTACCGAAAAATGTAAATACATGTATGCTATGACTGTGACGGCAGATTAGAGGGTAGCGAATTATTGATCGGACCAAAGACGCACGTGAAATAAGTACTGACCAATAAGTAAATAATACCATCTCCAAGTCCAAGAATAGCATTAGACTTAATAGAATAATTTCTGGGATATTTTCCTGAATATCCCAACAATGTATAAATCGTGTAGACAATTAGTGATAAACTGAACGAGTCCAACGAAGTTGAATATCGTTACACAATTATTAATAAACGTCATATGAAACGCATACACATGTAGAGAAAAACATAATGAATTTATTAATATTAGTAGTACACACGAAATGTTTTTTTTAGCAAAACAAAATTGCTCGCGAAAAAAATGTTATTAGTAACTCTGCTAATATAGATATTTAACCACATTACAGAAAATGACAACATAAAGGTTAAGTAATGAATTCAACATAACGTTTGGGAAAATGTACATGTCTTCCTGAACGAGTTGTTTTCGTAGAAGTTAAAGTGGCGGAACTAGGAGCTAAATTTGTGGGAGCTGTAACTTTAGAATCGTCTGTTTTACGAAGTGTTGATTTCGTAGAAGTAGGTGAAGAATTATCTGGAAACACAGGAAACTGCGTTGTGCAACTGCTGCTGTCTTTAGACGGCTTTCGGCTGTCATGTGTCTCGTACTCTACAAAAGCAGGTTTTATCCTGCCAATTGAAACTGTTTCTTTTTTCCGTTCTTAATGATTGTAAAATATTTTGTTTGCCTCTCAACTCCTTCATACGGTCCTTCATAAGGGTGTTGTAGAGGACATCTTACGGAGTCAACACGAACAAATACAAATTTACACGTATCTAGATGCTTGCCAACTTGCTCTTTTAAAAGAACTGGCCGGGGTGCAACAGACTCAATGTTATTCATATGGCTCATTAGTCTTTCGCAATAAGAAGTGGGATCTGTACATACGGGTTTGCCATTGTGCGTCACTAGCTGACTCGGTAAGGTTGAATTAGTTCCATAGACGAGCTGTGCAGGAGTACATTGTAGGTCTTCTTTAATTGTGGAACGTATGCTTAGTAAAATAAGAGGTAGGGATTCACTCCATCTAGAAACATCAGGTTGTACCATCAGTGAGCTTTTCAGTTGTCTGTGGAATCGTTCCACTAGTCCATTCGTTACTGGATGGTATGCTGTTGTAGTGATGTGATGGATTCCTAAAATGCGGGTAAATTCATTGAAGAGGTGAGATTGGAACTGTGAACCTCTGTCAGAAGTAACTGTAGAAGGTACACCAAAATTAGCGATCCATCTGTCGAGGAATACAGCAGCAACATTTTCCGCGGAGATATCTTTTATTGGGCATGCAATTGTCCATCTAGTGAAACGGTCCACTGCAGTAAAAATGTAAGTGAATCCGTTAGATGGAGGCAGAGGACCAACTAAATTAACATGAACATGTTGAGAACGATGGTCGGGTAGACTAAATGTTGACGATGTTGTAATCGTATGTCTATGTATTTTACTGCGCTGGCATTGTACACAAGTCCTGGTCCATTTTTTTATATTTGCATTCATCTTTGGCCAAACAAATCTTTCGGCAATCAGTTTCACAGTAGCACGAATCCCTGGATGCGATAGTGAGTGAAGACAATCAAAAACTCTTTTTCTGTACACTATTGGCACAAAAGGTCTGTGCGTTCCAGTAGAAGTATCACAAATGATAGTAGAGTCAGAATGCGGTATAGGAACACTTTTTAAGGACAGGCTCGAACTTTGTTTACAAGCATCAAGGTCAGGATCATCTATCTGCAAACGTGCCATGTCTAATAAATCGATTCCTTTGGTGAAGGAAATTGCATCGACGTTGAAACGTGACAAAGTATCCGCGACAACATTTGACTCACCTTTTGTAAACTGTATGTTGGTCGAAAATTGGGAAATATAATCCAATTGTCGCATTTCTCTAGGGGAATAACGGTCATTTTTCGCGTTAAAGGCATAGGTTAAAGGTTTGTGATCAGTGAGTATCACAAAGTCTCTGCCTTGCAGTAAGTGGTTAAAATGTTTAACAGCTAGATAAATAGCCAATAGTTCTTTACCAAAAGTGCTATATCGAATTTGAGTTGGTTCTAGCTTCTTTGAAAAGAAGGCAAGTGGTTTGACCTCATTATTCACTCGCTGTTGTAGTACTGCACCTACCGCTGCCTGTGATGCATCTGTACACAGGATTAGTGTTGCTTCCGGAGCAGGGCTTAAGTAGGTCAGCATGGTAGTAGAAGCGATTGCTGTTTCAGCTGCAGAAAAGGCATCTTTCGCTTGGGAGGGTAATGTGAACTTTTTAACTTTACCTTTTAACACCTCCGTCAAAGGTTGTAGGATGGCTGATCAATGTGGAATAAAGCGACGATAAAAATTGATCATCCCCAAGAAACGTCGAATTTTATTCCACGAGTCTGGTTCTAGAAAATTATTGATGGCTTCTATTTTTGTATCCAAAGGTTTAATTCCACGTTTGTCGATCAAGTGACCTAAAAACTCTAAACTCTCAACTTCAAAAATACATTTGGATGGGTTCATCACTATGCCATATTTTTGAAATCTTTCGAATTGATGTAGGTGATTAGTGTGTTCATGGAGCAAACTGCTAGCTATTAATACGTCATCAACATACACGAAAACAAAATCTAGGCCTTTAGTGACCTCATCCATAAATCGTTGAAATGTTTATGCGGCGTTCTTTAATCCAAATGGCATTCTTAGGAATTCAAACAAACCAAATGGAGTAATGATGGCTGTTTTTGCTATATCCTCGGATGCTACTGGGATCTGGTGATACGCTTGCACAAGATCGATTTTAGAAAAAATTTGCTTGCCATGTAAAGTGAGTGAAAAATCATGTAAATGAAGGATTGTGTAACGATCCGGTAACGTTAGGTTATTCAATGACCTATAATCACAAGGTCACCAATCTTGATCTCGCTTGGGCACTATGTGGAGTGGGGATGCCCAGGGGCTACTTGACGGACGTATTACACCTAATTGCATCATGTGATCAAACTCAGCCTTTGCAACATTCAGTTTGTCCGGTGGTAATCGGCGTGGACGTGCCGAAGTTGGTTGGCCTTTTGTGATGATTCGGTGTACTACAGAATGTTGGACCGTGTTTTCCCTGTAGTCTGGTTTCGTTATTTTGGGAAATTTAGATAAAATAGTGACGAATATGTCGTTTCCTGGAGTGTCAGCTTTAATACTATGTATCTGGTAGTCCGACTGAATTCCCAGGACTTGAAGCTTCGTGCAGGAATCGATAAGTTTTCTTCTTTTAACGTCAACTAGTAAGTTGCAGAAGCTTAGAAAATCTGCACCTAATATAGGGTGGCGGACATCAGCAATAATGAACACCCAGCTTAAATGACGTCTAATTCTCAAGTCTAATGTCAGAGATTGTTCGCCAAATGTCTTTATTTCGGTTTTATTAGCTGCCTTTAGAGTATATTTTCCACTCTTAGCAATGGGTTTGTTGGCTAAGGTAAATGGGATGACACTGACTTCAGCTCCAGTATCTACTAAGAATTTTTACCCGGAAGTTTTATCAAGAACATGGAAAAGACGAGTAGGCGCAGGACCAGAAACATTTGTCGCTACCATGGTTTGGTTGACACGTTTTGGTGAGGAAAATGACTTGAGAAATTTACAAGACGTAACACATTTCCTAGCTTTGTCACCGTATTTTCTATGGTGCCAACATTTATGGTCGTCAATTTTATTTCCTTTTGAGGTGTCTCGATTCCTACTCCTCCGAGAACTGGAGCGAGGCCTTCGAGATGTGAAATTGGAAATTAATAATTGTAATGCATCTAGTTTATTTTCAAGACTGGCAACAGTTCGTTCGTGATGTGCTCGTAGTTCGCCTAATTCAGTAGTTAACGATGCTATGGTAGGAGTTTGCTTGTCATTGGAAGTTTCTGATATTGTCTGTGCATAAGGTGTAGTACGAGGTGTAACTTCTAAAATTTTATCAGCCATGCAAGCAAGACTTTCTAAATCTAAGGGTTGGCTAGAAGCACAAATGATTTGCCCAACTACTGTTGACAAACGTTGTAGCCAAATTTCCTTGAGAAAAGCATCGTCAACTTTATAAGGTCCAGCCAATTGTCTCATGTGGAGTAATAATTGGGAAGGTGACTTGTCGCCTGACTCACACTCATGCAGTAACTGTTGTAATCTCTTTTCATCTGATAGTGAGGTACGTTGGATAATGGCCTGCTTCAATTTATCATATGGACTAGATGCAGGAATGTTATCTATCAAATCCGATACCTCAGATGCTACTTCAGTAGGCAGTAGTCCAAGCACGAAAGAGTATTTTGATGTCTGTGAGCGTATGTTGCGACGTTGAAACTGTACTTCCACTTGTGCAAACCAAAAGCGAGGGTTTAATCGACTGAATGGAGGCACATTTATCAGGTTTAGAGCGTGTAGCTCTGTTGAAATGTTATCCTGACTCGTGCCTTCAGTTTCGGAAGTACATATTACAAATATACAAAAAACAATTACTGCTAAGAGGAAAGTAACACCATGACGTATGTGAGTGAACTCACGGGCTCACTAGATTTGTGGTGGTTCCCAACAAAAGGAGCTTAAACAAGAGATATCGACATGCTAGATTCATAATAATATACCAAGAAAGTTAACAGTAGAAAAGCCTAGGTGTCTGTCTGTGAGTAAAAACCAAGAGTAACAAAATATAGTTACGATACAAATGGTATATTAAACAAACAAATAACAATTATTATAGATTGAATGTTACTTGAAGGCTGCCTCGTGAGAATAACAACCACAAATAAGTTCACTCGATTAACGAAGGTTCCTCTGCAAGTGACTGCACCAACGGCATATTGAGAAAGATTGCGTCCAATAGTATTATAATATAATAATCCATGCCAGAATTCCAACGTGGTGTCGGAGGGGCTAAGGGGATGTTATAACACCACTACAGTCTTCAATCAAAAACCGTGGTCAATAAAGCAGAAGAACAAACAATGTAGATAGCGGTTTATATTTTCAGACCTCGCGGTAGTAAAGTCATATATTAATCATCGAAACAACTATCATCGTTATTAACAAGTAATAGAGAAAAACAACAGATATTGAATAAAAATGTGGTTACATATAAAGTGTGACAAACTAGAGAGAAAATACGGTTTTTATTTTGTCTTTACAAAAATCATAGAATATACGTCACCATAAGATACACGTCGATTTTACAGGCATGGTCTACAAATTACAACATTTATTTGTTTACAGAATGCATGAAATTTGAAGAAAATGCCTCCTTTATTATTTCTAAATCTAGACGGTTATTTGGTTTCATAGTGGAAAATTTCTTCACAACAGAATCTAAGCTTACCCTTTACAAAATATGTATACAACCCTCCTTTAAATATCTCTCTTTTGTCTTCTCAATGATGAATATCACAGAGAAGATAAGAGTAGATGCCCAAAGACGATTCACACGCCGACTACCGGGATGTGGCCCCGCTCTCAACTACAGAGATAGATGTAAGCACCTCTCCTTAGAACCGTTGTGGTACCGTCAGCTAAGAAACAATCTAACATTTCTCTACAAAGCAGTGTATGGACTCTCATTCCTATCCTCCTTCCCAACTGGATCCAAGACCCAGTCTACAGACTCTGAAACAACGCATGTACACTCCTTATTGTAAAACAACAAGAACCAGCGTATTGTAAGTTTTTCACAGTGCGGTATAGTTTATTGTGGAACAGGTTGCCAATACCTGTCTGCAACTACTATTATTGAGTTCAAATTGCTAATAACCCAGTTACTTGACGCTAAAGAGCTTCATCAACTGTTCCATGAACTCCCGTCCACCAATAAAGCCCTATATTATGGGCCGCCTAATATCTAGACCGATCATAAAAATAAAACAGACCCCTATTGTCATTAATATGGATATAACTAAGTGATGCCTATGCTTCATTAGGAGTAACAGGCGTAAAGAAGTAAGTGATAGAACACTTGGTTGACCCTCTCCAATTATTCATCGATTATTGTCTATGCCTTTTTGCTCCTACTGCTCACTTTTAGATGTCAAATCTTTCAAATGGTTGAAGTTGCATCACTCTTCCTAAGTGTCACGCCCTTTTTTATATGATAGGTATACAGGTAATTCACTAATTCTACGAATGCTAATCAACTGTGGCTGATCATGAGAAGCTCATTATGTCCTAAACTCTTGTGAGCCTCACAATGTTTTGTTTCCTTACTGTGGAAGCTTTACAATTATAAAATCTTGCATATCCTTTGATGTGCTATCTATCCTTACCATCACTAAACCACATATAATCTGACCACTGTCTCATAAATTATACCATTAGTTATCTTCATAGCAGTGTAATAGGCTAAATGGATGTCTAGCCCACAATACAAAAGCTTTCAACATCTGATTTGCTTGTAACATGGAACTAGTAGGGACTGTGTATTGCAACAAGGGGCTTTAACTAAAGCAATATTCATATTTGCCACAAACGTAAGGGATTCTAACATCACGAAACGATGGAAGTTAACGTTACTGACCAGTTAACATGGTGACATGGGGATAACTTCAATTCGCCTATGTCTATAGGGCAGAACATGTCAAATTACGGCTCCTAATGGTAAAGTGGGATGTCACGAACTAATGATACGGGTGCTAATTTACCATGCAAAATACCTCTTTAAATCGTGTTTGTGACGTTGGATTGGTTCCAATTCCTACTTAACAATCTTATTAAAAACAAAACCAGACACTTCGCTGAAAACGACGCCTGCTCATGACCCTACAAAATCCAAAAATAGACTGAAATAGCTTCGACAAAAATGGAGACAACCATTTGTGTATCAGAATACTGTTTCCAGTATTCAAATATTTTGAAACTACACATAGTCCTATGCTTTCAGCTTCTATTCGAACGACCTCCATTTATACTGTTCTTTATCCACTCATACCTTACGCCTATTTTATTTAACCTGTCAGGTGCTCTTGCTTAAAAAGTATCTTAATAAAAGTAGTCATACATTAACTATTCCCCCACAAATAACCCAACTTCAGTAGGCATGAACATTGTCTGCTCTCCTTCTCGTCCTTTCTTTTTGTTAGCCTCTTTTCAACCCCCTAGGCCACCGAAAACACATATGAAACACATGACTTTGTCCTATGACATTTTTAATACCTTAGATGTTCCAAAGGGACATAAGATCGCGGTTTCTAGAAGCTCGCAACTTTACGTGAATTTATTCTCAGCCATCAGTGGCACGTCGTAGCGCAACCACCATAAAGCGCACCAACTGTCATATTGACACTACGGGTCTTAATAACATTATTTACATTTATATGTAAGAACTGTTATTCCTCATAACTACGACCAATGTACCTTACAAAATATCAGCCTAACTGTTTAACTTACCACAGTGATGACTGCATGTTCCGTAACAGTTTGATATTATCTGTAAACTGGCTTGCCTCATGTAACAGACTATTATTTGAGAATTATTATTATATGCTCGGTTTTAAAGATCGTGTGGTTAGGGTTCAATGCCACTTTATAATCATCTCCAATTGACAAACTAGTAGCAATGAACGTATAGTGGTAAGAATCTGTCCATTTAACAATGACAGCGAGTTCAATCACTGGCACAACAAATGTCGGCAACAATAACGATTACCATGGTCTACATAATATAATATGAAAAAGAATTACGTACACTTCCACTGGATATTCCCACTGATCCTTAGCTACTATCACGGACTCTACACCTGGGCACAATACTTACCACCACTGGAGCCACAAAATAAAAATGCTGTTTCCGATAACTGGAAGGTCTGCGAAGTCGAAGAATACCAGTGGCACCAACAACTTAATTCTCTTGACACTCAACTTTCAAAAGGGGATGGGGTGTATTTTTCTTCACTGATCCGATGCGCTACGTTTGTATTGCTCAGAACGGGCCTGTAATAGAGATAATGCTAGAGAGGCACAAATAGACTTTACACAATCAAGAGTACTTTACCTTAAGCCACCCAACGATCACTTCCGATACAAGAAAATCCGTTAACACTGGCAAGAAAATATATCGAAAAAGCTGAAGCTTTATCGAAATATTTCAGTAAAATGTTTTCTGTCAGTAATGAAGAACGACCAACGATTCATTGTGATTGTAGCGGCTTGTTGATGGACCATGTAGTCATTGAGAAATCTACTGTCTTAAGACTACTTCAGCATCTTAAACCTGATACGTTCAGTGACCCTGATGATATTTATCCTGGGATTGTGGACGCCATATTAGGTGAAATTGTTGAACCGTTAGCGATACTGTTTGATGTGTCTCGGCGGCAGTCCAGACTGCCCATACACTGGTACGACGCGATGATTAGTCCGGAGTATACGGCTGAGAGTAGAGATTTAGTTAGTAACTATCGATTCGTTAGCCCAACTAGTGCAGTTGTAAAACTGATAGAAAAGATTATTCGGATGGCTGTTATAAACTATGTGGAATGGCATAATCTTCTATGTAGAGAAAAACATTGTTCTGTATTGTTCAGTGAAGGGTAGTTTAGCGGCCTCAGCGAATTAGTCCTACCGATTTTGACAATTTTTTGTAGCTTTGTATGTCTCGGGATTCGAGGACACATTTTGTCTTATCGATTTCGAAGACACCATTTATCATACTGCTCGATTAAAACCTGAATATTCGCCGTGAGAAAACTTGGACACTTTAGCACGAAAGGGTGATAGAATGAAAATGATCACAAGAAGCAAGTAAAATGATTACTCGGGCAGTATGAAAGGATAAATATTCAGTAATGACATTCAGTTCGCAACAATAATGGGCTTACGAAACAGAGACAGAATTTTAGATTCAACATTCCGGTTGCTTTTTCACATTATTTCCGTTGATAGTAATGTAGAATTATGGTTTACTATGATATTATTACTGCTCTAATAATAGATCCAATCCTAAAATTGTAGAGTTGTCATGATATAACTGCCTAATCTATAAGATCTTACGTGGAAGTCACGTCATCGTTCACACCAACTCCTTGCACCGTAACAATCACCAATACATAATGGAGAACAAGCTTAAGCTAAAGATAGGACAATATATTTAATATGAATAAAAGGTATAAGGTAACATTCCGCAGGGACCACGCCTGCAAGGCCGAGTCATGCCATCCGATCAACTAGAATTAATTCGACTAACTGTTCCCGCCTTCTCCATCGTAGGGTTTGTTTCCATGTTAAATATTGGGTATCTATTTTCCCAGTTGTCTCGTGTTCAGCTTTGAGGATTGTGTGGTTATGGCCCAACGCCACTACACTACTCTCCCACCAGAATCAACGTGATCTTGGTTCGACATCAAATTGGATGGGATTGTCGCGCGCCGGAGGTTACCAAGAATAATAAGAATCCTCTGGGTATTGATAAGCTGAAAGATAAATCGAAAAGAAGGAGGCAGCATCTAGTCGCCAAATACATGTAATAATTTTTAAATGTGTTTTAATGCTTACACGATTAAAATGAAAATTTGGGTAAAGATCATTTTGGCTAAAAATGGGATAATAATGATAAAATGATTTCGTGTAGGGATATTTTCATAAGTCGCCGTAAGTTGAGTGTTACAGTATAACAGTATAACGCCGTATCACTGATAGATATTGGTTACAGAAATGATTTGAATACGGGAGTCTTAGAGTTGATTTATTATTGACGTATAGCATCCTCAACACTTTTGAGCATCCCCTTAAACACCTACTTATGTTCAGTCACACCACAAGCCTTAGGGGTAACACCCAGAATTCGGAGACACAACACACCAGAACGGACCGAAGACAAACCTTCTACTTCTTAAGAGCAGTAAAATTCTGGAAATCGCCACTGACCGAGCCAGTCTGAGCGACCTCACAAGAGTCTTTTAAGACAAAACTTGACATATTCTTAAGGACCAAGGACAGTATCTAACTATGAGTTGCTGAATTTTTTCTTTTTTCCCTGTTACTGTTAATATACCCAGGTTCTTACTTAGAGGTATCGATGATCTCCTGCCACCAGCTACGGAAGCCCGTTAATCGAAAGCTTCTTTTATTCCGTCCAGAACTAGACAAACAAGAGCGCGCAACGAAAAAAGGGATAAGGATGTCGACAGATCTACCATCGATAGAGTATGCATTAGCATTTATGATGACATGTTGAAACTCAGGACCATCATTACGTCGACGGTTTTCGACTCCCTCAGTAAATTCGGGTCTCCCGGCCCAGGGTTCTTGAACGCAACAGTGGTTCCCAAAAATTCCGTAGATGATTGGATCCACGTCAATAGAGCTAAAAAGAACCAGGCGTCACCGCCTAAGCTGAACATCCCAAGTGCTGTACGGAAGTCAACTGGTGATTTGGTTGCACAGTCTACTCCCAAGAATGTCCGTTCGGTCATCAAAGAGCCTAGGAATCAGAAACGTGTTTCGACCTCCAAATAACAAGGCGCTGGACCTGAACGCACCGGAAAACCTGAGAAAACAATGACGTTTCGTGATGACTACCACATAATCATGAACCTCAGAAACAACCCTAGCCTTCCTCTCAGTCCACAGGACAAAAATGACAGGATGCTCTGGGGTGAATTGAACAAGAAACTTAAACTTCCTAGAACAGAGCCTTTGACAGTCACACGACTCACTCGAAGAAAGGAATCTAAGCATCGAAATCGCCCGAGGCTACTTCGTGTAATACTTAAGAATGCTACCGACTTAGAGGATGTCCTGCTGGCTAGTCATTTACTGAAATCCTATGGGAACGTAAGAATACTGTCCGACATACCGTATTCTGAGCGCAATCTCATCCGGAACATCCCTAAAGAATCTCACGAGAAGTCTTCCCGCGGAAGAAATATAATTGTGCAAGGTGTACTGGAAAACACGGACCCTAGTCAAGCAAACTCTGATATTAGAGAATGGAAATTCATCAAACAGTCCTTGAGGCTCAGAAACATAGTGACTGAACATGCGACGAGTTTGGAGAAGAAGGACGGTGATTCTAGACCCCGGCTAATGAGGATAACTTTCACATCCTCCCATATGGTGGCTGCAACTCTGGAAGCATTTCGTACCAACAGACTTCGGTTGCCGACTGGAATCCACATGCACACGGACAGGCCACATGAAGCCGGGACAAAGCACAAGGGCTCACACAGACAAACAGGAAGAAGCTCATGCGTTTCAAATTGAAAGCATAAACTCCTTATACATGGACTCTGCGTGTCCACCAAACAAATTGAATGAACTACGTGAACTTTAGCAATGCTAATAAGGCCCATCTGATAGGAATATCTGAATCCTGGATATCTTCTCAGTTCTCGGACCAGGATTTAGCAATACCTGGTATGTCCTTGTCTCGTAAAGACAGAAAAACAGGAGTTGGGGGTGTAGTAGCCATATAAATACGATCCTGCTTGGAGGCAAACCAAGTTCATAACCTCGAGTTTAACAATCCTGAGGAATCAATATGGTGCTCTGTAAGATTGTCTACTACTCTGAGGTGCCTAGCCGGGGTCATATATAGGAAGTCAAATGCCGAGATCGAGTATGACAGGAGGGACTGGAGGGACTATCCCACTCTACGCGTCTCGGTTTCACTCATATCCTGATTCTAGGGGACTTCAATCTCCCTAGAGTCAGTTTCGCGGAACATACGTATATTGGGGGTGGAAACTCAACTGAAGCTCGGTTCTTCAATCTCCTTGAGGATTTTGGACTACACGAAAATGTGAAGTCGGCAACTCGTCAGAGAAACAGTCAGACAACGTCGCGCTTAGACTGTGTATTTACAAACGAAGAATTGCTGGTTGAAAACCTCTCAATCCTGGCTACCCTGGGGAAAAGTGATCACGCCGTTATAGCCTTCAGTTTCGTCAGTAAAACTGGGGTAAGAGATCTCACCAACAACAGGCGCTGGAATTTCAAACGGTTGAATGTGTCAGCTTTACAGGACTATCTACAACAGGTGGATTGAGATTTTCAGCCTCAACTTGATGTGGATGCTCATTGGGACTTCTTACTGCACACGCTCTTATGTGCTACAAAGCAGCCAGTTCCTCAAACGGTCCTCAATAGCTACAAGCAACCTACAATCATCAAGAACCGTACTCTTTGCCTGCTAAGTCGCTAAAGGTACTGTTGGGCAGAGTACAAACGAACTGACAACAACAGCGCGTACAGGCAATACAAGCATATAAGGACCATATGCACGAAGGCTGTAGGAGTAGACAGGCTTCACTACGAGACAAAGCTTATGGGTAACTTTGTCTCCAATCCGAAAAGCTTATTCCGTTATACAGCCTCTCTTCGTCAAGCCAAAACGGGAGTTTCCCAGCTGCCAGGTCCTAATGGCCCGATCAATAACGACAGCGACGCCGCTAAACTTTTGGCTGAACAATACTCTCGGACATTTCAACCGGCCCACATCAACTATGCTGATGATAGCTTCATCTGCAACTGCACAGGTCTATCCGTAGTAAACCTGAGCGCTGACTTGGTGTTCCGGAAACTCAAGCACCTAAGAAAAGACACCTTTCCTGGCCCAGATATGATTCATTCTGCTATACTGAAGGAAGCAGCTTCAATCCTAGCAACATCATCTAGCGTGATGTTCTAACACTTGCTGAGTCAAGGTAAACTCCAGCTCTTTCTGAAGTTTAAATTACATCATACATAACTGACTGATTTCAATTAATATATTCTTTATTACCATTTATCTATTTTCATGAGCTCTAATTACTACCTCAATGTTCCGGAACTTTCCCTCTCAAACTTTACTTATTCGAGACAAGATTTTATGACCTCATTAACTTTATCGGAATCTTCGCTACACCATGATACGTTTATTCATCTTTAATCACCCTCTTATGTATAATTATGTCAATATCTGTAATAATGTTGGATTTCAAATATTTTAGGTTGTAAGCAGCTGATGAGAACCTAAGGAAATAAAATGAATTCATATTAACCTGTACCAATATTTGTTCTTGCTCTCTTTAAGATATTAAAGGGAACTATGTGTAGGAAATTTGGAAGCTTGTTCACAACACACCAATTTTCAGTGGAGGCCGATGCAGCGAACCTTCAAGTTACCGACCGGTGGCTCTTCTCTCTATCCCTGATATGCAATGGTATACCTGACTATTTACTGTCCTTGACTTTCTTCTCACCCCAGCAGCATGATTTCAGGAAGGGTGACTCTTGTATAACCAACCTGCTGACTGCGGTGGACAGATGGATAAGTGTCCTCGATCGCAAGGGGAAGGTTGATATCATTTGCCTTGATTTCTCAAAAGCTTTTGATAGGTTTAACCATATATGTCTTATAAATAAGCTAAAACGATTGGGTATCAGACCACCTCTAATCGATTGGCTCATTTCATATCTGAAAAATCGACATTTTAAGGTCAGGGTCAACTTTACTTTATCTCAGGCTATGCAATGTCCTAGTGAGGTCCCTAAAGGCTCAGTAATGGGACCTCTTCTCTTCTTGATTTATATAGACGATCTTCCTCAACAGGCAACGTCAGACTTATTACTTTTTGCTGATGACGTGAAACTTTAGAGAGAGATACGCAACCAAGACGATATACAGGCACTTCAGGAGGATGTGACTCGACTTCAAAGTTGGGCAGACGATAACGAACTTACCTTTAACACTTCAAAGTGTAAAGTAGTCCATCTGTGACATGTCGGTGACTGTGGTTACAACATAGAAGACTCCCCTGTAATAGCATCGCGAGTCGAAAAAGATTTAGGAGTCCTAGTGCCCCACGATTTAAAGTCGTACGCTAACTGTGACGAAAATGCCTTTCGAGAAAACCTTGCACTGGTAACATTGAAGCTCATTTTTGGCCAGTTTGACGGAAAAACTTTTCATATAGTTTTCAACAGTTTTATCCGTCCCTATAGTATTTCCTCCCTCACTCCAAAAGGGTAAGGAAATTCTGGGGCGTATCCAACGGCGAGCCACGAAGTCAGTTCGGGGACTCAAATTTAAACTTTATGAGGAGCGTCTCCAATCACCTAAGCTTTACCCATCAAAGTATAGGCGTCTTAGAGGTGACCTTCTGATGGCTTACAGTATCCTTAACACTTCTGGACATCCTCTTAAATACCTACTTAAGCTTAGTCCCGATACCAAACTACGGGGTTGCACCCAGTAATTGGAGACATAACAAAGCAGAAAGGACTGTAGACACAACTTCTACTCATCAAGAGTTGTCAAATGCTGGAATTCGCCGCCGGCGGAGCTAGTCCAAGCGACTTCACAGGAGTCCTTTAAGAGGCAACTTGATCTATTCTTAAGGTCTAAGGATAGTATCATAATATGATTTACCAATTTCTTTTCACTCTTTTATCGTTAACATACCTTGGTTCCTACCTGAAGTTATTCGTGGTCCCCTGCTACTAGACACGGAAGCCTGTTAAGCGAAAGCTTCTATTCCGTCCACAACTATCTGAACCATTTGAACCATCTGAAATACTTGAACCATTTTGAACGTGGACGGTACTTTTTAGAATGACAGACTATTTCAATTTGCTTCCCTCTGAAATATCAGGACTTGTCCTCGGTTAGCAACATTTTTAAGAGTTTATTTCGTAGGATTTTTGCGAGATAGCAATTGCGTTATCGCTGCTGGTGCTTTCCTTCGAGAAAACGTCCACTTATCTGAATTTCGTTATCACTATGCATCAGTGAATGAGATACCTTTGTATTTCAGAGAATTAACTTTGCTGGATATTATTCATGACTATATTCATATTGTGAATGAAGGTAAGCCAACGTTTTGTGTGGTCGACAATGATGGTGTTTATTCATTAACTTGAATTCTAATTAATGTAGGGTAAGAGGTGTGACAGCTCTAAGGTTGTCATAACCCAACAGATTTCAGACAAAGTGTGTCAGCATGTATATTCGTTCATGCCACCTTTTTTCTGGTTATTTTGACAGGTAGATTAAAATCGTAAGTATTCTCTTGTTAAAGTTGTCGGAAGGTCCTACTGCTGCTCTAATATTACCTTTTTTAATTACAATGTTTCTTAGCATAAAAAGTAAGTCCGAAAAGGCAGTGGCGCGTGTAATAATAACTCCACAAGCCTGCAAGTTGAGTGCTAATTTGAGCTTTGTAGAGAAAGGAATGCAGATTTGAGTTGAGGCAAACACTAGTCGTGATTATTCTTGAGTACATTTGATGCCCCTGAGTTCGACCAGAGTTATTTACATTAAACTACTGATGAGGACTGCAAGTAATACCTTAGCCAATAAAGCCAATAAGGTGCCGCCTTACTGTCCTCTAGTATATTGACGCTGTAGCGGGTTTTACTACACCAGAACTTAAGCTTCTCTAAACAGTCATTTACGTTACTGGGTTTCCATAACTCTCTAACTTCTCTGGCTACCCAAGTAGTGTTTCAGGATATGAACTACATTTTGTGCAATTAGTAAAAATGCTAGTTAAATGTACTAGCCTATATCTCTTTCTTCGGTTTAAATTAGCTATTTAATAGATCGAATCCGAGTGCCAAAATTATTCTATCATGTTATTAAAATGAAGATTTGTATACTGAGATATCTAGAAGTTCTACCTTAATTTAATCAAGGAAAATATTCTGTGATTAGTTCACTGAAAAGTTTATAAAATCTGGTTAAATAGAGTATTTTCGTGAATAAGTAACATCATTAGGCTTTGTTTATTCGTATAAAAGGGATCATTCACATCCATCCAATCTTTTTTTAACCAACAGATATTGTCGTTCACCCCCTCAATACATATGTAGTTCAGAATGTAACAAACTAACCTTTGTGGTACACATTTACGTAAAATCAGTTTACTCTCTAATGAAAACATCAATGTATTTTACTTCTCACATGCATATTACACCTTACGTTTCAGTCATCCCTCATTTAAAAAAGGCCAATCTTCCATGGCAACTGGGGAATCTAAATGCTTCCATAGCACAATTTTTGCAGTCATTTCCTGAAACTTGTTCATCAAATTTACGACCGAAATCATTTCGTCCTATTCATCCTGTTTGGATGCCCTTAGGAAAATCCTATGTACCGCCTAAAATAATACCTGCTGATAAATCCACTACAGTTCGACCTCCGCTTGCTACCGTGAAACCAAATGTAACAATAGCTTCATTACCTAATATAATAAGTGAGTACTTTAAATCATCACCATATACTATGTATTGATGCTGTGGATCACTTATATTTTGAAACTAATCTCTATAGATCATTAGATGTTCGATGGATCTATGCACTTTTTGGTGACACTAGGGTCTTGATTATGAGCCATTTACATTATTATTATTATTGTTATTATTACTATTATTAACCGAGTCATATCCTGTATTAACAGCATGCTTTAGAATGTGATCCGAATATGAGATCTCGCTTAATAAAAACGTAGTGACTGGACGGTGAATAACTGTGAATTGGTTCATACTGTCCAAGTGCACCATTTTTGTTTTTTGGAGAGTCTGTCGTTTTTCAATCTCAACAACAACTGTTCAATACGAGATAATATACACTTTGAGATGGATCATTAGACCAAAATAAAGCTATTATTTGATGTGACAGGTTTCTTTTGCAACAGTTGTGCGGAGTGTAAATGAATTATACATCATGTGAACCTGAAATTGTAATGCGACACGCTTAAGTGAGTTCCGTTTTTTTGAAAAATGTAACTTAAAACTATAGCAGTATCGCCACCGACTTCTATTTCGACCCATATCTTATGACTTCTCAAGCCACTGAGTTGTACCATCGCTAGTACTTCAACTGGGTATTCGTGATGGACTCTCTGATGTCAGTCTTACACATTTTTCTTTTACGAACCAGCGGTGTCATAAACTGATCATCTCGTCTTCCCATCCAGTCCCGGGGTAGGTGAATGATACACGATGTGAAAGTCACTTGAACAACTTTCACAAAATATATTCGAGCAACCAAAGCTAGTTTTTCAGGGTGGTCATAGTAGTAATAATCAAGTCATAAAAGGGTAGAAATTTCTGATTATTCTCATGTTTTTTTAGTTCATCCCTCATCGTTACTCTGATTTTCAGGTTCGAATTCAACCAGTGGGATAGGTGCTGGTACTGTATGTTCACTAGACAATAATTCAACTGGTTCAAGAGCCAGTCGACCAGTGTTACGAATATATAGACAACCATTAGCAGCTAACAAAACAAATGTATTCAATTTTGATATGTGTAGCAGTAGCTTCCCAAATCCCTCATCTCATCAAGCATCACAGTCTAACATAGTTGCGTCAAAATCTAATGCTAATCCTATGCAATCTATGGTTCGCTTACAAAACAAAACAAAACGTGTATCAGAGACATTACCTACTACTACTACTGTTACTAGTAACGGTAATAGTGATGTTCTATCCCTGTCAACATCTTGTAATTCTGTGATATTTCATCAATCGCCTATATCTATAACAACATCATCAGAAGGAACGATGAATGATGCCACTGTTCAATCTATAGGTGTGATCAACCAAAACGAAAATATTACTTCACAACAAATATGTCTTAATGCTCAGTCAAACGATATAAGCGATCATCAACAGATTTCTGATAATAGTTCCATATTTTCGGTGTTTTCATTGCTACCTCCGCCGGCATCATCAGAGACGTTAGTTACAGATATGGTGATTTATCCTGTAATAACATGTGAAGATAATCTGAATGATGCAAAAAGTACTGATCTTGTTTCAACTAGGCGAAAACGGTAAGATAAGCCAATGTTTACTCGTCTTGAGTAAAAGGTGGTAATTCACACCTATATGTATAAAAAAGTATTAGTATAGAGGTTTGTGTAGATAATTGAATTTCTATAGTTTACCTGAATAACTGATCTTAATTAGGTTTTAGCCTTTGAAATTGCACACGGAAATACCCTTATCTTCTTGGTCACAATGCGCTCTGATTTTGGTTTACTGCAGAATCGGATTTAGTAAAAATATACTATACTAATGACCTGAGCATCTTATCAGTTGATCAGAAAACATTGCTTAGTTATAAAACAGTTAATTATAAAAAGCAGTAAAATTACAGTGGAATAATGGTTTTGGTACAAATAATTAACCAATACTTGTTGAATTATATATTATGCCAAAGGAAAAAGGGTTAAGTTTACATACTATGAATTGGGGTTCATAACCCCATAGGATTTTCGTCACCCATTGACGTCAGCTATAATGCACGGTTTGGCTTATGTAGTAGGAATTAAGAGTTAGGAGTTAGGATCACAAATTAAGGTTAGTGTTTTCGTCACGAACTGATATCAGCTGTTACGCAATGAGGCTTTACAACCCTTTTGTTTACATAATGTTGATATTCAGGGTCAGGAGTTAGGGTGGAAGAATACTATACAGTTACATAAACCCCCTTAGTTGCGCATTGATTCGCATCAAGTGCTTGACCATAGAATCTGCATCGGTAATAGATATTTCCGATAATTTATCTTAAACACAATGTTATATTCATTGTTTATTTGGGTGGTAGATATTTTTTATAATCGATTCCAAGCATTTTAGGGACCATGTATTTCTGAATTCCGCTTAGTTAGTAATAACATACAAGCTATCTTCCACTGAGCTTTTAATTTCGCGTGAAAATCCATGATACTCCATCTTGGTTCGGATTGGTTCAATCAAGGCCGTCAGCAAAGTGTGCTTTTATCTTTAATTTTCCAAGGGATTTTATTTTTGGAAGACTCCTGTGGATATTTTGGTGAGACCATAATTTATGGACGGCCTTTGAGCAATGCTAAAGTGATCTTGAGAATATTCAACTGTGTTGGGGTCATGAGATTATTATAAACCAGTTTGAAAAATTAAGGTTTTAGAGTCAAAAGTTAGGGTTATAAATTACAGTTTAAGTCTTCATCACAAGCTGATATCAACTATATAAATATTAAAATTCTATTTAACCATATGGATAAATTAATTTAGCGTCAAAATCCAGGACTTAGTTTCTTAAATCTGATTGGTTCGTTCAAAAATTGTAGTCCTACTGACATTTCTTCCAGATATTATAATTTTATATATTTCTGTAAATATTTATGTTTCTTCATCATACAGAAACCAACCACCACGTCAGTTATCACCTGGATCTGGCGTCGGAAGTACAATATTTAGTTTAACTAACAGTTATGAAGAAGAATTAGATATGGAGGTGAGTTACTGGTTTAAAATGGGAGTTGTAATGATTATTTGGAGGCGAGTTGTAGCTCAGTGGTTAAGGCGTTCAGCTTTCAACATTAATTTCTAGATTTGTACTTCGTTCCAACTACTTCGGTTTGGGCAACTAAGTGGTAGTATCACTAGTATTCACACTTAGAGTGTAACTTGAAGTCATGAATACTAGTTTGTAAAACTGGCAAATAAGTTGAACAAATAATGGTACTTTGAATGAAATTCATGTTATACAACTGGTTTTGACTTTGTTTGGCTTTTTCTTAATGCATACACTAATATTTGCCTCCACCTATTATCCCGCGTTGAGGAGTATGGGTGGCCCACCAAGATTCTCCATTAAACTCTGCTTTGAGCAATGCTCTCCACTTCTTTCCA
Organism: Schistosoma bovis; assembly: GCA_944470425.2. NCBI lineage: Eukaryota > Metazoa > Platyhelminthes > Trematoda > Strigeidida > Schistosomatidae > Schistosoma > Schistosoma bovis. The sequence goes on from OX103957.1 coordinate 16,858,514, forward strand.
GTTACTATTCATCATTTTCATATCTGTTTCCAATTGCCGTCTCAATGTGTTCCTTGGTCTTCTTCTTTTCCGTTTCCATTCAGAATCCCAAGTTAGCACTTGCATTTGATGCAGTTTGATGATTTCCGCACTGTATATCCTATCCACCTCCATCGTATTTCCCTAATTTTCTATTCAGCTGGAAGCTGGTTCGTTCTCTCCCACAGAAGATTGTTGTTGATGATATCAGGCCAACAGACATTGAGTTTCTCATATAGACAATTGTTTATAAATACTTGTACTATTTTGATGATGGTTGTGGTGGCTCTTTAATTTTCAGCTCCGTACCGTAGAACTGTCTTGACATTTGTATTGAAGATTATAACTTTGATGTTGGCTTGCAGACAGTTGTTTTGAGTTGTATATGTTCTTCAACTGTAGTAATGCTTTTCTTGTTTGCCAATCCTTGGATTTACGTCTGCATCGGATCCTCCTTTTTCACCGATGATGCTGAGGTACACCATAGTGTAGAAGGTTCTCGAAGGTCCCCGCTTTACTCACTGTCAGACGCTTTCTCATAGTCGAGGAAGTTGATATATTGTAACTAGTTCCATCCAATTGATCGCTATTTGGTCTATGCACGACCGATCCTTATGGAATCTTTGAGTAAACCTTGTAAGGCTCGGAATGTGTTGTTGAGAGCTATCTTTAAATAATTGAGTTTGCCAGTATCTCGAAGGAAGACTGAATCGAAGCTTAGTAATGGTGTTTGTCTAGTCATCCAGTGCTTCTTTATCTTCAGTCTCATCTTTGTAACCACCAGGTGGTGATGTGAAGCTATGTCAGCTATTTGTTCTCACGTCTTCCACTGACCTAAACATTTTAGTGACCGGTCGTCCCTGTCTCCCACATTGTGGTGACATTCCATGTATCTATGATAATTGTTGCTGTGGTTGTTATAAGGGTAATCGGTCTCATGACTTTCGAAGAATCTCGGCTTTCATCATGAAGCGTTATAATTCTCTTGAATAAAGATCCTTCAACTCATAGGGAAGGATTTAAAAATGGTTTATTTTGGCTAACGTTCTTTTAGCAAGGTTGTTTTCTACTGGATGAGGTTGCTGACCCCATGCCCAAACCTCCTTTCCCCCGGGCTTGGGACCGGCTGTAATACTCGAAGAGCTGTCGGTGGTGTTCACTTGCATATACACACTAGTTCACAATTCCACATACCAACTTAAGAATTTTTTAGAAACATCAGTAACATATATATATATATATATATATATATATATATATATATAGAGAGAGAGAGAGAGAGAGAGAGAGAAGGGACAGTATTCACCGGTAAAATGTCAGTCGATCAGTCATAATGTAAAACCTGGTTCAGTCTAACAATTAATGACTTCCTGAATTGATGCCACTTTTTAGTTTGGTCGTTCGTAGCTTTATTCCAAATTACCCCTTCACTAGTCTACATCTTTCATCGAGTTAGGCTGTGATTATACACATGCAACACTTTATTCGATGAAAATATACAACCTCATCAATCGATCTCTCATCTTCATCAAATACCTTATGCATAACTCCAACATTCCTTATTTAGTCGTGCCGTGAAATAGAAGCTATACTTTAAAGAAAAGTATGATAAAAGAATCTGAAACCCACACATATCTACTTCCATAAATTATGTTTCACAATTACACAGAGAAACACAGCTCACTGCTGCATAACGTTGGGTGACACTGATAATTCTTCTACATCATAAATCTCACAAATTGACATAAGCCAATTAATCATTCTTTATCTGTGTCAAAATCTTCTAAACTAGTTTTCAAATTTTTATGTTTTTTTGTCGGTTTTATTCGGCATTAGTATCATTTTTTTTCCCCAAAGTATATAACCTTACTACTTTCACACATTAATTTTTCTATTGTAATTCATTATTTCATTGTAGCGTTTCTTATCTGCATTGTTTAATAATGCTGAACAAGTAGCTACACGCATTAATGCTGAAGTTGGCATTTTAACACGTAATCCATTATCATATAATGATAATGATAATCGTTGTAATTGGCCTGAAACTACTAATACTTATGAGATTGTTTCTATTCATCCATCTAATAATAATGACAATAATAAAATAGTGAATTGTTCATTGGATAATAGTCAATCTCAACCACTCACAACAAATACTTCTTCATCATCATCATCATTATCATCTACCGGTGTAAAATTATCCACATCATTTGTTTGTCAAGATTTTAATTCAGATACTTCAGATAATATGCAATTATGGAATGATTGGTTTGGTGTAAGTGTGAAATTATCTTTATTTCTTACTTTTAACTTTAATATTTTCTCAATCTCTCATTATTCACTTATTTACTTACTTACGCCTGTTACTCCTCGTGGAGGAGTATAGGCCGCCCACCAGCACTCTCCGCCTGTAGTTCTTCTAGAGTTATTGCCGGTCCCGAGCCCGGGTAAAGGAGGAGGGTCGGGCATGGAGTTAGCGACCTCATCCCGTAGAAAACTAACTCGCTAAAAAAAACACTAAAACGCTGATCAGAAAAAAAATCTCATTATATTATAGTAATTTTAATCTGTATAGCAAAATTAAGTGAATTCATAAAGTATTCCAATTGTTCAGTTGACTATAGTTTAGAGTATACCTAATTGATATTACAATTTATTTTTATAATCAATCTTCTTTTCCTTGTTCTATGAACAAACATTTGTCTCATCTTTATTATTCCAAATATTTATTCTTCAACTGATTTGTCCCAATATTGTTCAAATCTCAGTCCTCTGTATATTAGTTTTGCATTTTTGGGAATAGATTGAAATCTCAGAGATTCTGCTTGGTGAATAGTAGGGTAGAGGGTGTTTTAGTATGATCAAATTACGAGTCAGAGATTTATAGACAATTATTTACTGAATGAACGCGTTTATCAATTATACTTAGAAGTTTCATACACATAGTTCCCTTTATTATTTTAAATAGAGTAAGAACAAAGGTTGGTGCAGAATAATATGAATTCATTTTATTTCGTTAGGTTCTCATCAGCTGCTTACAACCTAAAATATTTAAAATTCAACGTTATTATAGATATTGACATACTTATACAACAGAGGGCGATGAAGGATAAATATATGTAACATAATGTGGTAAAGATTTCGTTAGAGTGATTGAGGTCATAAAATTTTTGTTTCGAATATATAGAGTTTGGGAGGGAAGGTTCCAGAAAATTGAAATAGTGATTAGAAATCATGGAATTAAAACACATTAGACGATTACATTACATTACATTCATTACATAATCGTCTAATGTGTTTTAATTCCATGATTTCTAATCACTATTTCAATTTTCTGGAACCTTCCCTCCCAAACTCTATATATTCGAAACAAAAATTTTATGACCTCAATCACTCTAACGAAATCTTTACCACATTATGTTACATATATTTATCCTTCATCGCCCTCTGTTGTATAAGTATGTCAATATCTATAATAACGTTGAATTTTAAATATTTTAGGTTGTAAGCAGCTGATGAGAACCTAACGAAATAAAATGAATTCATATTATTCTGCACCAACCTTTGTTCTTACTCTATTTAATATACTTAGAAGGAAATCACAATTTTCATTGATGAATAATATTTGATTAAATACAGAGCAATAAGAACAAATTGACTCAGGCTGGTAACTGTTCAAATAACACATGATGGATATCTTCTTATTTAAATAGTTATTTTCTTAAATAGGATGTTAGTAGTTCAGTTCGTGCATTAGAAGTGATTAATGCATATACTTTTCAAACTGAGATGGATATTTCAATCACATTGGTCGTCATTTAACGTCGGGAAATGTCCAACACTAGATAGTTCTTTAGCTCTAGTATGGGACTCTGTGTTGCTCACTCACGATCCGACCGCTGGGGATCCAAGCCAGGATTGTTAGGTGTTTTTGAAAGTACTCAGTCTTTAGACGCATGATGTTGACTGTAAAATAGAAACTTCACAGACTCCTTACTCTAATACTAATTTTGTGCCAAGTAGTGACAAGTTTCGTGAAGTTATTCCCAAAGTTATAGTGAGAATCCATGACCAGTGAAGTTCAGCTTTGTTAGATTTGAGCCATATGCTTACCAATGGGATTGGGAGATGGTTGCGCAATATCACGGATTCGTTGAAACTAGAAATAAAAAACTGTCGGACATCGACTCAGTAGTTATAATTGTTAAGTTTTCGCTACGAGATCTGATGGTCGTGTGTAGTCACTGCTGAGGAGTCTTATATTAGAGCGAATTAGCTGTATAGCGTTTCCTAATCTTTAATGGTTGTCTAGTTAAGGTTAGTTAGTGATCAAAACGGTAAAATTGTCTCTTAATCTTTGCATCGTTTAAACTTGATCGTATCTAATGCTCACATTTGTTTGAATGTACAATGCACGATTTCGTAAAGGGATTATAAGTAGATTGTTTAGGATTTGTTTTAAATAATGTCGTTTTCTAGAACATATTTTATTTATGTCTATTTCATACTGTTTAACTCCTACATTTAGTTCTCTTTTTATTATCTAGATGAGAGCAAGAACAAAGAATTGAGCAGAATAACATGAATTCATTTCAGTTAGTTAAGTTCTCATATCAACAATTTATAAACTATGATATTTTTAGTTGAAAATTATCGTCAACTTTACATGCTTCTAACTGTAAAATAGGGTATGTATCATCATGCTAGCGTAATACAATCGCGGACATCCGTTAGGTGTTGTAAATTAGTACAATTAGTGAGATAGGATTCTGGATGATTATGTAGTGAATGAAGTAGCGCTGTATACATTAATAGCAATCAGAAATAAGATGATTTGAGATCAGTCAGTTAAGAACGAAATTGTGAATTTGAAAGAAGTGGTTTAATCAAAAATAAGAGGGAAGAAATTGCAAGAATGAGATAGTAGAGTGAGGATAAATTGACCATAGTAAGTGAAAATTTGTAACTGTTTCCGTTCGGATTTATAAGTCTGACTGAAAAGGCCTGACAAATAATGAGTTGGGCGAATTTGAGAAGAATGGAATTTGAATTCATGTTATTCTGTTCAATTATTTGTTTAACTCATGTTAATTAACCACAACACTCCTACTACTCAAAAGTAGCTACTGGTTTATAATTTCAATCATTACATTATTCATAACTAATCAATCTCCAATCATTTGTTTATTCATTTGAAACATATATAGATAAAGGGTGATTTAGACACATGTATTGATCATTTGTTATCAGATCTTGAATCTATCGACGTTTTCACGTCCACAGTCGATACCACAACTGTCACTAATACTACTTCAACTGTGAGTTCTACGATTCCCAACCAAAATGTTAATAATACAACAATAATTGAAACACTAATCGATATTGATCAATGTTCGCATCGATCGTCTGTTGTAACAACATCATCAAATGATATTATTACCTCAGGTCCTAGCAATGTATCTCACGAATTGATATCGTCTCCTTCATCATCATTATCAGACTGTGTAATTAATGTCACCGTCAATGATAAAACACTAGCAATGTCTATTACTTCAGCGACAATAACGAGCACTTCTGACTTATTTCATCCTAATTCACCAATATTATCTACACTATTATGTGACAATACTGGGAACAATAGTAACAATGATGATGTTAATAATAATAATGATAATAATGAGTCATTTATTATTTCTAGCATACCTGATACTAACTTGATGATGAAGACTTCTATAATTTCTACTCCTGTTACAATTACTACTTCTACGGTTACTAATCAACATCTTGTTCATAATGTCTGTAAGCGATTGATTACATCATTACCGTCATCATCTTCATCACCATTTTGTTTCAGTCAGTTGGTTAATAATAATTCACAAAATTTTCCAAGTAAACGTCAATGTCTACGTCATTCTGATAATGTAAATAATATTAATAATAGTACTATGAATATTAATACTAATAATAATTTACCACCAATTTTAATTACACCGGATTCAAAGAAAAATCATGTCAATGAACATAATGATAAATTATTGTATGAAAATTTGCCAAGCTGTAAATTGTTTAAAGGTACACTATTTGTATTAGGGTTTGTATTTAATTTTTCAATGATTGTATTTCCTTATGAATCAAATGATAATATTTCAGTCAATCAGTCAGGGCTAGGTAACATAGAGTTTGGTATATAAATGTGTGTCGATCGAAGTTGTTACTGCACCACAACATCTGTACAGCTAAATTATTTATTTAAACACAGACAGTAATATAAAGAGGCACTAAATATATATATGCCGAATTTCGTCATTCGATTTGTGTGAGGACTGGAATACTGTCCGGGTGCCCAAAGAGAACCAGGTGGTCTTATCAGGAAGCCACTACTCCCCGAACCTTTGACGTAAAGGTCTAATCCACAAGACAGTGGAGCAACGTTAGGAGATGCAGTCCGATGGCATCCGGTGACCAACGATTGGTTCATACGCCGATTGTTCCTTCAGGATACTGGAGCCCATGTGAACCATTGATCTGGAATCAGGGTTTTCCAACTCCCCTAGATGGATCCTCCATATCCATCAACCAGGTTAAAGCTCCGAACGTTCTCTTTCCGTCCTCCCAATTTCATAAACAACACTGGTGCCGCCGCAAGAAGGCAGTGAGTAGGACTTCCCTGACAGTGGTTGTACGCATGTGGCCATGTGAGAGCATTTCAAAAGGGAGGGCTGACTCTCCCCTCTCTCGGCCGTACCAGCGCATCAGTTACACAATTAACCACCACTAATGACCTTGAATTGACGTAACAATGTTCCTATTGGTTGGTTATTCTCAAGCCCCTCTATGCTCTGTGTTGAGTTCCAAAGTCAATGGTATTTATATTTCAAACAAATGTGGTTAAGACACAGAAATACGAGACCGCATTACACTACTAAATGAAACATAGCATCTATATGTAAATAAGCCAAAAGTGGGTGTGATTAGGGGAAACTCTAATTCAAAATAGCAAGTCATTTAATCGTAGTTTATAGGTGAACCGAAAGCTTATGATAAACGGTATATATATATATATATATATATATATATATATATATATATATATATATACTCAGTAATTATACAACGAAATGATAGTTAATAATAATTCAAAACCGGTTCCAATTTACAACATTCGTTTCGTCATGACAATTAACCCGATTCTTCATATCACATCAACTTGACAATAAGCGATAACTGACATGAATGGAGTCGAGATATTAACAGTAACAGTAATAATGAGAAGACAGAATATTGAGATAATATTTTTCAAAAGGACAGAATAAGTTGTAAATACATGAATTTGAATTAATTAATTCAGATAAACAATAGGTTTCTAAGATCATTTAAATCAAACTTATGCAGTGAAAATATTTGACCAGAGAAAATGGTACCAACCAACTATTTCATTCAGTCACAAATTTGAGTGTATAATCCATGACGTGTGTTTCATTCTGTTTGGAACTTCGTTTACTAAATTAATCTGCATTTAATTGTTGATGTTTACTCTGGTATGTGTATACAATCTGGAACGTGTTACGTAATTCCATATGAAGGCAATCCTCTTGGGATGGAAACATGCCATCAGTGACCAGTGATCATTTGAACTCATGAATTTTAACTACTGATATTCAGTTCTAGTTAGTCGAAGTTATTTTTTACTTGTTGATAATCACTAGACATACATAGCGAAAGTGGATGTGAGTGAGGAAAGGTTTAAGTAATGGATTGGCAATAAATTCGAAATAGCCAGTCATATAGCTGCTACATAGATCAATTTCGTTATTGCTGAAGGAGTCCCAAAAACATCCCACGTCGAAGTTCCTAGAGAAGCAGAAACGTTGGGAAATATTTTATCCCATCGGCGTTGGGTAGAATCTTCGCAGAAACATCTGGGAAACGGGGAATTATGTGTCACAGTTTTGATTAGGTATTTACTTACGCTGCTACTATATTTAGCATGGTTCCAGGAACTTCTGGGGGCTCAAAGCCGTATATAACTTTATAAATACTCTTGTTTTTCTGCACATCAACCAACTTTGGAGTAAAGATCTTACTTGCAATTCCCGCTTTCTCTCTATTGTTCCAGTTGACATGTAGAAGTAGTTGGGAATATCGGAACCGAGTAGTAGGAAGACGGTTAATAGATATCGATGGTAGCAAGATTTGTCAATTATATTACTCAGGGTTGTAGTATCATGTATCAAACTTTCGTTTGTATAATCACATCGTTATTATATACTTAAAATTGCCTTTTTTATTCTAACTTAAGTTCATTTGTTAACTTTTTTTTTCATTAACTCAAAAGGAAATACTAATAAAGATTCATTTCAACATCATTCAAATGATCATCATGTTCAGTCCACTTATCTATTATCATCACCTTCTTGTTATTATTCTATTCCACAGAATTCAAATGCTCAAACTGTAATTAGTAGTGCTACGAATACATGTATGACAGCTTATCTATTAAATAATCCTTTATCAATTATTGATTTACGTCAAATTGCACAGAATAATAATAATAATACTGGTATAACTATCACTAATGAGAATCATTACAATAATCCAATTACTTTTTATACAACAAATAACAATCATAAATTATTATCATCAACAATTGAGAATCATGTTAATTATGTAGATTTAAATAATAATTCCCTGATAAATTTGATACCTGTCAGTTATAATTCAAATTTAACACCATTTATTATGAATAATACATTAATTAATACAACATTATCCACAATAACAATGACTACCGACAGCAATATGACTTCGAAAGCTTTTGTTAATCTTCCTTGTAATACTGTTAGTACATGTACTACTACTACTACTAGTAATAATAATAATAATAATAATAATAATAATAATAACACAGGATCGACTACTGATGTTGTCACTGCTGCAGTTATCACTACTGGTATAAGTGGTGATTATATACAAACTATCAAAGTTGGTGATAATAATAGTAATAGGTGTTATCCAAAGAGTTCATTGTTAATTGATGCAAAAGAAAATCATCCACCAACACCGGCACTTATTGTTCAAGTAAGTTGACGATGTTATTCTCTTCTTCTCATATGTATATCTCTCTATTGTGATTTTTAAATGAATGTCGGATGACTGAGCTTGGGACTGTATGCTTGGATGATGATAACGTATTGGTCTCTATAATGGTTAGGTATTTGCCCTAAGATCTGAATGTCCTGTGTTCGATTTCTAACTGGCCTTTGGGTGGACATTGTTAAGAAGTCTCAAACTAGAATCGAAGTAGTTATGGAGTATCCCCTGTGTTTTGAATGCTCTTTCAAGTGAGATCCATCTGTGACGGATATATAGTCTAGAAAAGGAAATACCATTTCTTTGAAAATGGTAGTAGATATGTACTTTAGTAAACAGGATCAGCTAGCATGAGACGTAGGTGTTGAACTTCTATTCCGTAACCTTCCATCGTCCAACGGCGAGACTATAATTTATGGACGAACCAATCAAGTATAAGATAACAGGTCTCGGATTTTGGCGCGAAATTCACCCATCTATTTGGCTAAATAGAGTTTCGTGATGAAAACCCTAAATCTCATTCCTAACCTTAACCATCAACTGTAAATCATAATTCTAATTCCTCATACAGATTCATAACCCTCATTTGGTCCTAGTTATTAGGTGAAGACTCTCAAGGTCACTTTAGTGCCGCTCAAAGGTCGTCCATAAATTATAGTCTCACGTATGTGTGTACTGATAGTGATCAATTGTTTTCCAATCCATTAATTTTACTTAACTTCACTATATTTTTTCTCAATACATGTTGAATGATAAGATTATCGTAATGAAATTGTGCCTTTTTTGAGGAATAATTTTATCATCAGACATTTTTATAACATGTTTAGTTATCTAATTAATTACGATTTTGCCAATGATACACTGTAAACGTCTATAAATTAAGTTGTGCCGAGTGTGATACTTTTTCGTATAGTGGATTTATTTCGTGAGATTTTGTGTCGTTTCAAAGAACATCTAAGCTACATAAAAGGATCTTATCAAAATCTTATGGAATTTGAGAATTAACTAATCAAATGAACCAAATCTTCAACAAATCATTAGATCTACATGGAAAATATCAGAATAATTCTCCCACTTGGGAGAATCTTAGACGTTATTGGTTCGTGGTATCTCTTAGTACCCTTCCCAAGGACAGTCTTATGCTGTATATATATGTTTGATTTGTGCCTGTTGTTATCGCTCGTGCTTCTGGCTACTTGCGGAATATATTTCCCCGTTCGAACTTGGACTTCTCTCTCTATTTAGCGGTACTGGGACGCATCAGAATAGCTAGCTTATTGGTCTTTGGTCACAGAGCCTTTGTTCCGTTCTCAGATTAGGTGAACTCGTAATCGCTCCAAACATAGCAGTTTCAAATAGATCGGCGAAGTATCAGTATAGAGTTCTGGAGATTGTTGAGTTTTAATTGAGACTATTAACCGATCAATGTTAAATCACCCCTGAGTGCCCTGGTACGGCCGAGAATGGGGAGAGTCCGCTCTCCCTCTCGAAATGCTCTCACATGGCCACGCGTATACAGCCTCTGCCAGGGAAGTCGTACTCACTGCCTTCTCGTGGCGGAGGTGTTGTTTGCGAAAATGAGAGGACGAAAAGCGAATGTCCGGCGCTTTACCCGAATCCCGAACCAATGTTGCACATGGGCTCCAGTATCCTGCTGGAACAAATGGCGTATGAACCAGTCGTTGGTCACCTGCTTCCTTGGGACTGCATCTCCTTACGACGCTTCACTGCCTTGTGGATTAGACCTTCAAGCCGAAGGCTCGGGGTGTGGCCCCCTAAGAAGACCACCTGTTTCGGTTTGGGCACCCGGGCAGTATCACAGCCTCCACACATATCGAATGAGATTTGTGTGGCGCATATGTATTTGGTGCCTCTTTGTACCAATATCTATGTGTTAAAATAAATAAAACATTAAAAAATCACCGTTGAAAACTTCTGAGCACTAGACGACCTTTTCGTTCAACAATGCGCATTCAAAATCTTGCATGCGGGATTCGAACCCGGGATGTACAGTCCCGTGGACACGAACCTTTAGACCACAACCATGTAAGATACATAAATGGATGACTAACATAACCACAACGCACTAACAATTAGAAAAATACAATCATGTCCAAACTGGGCATTAGGGTAGCGAAACAAAGTACCAAATTACATTAGCTCTGGAACAGAAAAGGGTATGGCAATGAATCATACATCAAACGAAAGTTTATGGTTTGTAAAATAATGTAGGAATGAGACTGAATGTTAGTATTTCGCAAACTTTGAGTTAAATGAAATAATGTCCTCCAAAATAGCTTCCGTTGTTTGTCATGACATTTTTGTTCACATTAAAATTGTACAGCCATGTGTGTAACATTAGAACTTTAATTTTTTTACTTATAGAAAATTTTCCGAATTATGATTTGAGAAAAATTGAGATTTTTCTATACACTTATTTATCATTGAGACTGTTACTACTTATAGTAGTAAGTTTAAGAAGTTGATCATTTTTTATCATAACTTGTAATATTGCTCTAAATCACTATTTCATTCAAATACTATGTTTTCCTATGTATTTAATTGTAGCGTGGTGTACGAAAGAAGGTAAGTATTACAAGTTCGAATTGGATTGTTATATGAATTTGTTGTTATCTTATTTTTAATTATTATTCTAAACAATTTACTGAGGGAATTCTCGGAGTTCTAGTGAGAAACCGTGACCAGTGGAGCTAATCCGTGTCGGGTAGAGACAGGTATCTACCTCAGTACAATGGGAGATGGTCACGAAATTTCGTTGATTGGTTGATCTTAGACACTAATACCGTTGGATGCCGGCTCAGTGGCCCCCAAATGCCCTGGTATGGCCGAGAGCGGGGTGGGTTCACCCTCCCTCTCGAAATACTCTCACACTACCGCGCGTATACAGCCTCTGCCAGGGAAGTCGTACTCACTGCCTTCTCGTGGCGGAGGTGTTATTTACGAAAATGAGAGAACGAAAAGCGAATGTCCGGCGCTTTAACCGGATCACAAACCAATGGTGCACATGGGCTCCAGTATCCTGCTGGAACAAATGGCGTTTGAACCAATTTTCGGTCACTGGCTACCATGGGACTGCATCTCCTTACGATGCTCCACTATCTTGTGGATTAGACCTTTAGGTGAAAGGCTCGGGGTGTGGCCCCCTAATAAAACCACCTTCTTCGGTCTGGGCACCCGGGCAGTAATACAGCCCACACGTAATTAATGAACTGAACTGTCTATGATCATGGAAACTAATTCTCTTGCTTCGACGAACATTCAAATGATTCTATTATTATTATTATTATTATTATTATTATTATTATTATTATTATAATATTATTATTATTATTATTATTATTATTATTATTATTATTATTTACTACGTCATTATTCACCCTCTTTTATTCCTACTCTGTCTATACTTATTTTTTTCGACCTATACAGCAGCTCGTCTATGGTGGAAATTCAACTGTATCTAAACGTTCTCGAGTCACTGTCCGGTTGAAAATTGTATGTTACCACCGAATATGAATACTGAAGCAGTCTTTCTGAAACGACGTGCACCATTCAAATTGGCTGCCTTCAACGTTCGCACATTTATGCAGGTCGGACAACAGATAGGGCTGGCTATGTCTTTAGAAAGTCTTAATATGGATGTTTGTTGTCTGTCCGAGACCCGTATTCAAGACTCCGGTGAAGTACTACAAATTCGCTCTCCATCTGTCGCTTCGAAAAGCTTGTTTTACGTGCGCTTATCCGGGGACCCTGTGGCATCTTCGTCTAGTCTTGCTGGCGTTGGTGTCGCACTAAGCGCTAGAGCTGAGGCAGCACTTATCGATTGGATCCCCATTAACAGTCGGTTATGTGCTGTTAGATTAGAAAGTTCCATCAAAGTGAGAAGAAATCGGCGTGAGAAACGATGTCTTTTCGTCATCTCCGCCTATGCCCCGACAGATTGCAGCCCGGATGCAATCAAAGATGAGTTTTACCACCAGTTATCTGTTCTTCTCCAGAAAGTGCGTTCGACAGATATTGTAGTACTAGACGGAGACTTGAATACTCAGGTCGGGCGTCTAGGCACAGAAGAGAGTCGTTTAGGTGGCCGATGGGGACTCGTTGGTCGCAGGACAGATAATGGGGACCGTCTACTGCAACTGTGCAGACCACAACCTGTTTCTGGCTAGCACTAACTTCCGGCACATTCATCGCCGATGTGCCACCTGGCGTCCTCCCTCTGCATCTCAAGCCTGGACTCAGATTGATCACATCGCGATCAGCTACCGCTGGTGTGGTTGTGTACAAGACTGCCGCTCCTTTTGGATTACCTATCTGGACTCTGATCATTCCTTGGTATGCGCCAATCTTACCTTACTTTTCAGTGACCAACGAAGTGACCGCCACCAACGGATTGATGTTAGCATGCTGGTTGCAACTTCTGTTGCAAGTAAGTATCGAACCGAGTTAGCTTCTAGGCTGGCTACCATTCCACCAAAAAGTGTAGATGAGCATTGGTTGCAATTGCATGACGCCAAGAAAATGGTGAGTAAAGCCGCTTACAGCCTCGCGAAACGTCCCACTTATAAGCACTGGGTTTCTGCAGGTTCCTTACAACTCATCGAAGCCCGTCGGACTACTCCGGGTGACCGTGAGTTTAACCACGAATGAAGGATGTTACGTAATGAAATTGGGCAAAGCTTGGGAAAGGACCGAGAAGCCTGGTGGTCGAAGCGTGTCAATGAGTTGAAAGAGGCAGCTGCATCTGGTAACTACTGGAAGCTCTTCCAACTCATCCGAGCCACTGGCAGCAAGAAGTCTGGTGTGAGCGAAACAATCTGTGAGGATGACGGGATGTCAATCGCTAACATCCATCGACGTCTTGGACGATGGGCAGAATTTCTCGAAGGCCAGTTCAACTGGCCTCTTGCTCCGGCAACATCGGTCAGACTGTCCTGCCCTCCATGGCCGGTGACGACTGATCCACCAAATGAGGCGGAAGTCCGCAAGAAACTCCAACTCTTGAAGCACTACAAATCACCTGACTCAGATGACTTAACTCCGGCTCTTTTTAAAGATGGTGGTGACTTTCTGACTAAGGAATTGACGACGTTGTTTACAAAGGTCTGGGAGCTAGAGAGTGTTCCAACGTCATGGAATGAGTCGATAGTTGTCCCTATCTTTAAAAAGGGTTCACGTCGTTCCTGTAACAACTATTGTGGGATAAGTCTACTTCCTATTGGATCCAAGCTATTGGCTTCCGTCATACTTCGTAGGTTGTTCAAAACCCGAGAAAGATTGACTCGTGAGGAGCAGGCTGGGTTTCGTTCTGGTCGAGGATGTATTGATCATATCTTCACCCTCCGCCAAATGGTAGAACACCGTCATACTTTTCAAAGGCCAACAATCGTAGTGTTTCTTGAATTCAGGGCTGCCTTCGATTCGTTGGATAGGACTGTTCTCTGGGATTGTCTATTGAAGAAGGGTGTGCCCGAGAAGTTTATTAACATCCTAAAAGCCCTATATGCAAACACCTCAGGCAGAGTGAGGGCATACAACCACCTCTCTCCATTGTTCCATTCGAGCAGTGGGGTTAGGCAGGGTTGCCCAATCCCACCATTCCTCTTCAACTTTGCCATCGATGACATTCTGGAAACAGCTCTGATGAATGTAAGTAATGGTGGTGTGGATCTGTTGCCTGGAGAAAGACTTCTCGACCTTGAGTATGCGGACGATATTGTCTTACTGTGCAATAATGCCCAAGGCATGTAATCCGCACTTAATCAGTTGGCAATCAGTGTCCGGAGGTACGGTATATGCTTTTCACATTGGAAGTGCAAAGTACTTCTGTGAGACTCGCAGGATTCTAATCCTGTACTCACCCTGGAAGGTGAGCAGATAGAAGTAGTCGAGAAGTTCAGTCAGTCAGTAACAACGTAGAACTTCGTACGTACGTACATCAGTTCGAGTTGCCACACCACATTAGCACAGAGATGCACTTGTCGTGTATCTGGGTAGCTGCATAAGTGCTGGTGGGGGTGTGAGTGATGAGATTAATGCACGTATAGTGAAAGCCAATCTGGGACATCTTTGGCGCCTTCGTGATGTTAGTCTGGCTGTAAAAAGTCGGATATACAACGCGTCAGTGAGAGCAGTTTTGCTCTATGCTTGTGAAACCTGGCCTCTCCGTGTTGAGGATGTTAGACGACTCTCTGTGTTCGATCATCGTTGTCTCCGAAAGATTGCTGCCATCCAGTGGCAACACCATGTTAGTAATGCAGAGGTTCGGCATCGTGTGCTTGGGCACAGAGACGATAATGCAATTGGTTTCACCATCTTGAAACACCGACTTCGGTGGCTTGGACGTGTTCTACGAATGTCGTCCCAGAGAATTTCACGTCGTGCATTATTTGCCAACTCTGTGACTGTTTGGAGAAAGCGGAGAGGTGGTCAGTATATGACATGGTGTCGTGGTATGAAAGAAAGCTTCAAAGGGCTGGCTTGTGTTGGTCCTTCACGACTCTCTGGTTGGGGTCCGAGAGATGGTGCTACACAGTGGCTAGAGACGTTATCAGATATGGCTCAGAATAGGGGCCAGTGGCGATCCTGCTGTAACCTTCTTTTACTTTCTTCATAAAACGTGGTTGTATCTTCCTTAACTGAAAGATTTCTTCTGACTGTACCTTTCTGTTCCCCTACTATTATTATTATTACACTACCTTACACCAATCTCTTCGTTATTGTTTAAAAAAAATTTTTTTTTACGTTCCTCACTTTTTTTTCTTAAATTCTAATTGTTTTGTGTGGCGCACTCCTGTACCAATATGTATATGTTCAAATAAATAAATAAATACAGTGGTTCAGTAGGTTAAGTGTTCACGCGCGAGACTAAAGGTCCTGGGTACAATCCCGCGCACCACTGAGGAGTCCCACAATAGGACGAAACGGCCGTCCAGTGCTTCCAGGTTTTCAACGGTGGTCTCACATCAATCGGTTCATGACCTGTCAATAAAAAAATTTACTATCAGTAGAAATAGTAGTAGTTATTACTATGGTTAATCATGTTAAGAAAACTCTCCATATGATTTATATTGTATGCTCAATGAAACCCTTACTTTGAAGCATGATATTGTATATCATAACGATAGGTTGGATAAATCATTACATAGTATCAATCTAAGAAATCACGAACCGCTGATCAAAGCCAACTTGTTTGGAATGTCCACTGAAATAATTATAACTAATCGTTGTAAAAGATTATTAGAATTTATTTGAACATTGTTACTATCCTGTCATGTAGTTCACTCATGATAAGGCAACTAGCGTAAGTAATTTTGTCATGAAAAATAGTTTTGTTCTTTGATTGAACCACCAAAAGTAACCGTCCATCAAGATATTCGACAGTATGTTGTATGTTTGTAATTAGACAAGTGAAATCAGCCTTTAAAATATGTATCTAGAATAATTTTGAAGTATCCGAGTCATTCATTTGCCATGAACGTGGGACTTGATACACAAATATGCATCGACTTAAATTACCACACCAGTGAGAGTAACGACGAATATCGAGAGAGTTAGAGTAAACAGTATTAACAATCAGAACAAAAATAATTGAACAGAAAGAATATGGTTCTAATGGATTGAATGAATTCCTAGAATAAAATGCATGAAATAGTATCGAGACTGCGAACTCAAAAGGAAATTAATATATAAATCCATATGCACTATTGGGATTGATTTTCATCTGTACCAGTCAGCATCTTCAACCACTGATTGTAACTGTTACACTGATAATAACCAGCTAGTCTTCACTTAACAACACTGTTCAGACTAGGAGTCAATGAATTTGTGTACTGACTTCACCTTCTGATATGGTCTATCATAGCTTGGAACCTACTACGCTAGTCACTACTGTACTTCATAAATGATCAGTCGCTTGACTTAGGTTAATGCATGTTTCAGTCACATAAGTTTATGAAGATTCATAGTCCCATTTACCAATTTGCCATTTTTAAAAATCTCTCATGTTCGCTTACTCAGTTGCTCTACCATATATGGGTAATGCTTCAAAGACATTTATGATCACGTATTAGTAACTTGAATTAGCTAATTTGACTGAAATTTACTTTGTTTATATGTGTGGATCTTCCAATCAATACTCACAAATAATCACTCTAAAAGGAATATAGCACATATAATTTAGATCTCGTAGTAAATGCATAGTATTTAGATCATTGAGTTCCAGTTCAGTTACACGCGATTCAGTTCCATACCATGATAAAAAACATTTCATAAAAGCAATGGGAAGTAGAGAAAATATAATTAAAGATAAACAAATTTATAGACATTCTGTAAACTTCTCTGCAGCTTATTGCTATTGTATATAATAGTTAATAACAATTCTTGAATATAAGCAAAGATGGATAATGGCTAGCAGTGCAATCCAGGACGCGCGTTTCGTCCCGTTCGGGACTCGTCAGCTGGATGTACATGCATCTCAGAGTTGATGTTCACTCTGGGACTCGAACTCAGTACCGTTCGCTTCAAACGCCATCGCGTTATCCACTTAGCTACTGAGTCCTGATAGCCACTTGCTTGTACAATGGGGTGAAGTTTAATTCACTTGGTATTGTTTTACTTGAATCTTCCCATTGATGTTTTAGGACACATATGCCAATAAGATACTGATCAATTTCAGTCCTAAAACATCAATGGGAAGATTCAAGTAAAACAATACCAAGTGAATTAATTCTTGAATATGTCTATTCAATCTGTTAATTTAAATTACTTCTGTTCACAGCTAAACATTATTGACCCCATTCATACAAAAACAAACATATATCATTGAAATCTTTCATTAATTTAGGGATTTGTAAATATTGTTAGATTTCATAGTTCACATCACGAGACGATGTTATTATGGTCTAGCTTCAACTGACTCATGATCTTAACCATTGAAATTACTACAATCTCCACAAAAACCCATCTGATATTAATCAAAAATATGCTCACTAGTGACTGGCTTCACGAGGTATATCCTGGAGTTCTAGTGAGAAGTAGTGACCAGTGGAGTTCAACCAGGTCTGTTGTGAGGTAGTAACTCACTGAAGACAATGGTGAATGTGTCGCTCAATTTCGTGGATTAGTTGAAACTAGACATTAACACCGTTGGATACCATCCGGTTCAGTGGTCTAGTGGTTAAGTGCTCGGGCGCGAAACCAGTAGGTCCTGGGTTCGAATCTCGCAGGGGGCGAGGTCGTGGATGCGCACTGTTGAGGAGTCCCACAATAGGACGAAACGGCCGTCCAGTGCTTCCAGGTTTTCCATGGTGGTCTAGCTTCAACTGACTCATGATCTTAACCATTGAAATTTAAATAACTGTTAAATAGGAAGAAATACTGGTTATTTTTTTGTCTTACTATGGACTAGTGGGATTCAGCTATGTCAGTTGTAAGGCAGTCTCCCTCCAATAATGATATTAGAAGATAGTTGGGCAATGCTGAAAATTGATTTGAATTAGCACATGGTTACCATCTCAATGGTCAACATTTTAAGCTCTTGTCACGATACCAGATAGCTGTAGGGTTGATTACGGTAGTATAGTCGTTGATAACTAATGAAGTCTTCTTTATTACAACAGAACAGCTTTTCAGTGTGTCCTGGCTTTCAGTGTTTGTCCAACTAAGATCATTCATTGTAGTAAACTAAAATCATCTTTCACTACTAATACTAATTTACACCATTTTTATTTTCGAAATCCCTAATAGATTTTAAATTTGCAATCATTGGACATTGAAAAAATAATATCTCAGTCTCACTAATTAAAACGCATCACAACTTCTCGAGGGAATCAATCTCTCCTAGGCACAGATGCCTTCATAAACAACCTTGGATTTCTTATTGAATGTAGCTGGTAAAATCCAATCATATCAATTAATCCTACTAATTCAACAATAATGATAATGAATTGCTTTTGTATGGTTTATTCAAAGAACAACGCACTCACATATAGATATTGTCATCATAATATTATGTAACAGTATCAGTAGTATTTGTGTAAACATACAGTCTGATTTGCATTCCAAAACATGCATTTATTTTTTTATATTTATCAATTTGTTATTTCCAAAGTTTTTTTTCCATATGTAATTTATTCTTATTCGTCTTCTTACTGTTATTATTATTATTATTGCATTAAAGTATTTATTAGCGATTTCTATGTGGCCATTATTTCATCATTATAGTTGCCACGGTAAGGTCGTGACTAGGAAGAGTCAGGTCTCCTTCTCGAAATACTCTCACACAGTCACGCATATACAGCCACTTTCAGGGAAGTTCTACTCACTGCCTTCTCGAAGTGTGTGTGTTGTTTGTATCCGGCGTTTGACCCGGGTTGTTGGATATGGAGGATCCATCTAGGGGAGTTGGAAAACCCTGATTCCAGATCAATGGTTCACATGGGCTCCAGTATCCTGAAGGAACAAATGGCGTGTGAACCAATCGTTGGTCACCGGATGCCATCGGACTGCATCTGCTGAAGATGCTCCACTGTCTTGTGGATTAGACCTTTAGGTCAAAAGTTCGGGGAGTAGTGGCTCCCTAATAAGACCATCTGTTTCGGTTTGGGCACCGGGACAGTATTCCAGTTCTCACGTAAATCGAATGACGAAGTTTGGCCTATATATATTTAGTGTCTTCTTATATCAATGTCTATGTATCCAAATAAATAAATAACCTGGAAACTGACATGATAATGAGATATCAATAAGAAACTATAACGGGATATAAATCTGTACTGAATTGGTTCACTTATAGTACAGAACTGATGAGTAATTGCGGTCGTAGTTAATCAGTTGAAATTTGTCAATCAAAGAATTTCTATCAATAGGTAATGAGTTTTGAATAAAAGGCCATATTTATAGACTATTGAAAAAAATTGCATTACACTAGACATTTCATCAGTGGATACTTGTCACATTTTTGATTTCATTGTTTAAAACATTTTTGAAACTCCTTAGAAGTTAGATTCTTCAACTGTGTCATCTACATATCATCTAAGCGTCATCTCAGCTAGTTTATTTTACAGTTTAGGAACAGAATGAAATAATAGGGGTTGTATCTGGTTAGGAGTAGAGAGGGTGTTCTGGTGTGATCATCAAATTATAAGACTGAAAACCTCAGACTATCACTAAATCGTTTAGTTGCATGCGAGCTGTTCATGGTATTCCGTGCCTTGCCTGATATGTGGTGGTTTTCATAATCTATCTAACCACCAGGCGAATGAGAATCGGTAAGTCGTCAGCCTTGTCTTGACAGCGGTCCTCATTCAGAATGCATCTGCGGGTTGTTCTCCATGCACCACCTTGTGGTAAAGTCCGTCATAAATTCCGTATTATGTTGACGACTTTCTGAGGTACACCATATTGTAGAAGGTTCCATAAGGTCCCCCTTTACTCACTGTCAAATGCTTTTTCATAGTCAAGGAATTTGATTGCTCAACGACGATTTGGAGTGTCGCTATTTGGTTTATGCACGACCGATCCTTACGGAATCCAGCCTGTTGATCTTGAAGTTGGGTGTCTGCTGGATCTTCCATCTGGTTAAGTAACACTGTTGAAAACGTTTCGTAGTAACGATAATTGTGTGATGCCTATGTAGCTGAGTTTTCACATTTGCTCATATCTCCTTTCTTTGGTGTCTTGATGAGGTATCCTTCTTTTCTGTGGGTTCAGTGGGACTGACGTATTCAAGAGTTCTTCAGAGTGCTCTACCCACCTGTCCCATTGATCTTGAGTCTCAATGACTGGCTTGTCTTCTTTGTCCATGACTGATCGCTCTGGTGTACTATATTTCCTTGCCAGTTTCTTCGTTGTATCATATAGTTGTTTGATATTTTCTTCTCTTGCAAAGTTTTCCTTCTCTTTTGTTTCTCCAAGTCATTCCATGTCGTTTCATACCCGGTGTTGTCAATTCTGACTTTGGCGTTTAGTTTTTCCATCAGGATGGTCAGGTTCTTTCGTGAGCACTTCCCTATGACTGACTGCAGCCTCTGATAAAACTGATGCTTATCATCTCCATTGCTATAATTGATGGGTTCATAGCACTGGATAATATTCATTGAGATCACCTTTGTTTTGGCTATGCTTTGATGATTGTGGATCCATGGGATTCTCACCGTAAAAGTGCATTTCGCGCTCCTTTGCACCGCATCAGTGCAACTCCCTGAGTGTGCGAAACATTTTCCTCTTCATAACTAGAGTACAATAGCATCTCTCCCGAATCTAATTTTTTTCTGTCCAGTTTGTGTGGAATAGGTTTCAGTCATTCCGAGCACCGTGAAGTTGTATCCTTATTTTCGTAACTATCTGGTTGGTCATCCCTGTTTCCTACATTTTACTGACATTCCGAATACCTGTGATAATTGTTGCTGTGGTTGTTGTAAGAGTTATCGGCCTTATGAATTTCACAGAATCTCGGCTTTCATCATGAGGTGTCATAATTCTCCTGAATGAAAATCCTCCAGCTTCCTGGGAGGATAGATTAATACATAAGCAATCCGGAATTGCCGTAGTCCATGGATGGGAATCTTAACAAAAGGTGTCATCGATCGGTCGGATATCAACAACGATTCTCCCCTTCATATTGTCAGTGTTTATTCATCATAACGGCACATGATGATGGTTAGTTTTTGGCGAGCAAAGACTCATTGACTGTGCCTTGATTGATTGTTGATTGACTGGTTGATCAAGTGAAAATGCAGGTTGTGAGTTGTTGACAGGAGAGGATATTTGTACAAATGTGGTGCTAATGTTAGTGTTCTCGTGGTGTTAGTATGTTTTTTCTGTTGCTGTTGTGGATATTGTGATTGTGGTTGAGTATTATCGGTTTGGAATATGTGTGATATGAGTTGTGATGTACTATAGGTAGGTATATATGGGATCTGTGGGTAGTCTCGGTCGCGCGGTTGGGAATGCGTTCATGAGCCAGTCAGTATATGGTTGGTGGACTGGGCCTAACCACTATGGGAAGCTATACTGTGGGTTAAATCCAGCAGGGCGGATTCAGATCAATTGCGGCTCACCCTTTCTATCTCTCGCACCCTATCCTTCCATCCGAACCTCTCTCTCGCTTCCTTTCCCTTGTTCTCATACTATGATCACTATATACATACATCTTCAACCATTTTAACTCAGATGTACTGAATCAGTCAGTCAGTTGTGCAGTAACTCTGCGAATTAACTATCAATGATTCTCCACTGCGCATCGTTTCACTCTCTTTTTCGCCTCCTTCTCTATGTCTCTCTGATTATCTGTTCCGATCAACGATTGTACAAAATACATGTATTGGGAAATCCATTCTCGTATATGACTTATTTAATTACTTTATTTAAGTCGATAATTATATACGAGGATTGACGATATGTATATCTCAATAGCAATCAGAAATGATCTCATGGAGTCAGATCCCGGGCCACTAAAGTGATATAGAAGTTCCAACAATTGTTGGATAGATATAAAATTTTTAGCCCATCGAAAGTACAGCGTATTCAGAACATTTAGAGACCAATCATGAAGACGGTTCAGAATGCGGAATACACCGGAAGTTGTAAATGTACTGTTGAAGGCTATCTATGCGTAATACGTAAATACTTTGTAACTTCTCGTAATAAATATTACATAACTCTTTCCTATTGTTGTATTATAGTTTATGAAAGAGAAAATGGTCATTTTGATTTATTGTTTCCACATGTAAACTCAACACCAGCCTACAGTGGGAGAGAACAAACCACCTCTCAGCTGAATAGGACATTAAGAAAAGACAATGGAAATGGATAGGACATACTAACTTACTCCTGTTACTCCTAATGGAGCACAGGCCACCGACCAGCATTCTCCAACTCACTCTGTCCTGGGCCTTCTTTTCTAGTTCCATCCAGTTCTTGTTCATTTCTCTCATGTCTATTTCCATTTCCCAGCGTAATGTGTTCTTTGGTCTTCCTCTTCTCCTTTGGCCTTCAGGATTCCATGTGAGGGCTTGTCTTGTGACGCAGTTGGGTGATTCCCTCAATGTGTGTCCTATCCACTTCCAGTGCTTCATCCTGATTTCTTCCTCCGCTGGGATCTGGTTTGTTCTTTCCCACATTAGGTTGTTGCTAATAGTGTCTGATCAACGGATCCGAAGTATTTTGCGTAGACAACTGTTAATACAGCAGAACTGTCTTGACATTTGTATTGAAAATCCTGACCTTGGTGTTGGTTGACAGTTGTTTTTTTAGTTCCAGATTGTCTTCAGTTGTAAATATGCTGCTCTTGCTTTACCGATCCGCGCTTTCACATCTGCATCAGATCCACCCTGTTCATCAATGATGCTGCCCAAATACGTAAAGGTTTTTATATCTTCCAAATCTTCTCCGTCAATTGTGATTGGATTAGTGCATTCTGTGTTGTATCGGAGAATCCTGCTTTTCCCTTTGTGTATATTGAGACCCACTGCTGCTGAGGCTGCTGCCACACTGTTCGTGTTCTCCTGCATCTGTTGTTGCGTTTGGGATAGAAGGGCCAGATCGTCTGCGAAGTCTACATCATCCAACTGCATCCTAGATGTCCATTGTATCCCGCGCTTCCCTTCAGACGTTGACGTCTTCATGATCCCGTCGATCACCAGGAGAAAGAGAAAGGGTGAGAGTAGGCAGCCTTGCCTAACACCGGTCTTCACTTCGAACGACTTTGTCAACTGTCCTCCATGCACGATTTTGCTGTGTAATCCATCATATGAGTTCTGTATGATATTGACTATCTTCTGAGGCACGCCGTAGTGTCGAAGAATCTTCCATAGTGTTGTTCTGTCCACGCTATCAAATGCTTTTTCGTAGTCAATGAAGTTGATGTAGAGTGATGAATTCCATTCAATTGATTGTTCCACAATCATCCGTCGAGTTGTGATTCGGTCTGTACACGATCTATCCCTACGGAATCCTACTTGTTGATCACGAAGTTGGGCGTCTACTCAGTCCTTCATTATGTTTGACAATACCCTGTTGAAGACTTTGCCCGGTATTTAGGGAAGAGTGATGCCCCTGTAGTTATCACAGTTGCTGAGATCGCCTTTCTTCGGTATTTTGATCAGAAGTCCTCCTTTCCAGTCTGTTGGTACTTGTTCCTCATCCCAAATCTTATTGAAGAGAATGTGGAGTATCCTTGCAGTTGCCGCTACGTCTGCTTTTAGTGCCTCTGCTGGGATGTTGTCCGATCCTGCTGCTTTGCTACTCTTGATTTGCCTGATGGCCATGCTGATTTCTTCAATTGTTGGTGGGCCAACATCGATTGGGAGGTCTGTGGGTGCTGCTTCGATGTTGGGTGGGTTCAGTTGAGCTGGTCGATTCAACAGTTCTTTGAAGTGTTCTACCCACCTGTTTTGTTGCTCTTCAATGTTGGCGATTACCTTGCCTTCCTTGCTTTTCACTGGTCGTTCTGGTTTGCGGCGATTTCCAGAGAGTTTCTTTGTCGTGTCATACAATTGTCTCATGTTTCCTTCTCTTGCAGCCTTTTCCGCCGCCGTTGCTAAATCTTCCACATATTTACTTTTCTCGGTTCTGATGCTCCTTTTCACTTGTTTGTTTACTTCTGTGTATTCAGCTTGTGCCTTGGCTTTTTCTGCTCTTGTTCGACTGGTATTGATTGCTGCCTTCTTGTTCCTTCTTTCTTGAATCTTATCCAGTGTATCAACAGTGATCCATTCCTTGTGATTGTACTTCTTGTGGCCCAGAACCTCATGACATGTTGAAGTGATTGCCTCTTTGATCCCCTTCCAGTTGCCGTCCACAGTAGTTCCTTCTCCATTGAGTAGATCATGAAAGGCCTGGAACTTGTTGCTGAGGACTATCTTGAATTTGTTGAGTTTGTTAGTATCCTGGAGAAAGGCCGTATTGAACTTTTGTGATACTGTCTGCCCCGTTGTCCAGTGCTTCTTGAGTTTCAATTTCATCTTGGCGACTAGTAAGTGATGATCTGATGCTATATCAGCTCCTCTCTTGGTTCTCACGTCCTCTATAGTCCTCCTGAACGTTTTGTTGATGCAAATATGGTCGATTTGGTTTTGTGTAGAGTGATCCGGTGAAGTCCATGTGGTTTTGTGTATGCGTTTATGTGGGAATATGGTGCCGCCTATGACCAGCTTATTGAAGGCACATAGATTTGCAAATCTCTCACCATTTTCGTTTCTTTCTCCCAGTCCGTGCCGTCCCATGATCTCTTCATATCCGGTGTTGTCCATTCCGACCTTGGCATTTAAATCGTCTATCAGAATGGTCAGGTCCTTTGTTGGGCACTTCTCGACGATTGACTGCAGCTTATCGTAGAATTGATCTTTAGCGTCTTCATTGTAGTCGTTGGTAGGCGCATAGCATTGGATGATGTTCATTGAAATGCCCTCTTTCTTTGTTTTGAACGAGGCTTTGATGATCCTTGGTCCATGAGATTCCCATCCTATAATTGCATTTTGCGCTTGTTTGGACAGCATCAATGCAACTCCTTGTGTATGTGGTGCATTTTCTTCTTCATGGCCGGAGTATAACAGGAGCTCTCCTGAAGTTAGTCGTTGTTGTCCAACTTGTGTGCAGTGTGTTTCACTGATGCCAAGCACCTCTAGGTTGTAACTCCTCATTTCTGCAGCGATTTGGAAGGCTCTCCCGGTGTCCCACATTGTACGAACATTCCATGTACCTAAATAAATGGTCGCTCTGGTTGTCAGAAGGGGCATCGGCCTCTTAACTTCCGAAGGAATTCGGCTCCCATCATGAGGTGTCATAGTTCTTCTAAATGAAGACCTTCTGACTCCCAAGGCAGAGTTTAGAAGGTTTGAATAATTTTTTCTGGTTAGCGTTTTTTTGACGAGTTAGTTTTCTACGGGATGGGGTCGCTAACCCCATGCCCAACCCTCCTCCTTTATTCGGGCTTGGGACCGGCAGTAGCCCCCGGAGGGACTCCAGGTGGAGTTATAATATAAATAAACAACTATTTATTTCAGTAGTTGGAATCATGAGTTAATTGAAGCTAGACCACCACAGAAAACCTGAAAGCCCTGGACGGCCATTTTGTCCTTGTATGGGACTCTTCAGAAATGCGTATCCACGATCTCGCCCCCTGCGGGATTCGAACCCAGAACCTATCAGTCGTGATTTCAAATGTTGAGATTTCTAGAAATCTCCAAAAAAACCCATTCTGAAAATATTTTTCATTCATTATTGTAGGGAATTGTTTATTGATTTTTAATCGGATTATTTACGTGTTCATAAAGATTTGTTCTGTTTAGATTAAATTTGTCTTTTTTTGATAAGAGAAAAGATGATCCATTTTCATACAATCTATTTATAAATAAATTCACTTGGCTTGAATTTTCTCATTGTTGTTTAGGATTGCAATTGATTAGGTCTCCCTTATTGGCATATATGCATACTGTGCATATTGTCTCGATATTGCCTTAAGGTGGATGGTGACTAGCAGTGAAATCCAGGAAGCGCGCCACTTTGTCCTATTTGGGACTCGTCAACTGAATGTACCTATATCTTAGAGTTGATATTCATTATGGGACTCGAGCCCAGTACCGTTCATTTCAAACATCATCGCGTTGTTCACTCAGCTACTGAGTCCTGATAGCCACTTGCTAAGGCGATGGGGTGAAGTTTAAATTCACTTGGTTTTGTTTGTTCGTTTCTCTGATTATCTTGCCAAATCAATGAGTGTACAAAATATACATATTCAAATATCTATTCTCATATTTGACTTCTTTAATTCCATTATTCACTATCATATATTAATTCGATAATTTTTATACGAGAATAGATGACATGTATATTTCAAATAACAATCAATTATGTAATCCAAATGGAATTAGATTCAGGGCTACAAAAAGTTATAACAAAAATCATATAATGTATGTCATGCTGAGCCTAGTTCATATTCATGTTTAATACAAGAATATTGTATATCACACAGAACGGAAGTACTGTTGAACAAAAAGTATATTGAGTAAATCAATTTAGTTTTAACTTTTCCTTCTGTGATATCACCTTCTCTTCTCTTCTTTTCTTTGAAGATTCAAAGTTTAGATCCTGACTTTAAATTTTCTGACTTGATCCTCCCCCAAGAAATAATGTTGGATCCTCGTATCCTCAAGTTACAATTAATGTGACTTTATCTAAAACATGTTTATCGTATTGAATAGAGAATCTGTTAAAAGTGACTAGATGATGAAGATTAACGACATTTAATTTGAGGTCATCAAGGAGTGATTCTTCTGAAACATTCTCATCAGATTTATTGAGAATCTCATTAGTAGATAATGGATCTTTAGGAAAATCAGAATCTATCAAAATTGCATTTGGTTTTCGATTATGATTTGATTCATCTGACACATTTTTCTCATTTTTTTGTAAGGAATTTCATTAAAAATATGTCAATCATCGCTATAGGTAGTCTCACCACAAACATTTGTCGCAGAAAAATGAATTCCATTTGGTGCAACTGTATTCATTATGCTGCTTGATTTATTTTTTGTTTTTCTTCGTGAGTGGATACTGCAACAGTTTCACGAGCATTTAACAAGACACCGTCTTTCTGTGAGCTGGGTAATTCATTGCTTATACATTGTGTTTCAGGGATGATGGAATTTGAGCCAACTACAAAGCATGTCTTTAAAATGAACATTACTGGACCACTGGGCGTATGATATGCGATTGCCACTGTTTCGTTTAAATTACTGCGTATAAGTGTCATTTCTGAAGCTGTGTCCAACTGTAAGCGGGCATCATACCCATTATTCTTGAGACAAGCATACTTTCTACGGTTATGTGAGCCGGTTCTGTTAAGAACTACCATTACTTCGGCTGTTCGCGTCTTGAATCTTTTAGAATACACTTTCGGTTGATGGCATTTTTGGGTTTTGTAGAGACTTTCCTTGTGCCCTCTTCTGGAACACGTAGTACAACGATGAGTTTTAGATCTTTAACATTCTCGGTTCACAATTCTCGCTTGGTTTACCCAGTCATCTCTTGGTTCTTCCGTTATCTTCAATCATTGGTAACGGATATTAAATAGAGATGACTGTTCTACGAAGATTTGAGACAGGGTTTCAATTGTTTAATCAAAACTAAAGTCTTATAGGTTCTTTGGGTATATAAAGTTTTTACAGCGTTAGTGTTCCATCGACCCAATATTTCTTAAATGTATTCTGGCTTTTAAGGCGTCATCCAGTCTGTAGAGATCAACATGGAACAGATCTTTATATTTCTCAAACCACAAGTAACACTTGTTTCACCACCAAAATTAAATTCATGGATTACGTTATTGACTGAATCAATATGCGATACTTGAAACTCATCAGAAGCGGGCTTTTACTACAACAGGCACATTTTTTGCATAAGGGCTTACATTATTCTGATTTGAGCCTTTTCTCAACGTCTCATATAGACTTCTAGTTGCTCCAAAGAAATATTCATTGTGATTTGCTTCCGTCGTCACGTATATTTTTTTATGATTGAACGCTAGATTTCACTCCTAAACTCTGCTAGTAACCCTGAAACACTATGACAACGACTTTAGTCGAAAATACACTCATTTATATGTTTGATTGTACACCCATTTTGATGGGATGAAATCATATATATGAAAAGCACTCAGGGTTAAAACAAAATCGCATGCTGAGCCAAGTTCATGTTAATGTTCAATACAAGAATATCGTATATTATACAGAATAAAATATCATATGGAGAAAAACAGTAACAAATATTACACTAAATAATTATCATATTGAATTTAAACGGAAATACTATTGACCAAGTATCAAAATGTATAAAAGAATCTAATTTTCTTTGTTGCTTTCTTCCTATTTTTAATCTCATCATATCAATATTCACTTCAGGTTGTAGTTTATATCACTATTGAAGAGTCCCACAATAGGACGAAACGTTCATCTAGTACTTTCATGTTTTTCATGGTGATCTAGCTTCAAATTGATTCATAATTTCAACTATTGAAATTATTATAATATCCACAGAAACACTTTCTGATACTGATATCATATTTGTTTAGTTCTTCATATTGATTAAATTATGTCTAAATATCATACATACATTGTAAAAGTAAATAATCTGATAAAAGTCAGTCAGTTAGTCAGCTACAACGTAGAACTAGGCACATAATGCATCGGTCCAAGTCGCCATAACTCATTAGCACAACAAGATGAACACCGCATTCATAGAAGTAGTTAATTCAATGGTGGTAATATATAAAAGAAAGATGACATATAAGGATACGATACAGAAAGAGGGAATTAGTTCGTAGAAAGAAAGATATGAAGCGATTGTTATCTCATTGTTCAAGGGAAGACAGAGAATGTATACACCGATGACGCTGTGATTGATTCTGAGCCATATCACATAGTAAATAATAAACAATCATTGACTTCTATTGCTAAGTGTATAATTGAAATAGATCATAGGATTAATTTTGAACATGACTTTTGTAGTATTGTATAAAAGTTTTAAAGAGTAAATACTAAATCAGAAGGGGTTTTGTGGAGATTGTAGAAGTTTCAATAGTTGAGACCATGAATCGATTGGAGCTAGATCACTATGGAAAACCTGGAAGCACTGGATGACCGTTTCGTCATATTATGGGACTCCTCAGCGCGCATGTGTAGCTCAATTTTGTGAATTAGTTGAAGTTAGACATTACATTGTTGGATGCCAGCCAGCTCAGTGGTCTAGAAGTCAAGTACTCGCGCGCGAGACTGATAGGCCCTGGGTTTGAATCCCGCGACGCGGGTTCGTGGATGCACACTGCTGAGGAATCCCACAATAGGACGGAACGACTTTCCAGTACTTCCACGTTTTCCATGGTGGTCTAGCTTCAATTAACTCATGATCTCAACTACCGAAAGTATATACTAAAGTTTATTTGAAGTCTTGATTATAGAAACATTCAAACCTTCTTTATCTTTTGAAAGAATAAAACAAAACAGTTTTGTTCTCAATATAAATCTATTCTAGTTTATTATCTAATATAATGAGTATCATATTGTGTTTTTCTTTTCATATTTATTTTCTTTATTATTTTTCTGTTTCCTTTTAACATTCATTTCTAGTGTAATTGACCTTTTATGTTAACATATAGTTCTGATAATCTTCATCGTATTATACTACTCAAATATATAAATAAGCTAAATTATTTAATATTTATGGTATATTATTATGGTTAATTTTATTTTAAATGATTATAGACAATTGCGGTCCTAAACATCAATGGGAAGATTTAGGTAGACAATATCAAGTGAATTTAAACTTTACCCCATCGCCTTAGCAAGTTGCTATCAGCAGGACTCAGTAGCTCAGTGGATAACGCGATGATGTTTGAAATGAACGGTACTGGGCTCGAGTCCCATAATGAATATCAACTCTAAGATATAGGTACATTCAGTTGACGAGTCCCAAATAGGACAAAGTGGTGCGCTTCCTGGATTCCACTACTAGCCACTATCCATCTTTGCTTATAATTGATAAGAGGTTTTCAGCATGAGTTTCACTTTAGTTGATACATGTCATTAAATTAAATTAATCATTTTCAAGGAGTTACTTTTACCACATGAAATTCAAAATTGTATAATTTTAATGAATAATTATTTAATAATCTTGTTTTTTAATAGTTGAGATCATAAGTCAATTAAAGCTAGACCACCATGGAAAACCTAAAAGTACTGGACGGCTGTTTAATCCTATTGTGGGACTCCTCAGCAGTGCTCATCCACGATCCAGCCTCATGAGATTCGAATCCAGGACCCATCGGTCTCAAGCGCGAGCGCTTAACGTCTAGACTACTGAGCTGGTTGGTATCCAACGTTGTTAATGTCTAACTTCAACTAATCTACAAAATTGAGCGACACATCCACCATTGTCTTCAGTGAGTTACTATCTCACAACAGACTCGGTTGAACTCCACTGGTCACTGCTTCTCACCAGGACTCCATGAAATACCTCTTCAGATCAGTCAGTAGTGAGCATGTAGGGCCCGTTATTTTGTCATCATTTAGATCGGACTATGTTGTTGAAAGGGCTCCCCACTTTAGTGGCCTGAAATTTATTAAAAAAATCATTTTCATATCATAGTCTTATTTCTACATTATTGCCTATATATCTTGATCGTTGTTGATTGTTTAGATAGTTTTTCTTTAAGTACAATTATTGAAACATTAATTATTTTCTAATATAATAAAGAAAGAAACCAAAAGTATAAGATTGATCAATATGAAGTATGTTCGTGTGTATGTGAATCATGGCAACAGAGCACAGAAACAAAAAAAAACGAGTAATTCACACACACACACAGGGAGAGACAGCTGGAGGACCCGACATGAAAGAAATATTATACATTATATTTGAAGTTGAAGACATTTAAAACGGCTACAACGTCAGTCAGCTACAACGTAGGACCAGGCACATATGTGCATCGGTCCAGGTTGCCATACCGCATCAGCACAACAAGATGAACACCGGATTCATAGCAGTGGTTAGGTCAAAGGTAGTAATATGTAGGAGAAAGATTGCATATAGAGATATAGTACAAGAAGAAAGAATTGGTTCGTAGAAAGAAAGATATGAAGCGATTTTAATCTCTTAGTTTAAGGGAAGACATAGAGTGTATACACCGACGCCATTGTGATCGATTCTGAGCCATGTCACCAAGAGTCTCCAATCATTGGTTACGATATTCACGCGGACCACAACCAAGGAGTCTGCATATACCAACATGGCTCAGACTAGAAGTTAGTGACTTCAAGCACTGATGCCACGTTTTGGTTTGGCCGCCCCTAACTTTCTTCCAACCATTTCCAATACCGGATAGCATTGCATTTAAAACGGCTAAAACATTATTATTATTATTATAATCAAGAGTTTCATTTCTTTCTTTTCACCATCATTAAATACGGATATGCGGATAATTGAGAACAAAAGAAAATTTACAATTTCATTTATACATATTTATTACCTTTTGATTATTGTTATGTAAGTTATTCTGTCAAATGATGATGTTGTTTCTTTCTTAGTTTTCTTTCTTTTTTTTCTTTTTTCTTCTTTCTTTCTTTTTTTATTCTTTTGTAAATTACAAGAATGAAATGAAGTGATATAAAACAATTTAAAAATAAACAAAACATAATATTTATTCTAATTTTGTTGATATGCTGCGGTTTTGACAAACGGTAATCAACAATAATAGAAAGTTATCCACTTTGAGAAATTAAAGAAAAAAAAAAGAAAAAGACGAAACACACTTCATTTATTATTTGGATATATATCTGTATATATGATTTGACTATATCATGAAGACGTCAACACTTGGGGGAAAGTACGAGATACAGTGGGCAACTAGCATGCAGCTGGACGATCTAGACTTCGCTGATGATCTAGCTCTTCTATCATATACGCGATAACATATGCAGGAGAAGACAACCAATGTAGCAGCAGTCTCAGCAGCATCAGGTCTCAACATGCACAAAAGGGAAAAGCAAGATTCTCTGATACAACACAGCATGCACCAATTGAATCAAACTTGACAGAGAAGCTGTAGAGAATGTAAAAACCCTTACATATTTAAGCAGCATCATTGATGAACACGGTGGATCTGATGCAGATATGAAGGCATGGATCGGTAAAGCAAGAGCAGTGTATATACAACTAAAGGACATCTGGAACTCAAAACAACTGTCAACCAACACACGTTACAATAATTGGCGACGGGGTAGAGAAAATTTTGAACCCTCTAATTGGACAAGATTCAGCATAATTATTTTGACCAATCAGTATCCAGATTTGCCATCGGCGTCTTTGGGAGTCATTGGTTGTTAATTGATTACAGTATTTCTCACTACCCTACTGATTCAGAAAATGACTATCCTTCCCGATCAATTGCAGCTACTACTAGATCGCCAGCAGCAGTGTTTCAGAGAGAGCCAGTTGAATGTTTTGGACAATTTACGCACGCGACTGCTAAATCTCCCATGTTTCGAAGATGTTAAAGAGATTGACGAATTAATTTCTCACTTGCATACTGAACTCGAGAATGACTTCAGGACATGTGAAGATGAAAACAAAAGCCTCTATGAATCCCTTATGACCAGTAATGCGAACGAGGCAGTCACTCATGATCCGCCCAGCGATCCAGAATTGTCCAATTCAGAAGCATGCCCTGTTGTGGGTTCAAATCCCACTGTGCCTGAAACATGTGAGGTATCCAGCTTACAAGAAGAACCCCTCGCGCCAGAAAATGTTTCCCGTGCATTAAATAATGGTCAGAAATCTAATACGAATTTCAAAGATGCTGTTTATTTTAGCGACCTATTACCCACTGATGGAATTTTGAAGAGGTTTGATGAATATGTTTCACAAGAATCAAACCTTAATGACCTCATGTCTGGTGTCGCTAATCCTCATCATCAAGTCAGTTTTAGTGAACCCTCTACTCAATGCGCGAAATATGCTTTAAATAGAGTCAGACTAACTGTTACTTGGGTATATGAGGACCCAACGTTATTTCGCGGGGGAGGACGGACGCAGAAAATTTTAAAATCCAGATGTTAACTCCGGATCTTCCAAAAAAAAGGGGAGGTGTTAGGATAGTCGGAAAAATATACCAATAATTATCGTGTTAAGTCTACGGTGGCCTTGGACCTTAAATGTACATTTCCTAATGGTCGATGTTTATTTCACTTGTTAAATATTGTGTAAATATTGTTCTCTATTTTATGGTACGATGTGGTTTGTTTGTTTGGCATATAAATAGAGTATGTCTGAAATACAATGATTCATAACTCAGAGGCCGTGACTTGCGTTCTTGACTCAACTGGTTGGGATAGACAGCGAAGCAGGGCCAATCAGGGCACTAGGTCGTCCACTACGTGTTTACGTGTCCACTGTAATCGATCGATATAAGCGCTGTGTATCAAAACCTGCAGTCACACATTACAACAAACACCGAGGTCAGAATTTTCAATATAAAAATCAAGACAGTTCTACTGTATGAGGCGTAAACCTGGAGAACTACGTAAGCCATCTTCCAGAAGATACAAAAGTTTATTAACATTTGTCTATGCAAAATACTTCGCACCCGTTCACCAGACACTATCAGCCACAACCTACTTTGGGGAGAACAAACTAAATCCCAGTGGAGGAAGAAATCAGGAAGAAGCGCTGGAGGCAGATATGACAGACATTGAGGTAAGCACTGAACTGCGGCACAAGACAAGCCCTCACATGGAATCCTCAAGGCCAAAGGAAAAGAGGAAGACCAAAGAACACATTACGCCGAGAAATGGAGATAGACATGAGAAAAATGAACAAGAATTGGATGGAACTAGAAAGGAAGGTCCAGGACAGAGTGAGTTGAAGAATGCTGGTCGGCTTCCTATGCTCCATTTGGTGTAACAGGCATAAATGTGTGAATCCTGAAATCTGAATAGTTGTTGAGAAACCGTGAAATAAACTAAGAAATTCGTTTTATTCTACAAACCTTGTTGTTCTTGTTCTGTTTAAATAGGAATCATGTTTCAACCAGGAATTAAACACTTTGGTTTACGAAAAAAGGCATAGTCTAATTACTGACTAGTAATTTATCGCCAAACGTTTCAACAAGTACTAATATATCATGAATTAAGTTTTAACTATCTATATAACATAGAAAAAAGGTTAACATCATAGTAACTAATAATTATATACTTAATAGTAGTTGGTTTTCAAATTGTTTAGCTGCATGTTTGTTATAACTTGCGACCCTGTGTGCCCAGCACATTGGGTAACGCAACGATACCGCCAATCAAAGAGCAGAGAATTATCGATCTAACCAGTGACGCATAAAACACGTACGAGCAGCCTAGATTCCTGATTGATCCTGCTTTCCGCCTAGCCCAGCCAGTTAAGTCCAGAACACCAATCACAGCCTGTGCGATATGAATCATTTATTTCAAGCATACTGGGTTTATATATCAACCAGACAGACTACAACGTACCATAAAATATAAAACAACATTTGTACAAGAATTAGCCAGATGTAGCTGTGAATGAGGGGTTTAGTAATTAATAGACAGGCCTTTGTATAGTGATCAATGCAAATTGCTTGATAATACTACCTTATGGAATACATTATGATGATAATAAGAACGAATAACAAATGAATGGGAAGAAAAAGTAAATTACCTCCCTTTGATATTTAGTATTTCATAAAAATAACTACCGACGTATTATTGTGAAAGATTCATATCTGGCAAATGTTCAAATCTTAATGTACATTTTGAATATACCCACTTTATCATTTGATCTTATTCAGAACATATTTTTGTATGCTTAGAATTTCTCGTTATGATATCTATGGAGATGTTTTCATTTCACCTTTAATCACTTTGTTAATTATGTGATCACAATCAATGGAAAAAACAACATCACAAATTACAGCACGATGAACACCATCACAATCACAGTTGATGGACAAACTC
The DNA here is from genome assembly GCA_944470425.2 of Schistosoma bovis. Taxonomy (NCBI): domain Eukaryota; kingdom Metazoa; phylum Platyhelminthes; class Trematoda; order Strigeidida; family Schistosomatidae; genus Schistosoma; species Schistosoma bovis. The sequence continues at coordinate 16,894,156 of OX103957.1, forward strand.
TAAAAAAATCGAAACTTTCAATTATCATACATAGATAGCATCATTGATCAACAAACAGGATCTGATGCAGATGTGTTTATAAACAATTGTCTTTATGAGAAACTCAATGTTCGTAGGTCGGATGCCATCAACAACAATCTTCTATGGGAGAGAACGAACCAGCTTCCAGCTGAATAGAAAATTAGGGAAATACGATGGAGGTGGATAGGATATACAGTGCGGAAATCATCAAACTGCATCGAATGCAAGCGTTAACTTGGAATTCTGAATAGAAATCGAAAAGGGGGAGACCAAAGAACACACTACGTTGGGAAACGGAAGTTGATATGAAAAAGACGAATAGCAAATGGAAAACATTTCCCAGGTCAGAGTTGGATGGAGAAAGCTGGTGTCTAGCCTATACTTCTGCACGAGTGGGAACAGGCGTAAGTAATTAAGTAAGTAATCCCAATCAATATATACTAAGTGATGATCATCTAATAGCTGCAATCCGATATAAAGACACATAATAATAATAATAATAAGTTGTAATCAAAGATGGTTGGTATCTAGCAGTAGAATCCAGGCCATGTGTTTCGTTCTTTTTGGGACTCGTCAGCTGGATATAACTGTATCTTAAAGCTGATCTTCACTCCTGAACTGGAATTCAGTACCGGTCGCTTCAAATGACATTAAGTTATCCACTTAGCTACCAATCCTTAATAGCCGCTAGCTTGTGTAATACAAAATGAATAATAATATGTGTTTTAGAGATCAAAGAGATCTAGAGAGGAGTTTATTTGTGCAAAGAGAAAAACACACATTATTTATTGGATAAGAGTATGAAAATACAAATAAATAAGATGTAATTTAATAATAATAATAATAATAATAATAATAATAATAATAATAATAATAACCTCATATACGTGTATGAAGTTAATCATGAAAGTAGTCAGATGATCCAATAAATAGAATTACGGTTCTCATTGTACCTTCTATTTGTGAAAAGATATTTCTTAAAAGGTATGAACCTCTGTACATGCACACAAAATTCGATTATTGTTATTATTATTATTACTTTTAAGACAATAAATATGAAAGGAAAATGTACAACTTCTCTGTGAATATAACACAATTATCCTATTGAACATACTACTACTACTAACACTATTACAAACAGTAGTATATTAACTTACTGTTGTTTTACTTGTATCTTTTTATTGTTATTTAGGACTGTTATTGATCAGTCTATTATTAGCATATGTACATCTTTTGCGAACTGTTTCGATATTGCCTGAAGTCACAAGCTTTATAAGCAAAGATAGATAGTAGTTAGCACTGGAATCTATCACAGGCTGTTTAAATCACCTTTAAATGGTAAGGTGATGTAGACAGGCTTTTACTCTGTCAAAGCTATAGTAAGTCTCACTGTACCATGAACTTTCCATCTATTCATGTATTTAGGAGGATATCCATTTTCCATTAATGTTTTATTAAACTGTAGTGTCAGTTATTATGCCAAGCCCATATACCTTATTCGAGCTTTCGGACATCCCATTCTATTCATTTTACTTGAGCCATACATTGACCTTGTTATTTATTCGCTTATCAATCTAGACTGTTTTTATATGAGCGTATATGTGTGTGCCCTTCTTATTCCATTAATCACATGTCTGTAGCTTTATTTTGTCTGACTATAAATATTGAGTAACGCTTGACAAAGATGGAGTTGGCTTCCCAGCCATCTTCCATACGTGTCATTTTTGCTTTGCTGTGCTTCATTCGCTTCATGTACGAAATATATGTATTCTCAAGTCCATTCGCGTTATCTGACTCATTTAATTCCGTTATTGGATAACGCGATTTAAGTCGACGATGATATACGAGAATCAGCGATAGCAAATCTTCCATATGCTCAAAATGGAGTCAGATCAACGGGAAGCTAAAAAACAACCTGACACTATCACCAACGGCGGCATTTGTACAAAATACGATCAAGCCTGTTAAATAGACACCTTATCAAACTCCGTTTGTATTGCACGAGGCAATTATTGAGATGGCTTACGAAAACTACGACGGAGCCTCCAGATGCTCTAAAGGAGTCAAAGAGTTCCATCCAATCAGAACGCAATGGAGCTTTCTAGAATATCAACGTGACATGCTACTATTGGTTAGTAGCATGACATGCCTTTTCGTAGATTGCTTGAATTATAATGTTGCTATAATTAACGCTAATATCTATAAATACCCATAATTTTCTGTACATTTTGATACTTGTCCAACAAGCACTTTACCCAGCTTCCTATTATCTTGTTATTTTGCGACTTTGGCGATTATAGAATTCGAGTGCTCAAGTTATATGCGGTATATTAAGAACCTAAGCTTATAGATATAACAGCAATAACTATAATAAGTAAGGTATTGATCTGTTCACGTTGGTCTTCTAAGAATGGATCGTTTGATTGAGCCATTATTATTCTTTAATCTTTATTATACTTTTCTCATCTTATCCTCCATTTCTAGTCTAGTTTACCTTTTATTTTCACGTATAAATGTTCTTAACAAGCATATTATGTATGATCAGATTGTTTGAAATGTCTTGCGCTAATACATCATCACAAAGTTTTGATAATCTTCGTTTTCTTATTACACTATCGAAATTTTTTGAAGGGACTAACTGCTTTAAATCTTAGTTTGTTGGGTCGTTTTTATATTCAGATCATATAATTGAGGTTTGGTCGTTACATTCCGTATATCTATAATTTTTTTCTAACAAGTTAACTACGTTATTAAACCCTTAAAAAAATAAAATGTATATTGATCTAGTTATAGAGGTTAGTTTTAGTGTTAAATTTCCTTTTTCTACGAAGAAATTTATGCTTTGTTTGGAGAGATCACGAGTTCACCTAATCTGAGAAGGGAACGAAGATTCTGTGACACAATAAACAGATAAGCTAACTTTTCCGAAACGTACCAGCCCCGCTAACCAGAGAGAAAGATGTCTATATTCGGAAAAAGGAAATATATTCTACAAGCAGCCAGAAGCACGAACAACAACAACAATATATATATAGCAGAAAATTGTCATTGGAAAGCGTTACAAAATAACATACTAAAAGATAGAACGAACTAATAGCGTTTAAGATCCTCTCAAGTGGGAAATACGACATAAAGGTGGAAAGAGGACTTTTCGCGCGAAAACAAAAAAGTCCAACTTTTGAAATAGAATTACAAAAATAAGGTATTTACTAAGTGAGTTCTGGGGATCTAACATCCCTAACATAATACAAGTTACTTCTGATTTAGTATTCTTGGAATCTTCTGGAAGATTCTTTGAACTGTTATAAGTTATTTTTTCATAACCATTTAACCTTTTATAATCTAATAAATGAATTATGCATTCCACTCAGTTTACTAACAAAATGTATTAGACTTATGATGAAAGTTTTCTAATGGGATTTATACTACTTACAAGTAATCAAATCAACTAGTTTATATTTGTATATCATCGATCAGTTATTGCAGTTTGTCAGTGTGTGTTGAATTAATAGAAATATATACACATATTGAATAAGATAAAACGGGTTTATAAATGGTTGCTACAATTAATTAACCTGAGTATTCTGTTTTTTTAATGAATTAGATTAATTGTTGAACGTATTTATCAACTGTAAATTACCCAACTAATATAGTTCGTGATGTAACGAGATTTTTATTTTGACAATTATTCTAAAGCCGAATATAAGTTTTCATGGTTGAGTTCATGAGTCGATTTAGGCTAGATAATCATGGAAAACCTGGGAGCACTGGATGACCGTTTCGTCCTAGTATGGTACTCCTTAGTAGTGCACATCCAAGATCCCGCACGTGGGTCTCGAACTCAGGAGTGGTAGCCCCGTGCTTCGACGTTTTCAAATATAGTCTAACTTAGATCGATTCATGAATTCAAACACTAAATTTGTTACAATCTCCAAAAATTTCCATTCCAAATATAAATTGTTAATGAAAATTTTTTGGGATGACCAATTCATTGGTTTTCTTTGATAAAAAAGTTATCATTGAATACACAACATTCTAAGTGACTGAAGACAGTCGGCAGAAAACTATGTATTCTCATCAGCTTCGCGTATTCTCATTCCTGAAGGAATTAATGCTCCCTCTGTGGTTCTAACTTACATCACTGAACTATATAGTCTGAACTGTTTATCTTAGGTTACGTGGGTAGCAACTGGCCTTCTGTAGCAATGAGATACTAATATTGAATGATTAGTGCCTAATGTTTGATTAGTCTTACAAGTATTCACTGAATTCTAACATATAATTTACAATTACGCTTCCAGTTTAAATGAGTCTATATCATATGCAATTTATGTTTGTGTTAAAACTTGTCAATTTTTTCCGAAATCCCAGTCGTCAATTGTTATAACTTGTCAGTTGAATGCTACTTCTTATATCTGGTCGTCGCTGATTGTTGTGCCGGAAACACTCGAAGCGAGGGACCTCTGCAATTCCCACGACACGAAATTAAGAACACAAAGACTGGTTTAAGTGAAGATTTATGAACCCCAAAACACACGACGACCTTAGTCGAAAATACACTCATTTATATATTGATTGTACACCCATTTTGATTAATAATCCGGATGAAATCACATATATAACAAAATCGCATGCTAAGCCAAGTTCATGTTCATGTTTAATACAAGAATATCGTATGTTATACAGAACCAAGTAATTAAAGTGAATACACTTCTATATGGTTTAAAAACTTTTCAAGGCTAGAAAGAGGTTCGGAGGTTCTGGAATCATAATGCATAGGGTAGAGGAATCCATCCATATGACTCCATAATAGTCCACCTCTCGAGCCATGATATGGTCGTAAAACCTCTTCAATCCTCGACCACATAGATTCGATATACAGAAGTGACAACTTCCCTCATACCCATAATAGCACAGTTAAGCCTGTTACTCTCAATGGAGCATAGGCCACCAACCAACATACTCCAACCCATTCTATCACCGACCTTCCTTTCTAGTTCTATTCAATTTTTGTTCATTTTGCTCTTGTCTGTCTCCATTTCTCGGCGTAATGTGTTCTTTGGTCTTCCTTTTCTCCTTTGTCTTTGAGAATTCCAAGTGATGGCTTGCGTTATGATGAAATTGGATAATTATTACATTGAATCAAAACGGAAGTAAATCAATCGAAAATTGACTTTTCTTTCCATCATATCAGTTTGATAGTAGGCAAATAGAAGTAATTGAACTTTAGATCAGCTAATTTCATCGATAATCTTCATTTTCTAGTAAACCAGTACTGAAGGGTTCTTTGGCGAGGCTCTAGTTTATGAACGACCTTTGAACGAATCCTAAATGACCTTGACAAATATTAGCCAATCAGCAAACAGTGAGTATAGAGTAGAAATATGTTATACAAAACCAAGGAAATAAAGTGGATACACTTCTTATACGTGGTTCAAAAACTTGTAAAGGTTAGAAAGAGGTTCACAGGTTCTAAAATCGTAATACATGCAGTAGAGCAGATCACCCATACGGCTACAGAATAGTCGGCCTCTGGAGCCATGATAAAGTCTCAAAAACTCTTTTAGCCTCGACCGCATAGCTCCAATATTGTTCGTGTGCACTCCGCTGGTTGAGTGCATAAAATTCTACTTGTGGATAACGACATGATGCACATAACCAAGCCTATTTTTTGGAGTCTGTTTGCTCTCCAAACATCCGTGTATATTGTAATACCTGTCTGCAGCCAGTATTACTGGTGCTTTTATTATCCAGCTCGTGATAATTGTCATAGTTTGCCTTAGTTAGCAACCAAATATAGGGTTTTCATCATGAACTGACATAAGCTCTAATGCCAGAAATCTATTTAGTTAAAAGGACGAAAGGCTTCCGCGTTAAAATCAATGATCTGTTATCTTATACCTGATTGATTTGTCCACAAATTATAGTCTCACTGTTTTATCTGTTATAACCGCTCAATTATCACGTTTTGCACAAAATTCTCTGTGAATCGATCATACGTTAGCATTAAGCACTGTCGTTGGCGCCGTAACCTTGAAATCTCTAAAACGCTTCTGATTGGCTCGTCCATAAATTAGAGTCTTGCCTCATAAACATTAATTAACTTTAATTTTGTAATTCATTTAAACAATCTAAATGAACATTTATCATTTGGATAATTAAACCTTGTTACATAATATTCAAACAAATTTTTTTTATGATTATTATCGCCAATATCTCATTAAAACAAATAAAACCGCTTCTTTTGTTCAATATTCTCAAACAAACATTATGGATTAGCCTGTTTCTTTTTCAACAACAAAAAAAAGAAAACAAAAGAAAAGAAAAGTTTTCTATATAAAATAACGAAACTGAAACATAAAAAAAGAAGAAAGAAAAAAGAAAAAAGAAAGAAAAAGAAAAAACAAAAAGCAAGAACACACTTTCAAAAATATTTAATTAATAATTCAATTGTAACTTATCAATTTATTCTTACTATTTTGATACATTCTATACAAATTGACAATAAGATTAAATGATCATAAAATGTGTATACAATTATTTTAATGAATTAATTACATTAAAATAATGAGATTATAATTTATGAATGAATCAATGAGAAGTGTTTTGAAGGAGTTCAAGGTTATGTATGGTGCCAATTTCAATATGTGATGGTCATGGTTGATTTTTAAAGAGAACGTGATAATTGAGCGGCTATAACAAATCAGATTACTAAGAAGTTCATTTATTTATGACTACGGTAATCAAATGATTGCTACACTGTATGCAGACTATCAGGATATGATTGTTTTTCGATGTTATTTATATTAGTGGAAGAAGTTTGATAGAATAGAAATTTTATTCGCTCGATCTCGATTGAGACTATGGTAAATCATGATAATTGTTGTGAATCAATTAATAAAAGGACCAGTAACACTGACTTCGACATTTGCAGACGTTACTGAAGCTTCAACTGTACAGTGGTATGAGTATTACAGAGATATATGTGCAATGAAAATGGTAAGTTTACACGAGTCGTTTGAAAGAATCGTTGAAATAGACGAAACAATAGTCAGGGAGCAAAAATTTAACAGAGGACACTTTCAAACGGTCAGAAACCAACAGGTAACGATAATAATACCAAATATACGGGAACATGTGCAGCCACGTACTACAATATATACAGACGGTTGAAGAGCGTACAGATGACTGCATCATGTCGTTAATCACAAGTGCCATTCTGTCGATCCTACAACCGGATTTCACACTAACAATGTTGAACCTATGTGATCGAGGATGAAAGAGAGACCGACTATTATGGTATTATATGGATGAGTTCCTCTACCCTATGTATTATGATTCCAGAACCTTCGAACCTCTTTCTAGCCTTGAAAAGTTTTTAAACCATGTAAAAGTAGTGTATTCACTTCAATTCTTTAGTTTTGTATAATATATTTTTACTTTATATCAGCTGTTTTCTAATTGGTTAATATCTCTCAAGGTCATTTGAGATTCGTTCAAAGGTCGTCCATAAATTACAGTTTCACCAAATACATACTGGTTTAAAGTTTGCTTCAATCTAGAATATTCTCAAACTTTGATTAACCTTCATCTTTAATTTAAAATCATTCTAGTTTGGTATAACAAATCAAACACTTCATTAGATTTGATTCATTATTTTGTAATAATCAGTATAACCTTTAACATTGAACAAATTAATTTGTTTATCTCGACCCGACACTCTAAGACTGATCAACTCAGTGATGACATTTTCAACTGTAATACATAGAGAAAAAAAACTAAAGTTTCTAATGTTCTGAAACGTATCAATTTCCTTAACAGCTTTTGCCTAATAATAACATACTATCTGAAACCTATGCTCAAAGACTTCTTAACGAACATCTTCAATCATTGTATAATTAAACAATAGACATTATGATGTTCAGTCACTAAGTCAAATGGTTTAACTCGTAAAGTATTATCAAGATTAAGTGTTACATAACACAACATTGTTTACTGCTAAATAGTCAATTTTGCATAATATTTGGATTTCATATAGATTATTAGCCTACTAATCATGAATGTGTTGTATATTCTTATTCGTTCAAAAAGAAGATTATTAGAATGTATCAGATAAGTGTAATGTGTTTATAATTGATTGATCACTAGATAATGATCAATGTTATGTATATCAGATCTTTCTTAATATCAATAGAATTCTATCGGTCAATTATCAATATAGCCACTAATCTAGATATATTAACATCATGTACATCATATAAAGATACAAGTTAGTGGTTAAGACTAGTTGACAGAAAACTCTTGTTTACAATCTGTGTAAATGATTTCATTGATAAGGGAATATTTTCCACTTAATTATAATGATATTCATATATTCTGTTTATTTCATGTCTTGTTTGGTTATTAGGTAATCACTTACTAATATGATTATTTGTATATAACCTCTTTTATCTTGATTAGAATTACTGATAACTATTACATCATCGATCTTACACAACATCACTGTTTTCCATTAGATAAGTAACTACATTTATCGGTACATTTTGTATTCTATTCCTCTTAATATATAGATGAATAACCTACAGATCACTTTACAATATTTTTTTACATGAGTGTTTATTATGTTAAATGATGTAATTCATGGAAAACATTATTGATCAACTTTACCCCTATTATAACTTGTGACCTTTTACGTAATGATAACGCTAATTAGGGAACATTGAATTATCGATTGGATTAATGACGCATAAACTTGTACGAACAGTCTAGAATCTTCATCGGTCCTGTTTCCTGCCTAGCTCTGCTTCTTAAGTTCAGAACACCAATCTCAGCCACCGCGATATGAATAATGTATTTTAAACATCCTGGGTTTATATTCAAACCAAACAGACCACATCATAACATAAAATAGAAAATACACATTTGTACAAGATCTAGCCAAAAGTGGCTGTGAATTCGGGAGACGGCAATTAATAAACTGGGCATAACTCAAGAACGGTTTATTGTATATTGTATAGCTCATAGGTTAAAATAAAGCTTATAATAAGAGGAATGTGAATATATACAGTTTAGTTACTTAACAATTATACAACAAAAATATATAGAAAAAAGAGAAGGAACTAACGATATATATTTTGATGAATGGTCCGTAGTATAGTAGTTATGTAAGAATCAAGAGACCAATGTTGAGAACAAAAAAAAAATACAAAAGGAATTGAAGAAATACGAAAATAGTTTATCAAAGTTCTGCTACAAACTCACCCTTATACAGATGGTCAATGAAATGAAAGTGGTTGTACAAACGTTTTTGGACGTAAAGGTTAGGTTTGTGAACATGGATTGTAGTGGATTTAACAAGATGCAAAAGACGCACTCGTAAACCATGTGGCAAATTTGATGCGCATTACTGAAGCCATTAGAACCCATGTTGACAAACCAAATCTTTGCATCCAAAGAAAGTTTGTACAACCACTCTCACTTCATTGGCCATCAGTATAGGGGTGAGTTTGTAGCAGAACTTTGATAAACTATTTTCGTATTTCTTCAATCTTTTTTGTATTTCTCTTATTCTCAACATTGGTCTCTTGATTCTTACATATCTACGATACTACTGACAATTCATCAAAATATTTTGTTATTTCCTTCAACTGACTCATGATTTCAACTATTGCAATTACTACAATCTCCACAAAAACCTTCTGATACAAATCAACATATGTTCACTAGTGACTGGTTTCAAGATGTATATCCTAGCGTTCTAGTGAGAAGCAGTGACCAGAGGAATTCAACTGGGTCTGTTGTGAGATAGTAACTCACTGATGAAGACAGTGGTAGATGTGTCGCTCAATTTCGTGGGTTAGTTTAAGTTAGACATTAAAACTGTTGGATGTCAGCCACATCAATTGTCTAGATGTTAAAAGCTGGCGAGAGATACCGATAGGTCCTGGTTTCGAATCCCGCGGAGCGGGATCATTTATGGGCACTGCTGAAGAGTCTCACAATGGGACGAAGCGGCCACCCAGCCCTTTCAGGTTTTCCATGATGGTCTAGCTTCAATACACTCATGATCTCAACTATTGAAAATACTACAATCTCCATAAAACCCCTTCTGATACTATACTACTGACCATTTATAAAAATATTTTGTTATTTCCTTCTCTTTTTTCTATATATTATACAACACAGCAACTGCTTGAATTTCCAATAATTACTTTGATTATAATTAATCCTCTTGCTTTCAATTTGTAATCGATATGTCACTATATAATTATTACGTAACGTCGTCTACTCTATATTTTCGATGGTTGAGATCATAAGTCAGATGATGCTAGACCACCATGAAAAACCCGGAAGCACTGAATAGTCGTTTCGTCCTATTGTGGGACTCCTCAGTAGTGCGCATTCACGATCTCGCCCCCTGCGAGATTCGAACCCAGGACCTATCAGACTCATGATGTCAACCATTGAAATCACTATAATATCCGTAGAACCCCTTCTGATATTTGTATATATTAGTTTAGAGACATAATGTAAAAATAATTGAAAATAAATTTCTTCACTCGATTGATTCCTTCTTTATTTATCAAATGTCAAAATCGGAATTTTCACTATATAAAAATATATGTATAGTATTAGTTCATAAATGGTTCCTGTTATATCCTAATGAAGATTAAATTACGAGTAATTTCTGAGGCTTTATTGTGTATAAATGTTACTTTTTATTTTATGATTCGTTGCAGTCTGTTTAGTTGATATATAAACCCAGTATATGTGACATAAATGATTGGCATGGTGGAGACTGCTAGGCGAGCAAAGGACCAATAAGACTCTGGGGCTGATCAGACCGATTGGACGTCATCAGTTATGTACAGTACAAGAGAGAATAATCCATATTTTGATGGACGTATAAATTACTTTATAATAAACCATCCTCAAGACACAACACTTCTTAACAGTTATCAATTATTATTGTCGTCGGATTAATATCAACTTCTCAATTTATTGTACTTTTATGTATCCTATCATAATTTAACACAATTCACAATGAGAAGTTTTCAAATCATTCTATAGATATCAATTCTAACATTGTTATTTACAACTTATCATCTTGATATTATAAGTTTTTGGTTGAGATCATGAATTAATTGATGTTAGACCACCGTTGGAAACCTGGAAGCACTGGACGGCCGTTTCGTCCTAGTATGGGACTCCTCAGCAGTGCGCATCCACGATCCCGCACCCCGCGGCATTCGAACCCAGGACCTACTGGCTTCGCGCCTGAGCACTTAACCATTAGACCACTGAGCCGGCATCCAATGGTGTTAGTGTCTAACATCAACCAATCCACGAAATTGCGCGACCACCTTCCATTGTACTGAGGTAGATGCCTGTCTCTACCCGACACGGATTAGCTCCACTGGTCACGACTTCTCACCATTGGATGCCGGCTCAGTGGTCTAATGGCTAAGTGCTCAGGCGCGAAGCCAGTAGGTCCTGGGTTCGAATGCCGCGGGGTGCGGGATCGTGGATGCGCACTGCTGAGGAGTCCCATACTAGGACGAAATGGCCGTCTAGTGCTTCCAGGTCTCCAACGGTGGTCTAACATCAATTAATTCATGATCTCAACCAAAAACTTAACAATCTCCACAATCCCATTTTGATATTATAAGTTCGGTCAAATGTACATAATAATAGTGATAATAATAATCAAACAGAAATCACTGCTTTATTAAATAGGCATATTTAAAGAAGCATTTGAATAATAACTGATTCGATTACTTTAGATGATCATACTAAATATTAGTGATCATATTGATGATATGACAATGATGATGGTGATAATGATAGCGTAATGAAAATAATAAATTTACCCTAAAGGCTTAAATAAAACAAAACAATATTTATTGAATCACTTGATATGAAGTATGTTTACTTAATAAATTAGATTGATATCAATATGAAATGTAAGAGAATAAAGAGTTTGATTAAATAAATATACTGAGATTTAATCATTGAAACGATGAAATTTGTTGAGTTCTACGCTATTTTATGTGAACTAATCACCTTTAGCTGATTTAAACAAAATATGATTATTATTTTTTAAGTTCTTTAATAAATTTCTAACTTACTTATTTAAGCCTGTTCAGTCAGTTAGTCAGTCATCAACAACGTAGAACTTGTACGTACATATATCTGTTCGACTTGACATACCACATTAGCACAGCGATTCAGTGGTCGATTCAAATCCCGTAGTGGTAGAGGTAGTAAAAGTATAAGCAGTAATCGGAAAGATTAGGGTTTAAGGATGCTATTCAATAAGTATAATCCATTGAAATAAATTTGGAAAAAGTAAAAGACAAGGAGAATTCAAAAGATTAGAATTTGGAAGGACACAAAGAGTGGATTCACCCGCACCATCGCAAACGATTTTGAGCCATGTCATTCAGGGTCTCTAATCATCGGTTGCTATCATCTCGTGGTCCCCAACCCGGTAGTCTACACCTACCAATATGACTCAGTGACTTCATGGATTTGTGCCATGTTTTGGTCTGGCCGCCCCTAGATTTCTTCCAGTCTACTCCTACATCATAAAACATTGCACGTCAAGGCAGTTGGTGGTTGGGCATACGTAATACATGTCCCAGTCATCTCAACTGATGAAGTTTCACTGCTTCATCAATTGATTTGACATCCTTAACTAGTACCCGCTTTCTAACAACTGCACTACTTACTTGATGGTCCGAGGATATATGAGCAATGCTTCAAAGACCCTTCTATGATGTGTGCAGCCGGGAAGTGACATCAGTCCTCACACCCGTAATAGCACACTTAAGCCTGTTACTCTCAATGGAGCATAGGCCGCCAATTAGTATTCTCCAACCCACTCTGTCCTGGGCCTTCCCTTCTAGTTCCATCCAATTCTTGTTCATTTTTCTCATGTCTATCTCCATTTCTCGGCGTAATGTGTTCTTTGGTCTTCCTCTTTTCCTTTGGCCTTGAGGATTCCATGTGAGGGCTTGTCTTGTGCCGCAGTTCAGTGCTTACCTCAATGTCTGTCATATCTGCCTCCAGCGCTTCTTCCTGATTTCTTCCTCCACTGGGATTTAGTTTGTTCTCCCCAAAGTAGGTTGTGGCTGATAGTGTCTGGTGAACGGGTGCGAAGTATTTTGCATAGACAACTGTTAATAAACTTTTGTATCTTCTGGAAGATGGCTTACGTAGTTCTCCAGATTTCCGCCTCATACAGTAGAACTGTTATGACATTTGTATTGAAAATTCTGACTTTGGTGTTATTTTTCAATAGATACTAATATTAAACCATTATTAGTATAGAAATTGTATAATCTTATTGTGGATTTCAATAATTTTTTATTAGTGCATGAACATTCTGTGAGGATTGAATCCATTGAACCATTTTATTACAGTGGTTAGCAGAGAAATTAAGGAATATATATCTTGTCCAGTTCTATACTGGTCAGTTGAATGCATCAATATTTTGAGTGTTGATATTCATACTGCTGAATAGTGAGGATAACAGCATGAGCTAAACTGAGCGGTCGGCGGAGATCAAACTAATCGACTACTTCATATCCTTTAGTTGGATTTCTCCTAGACCAAAATGCTAGATATGAAAATTCGTTTAGAGCTGGACACTTTTATGTGCATTTATATGTAAATTGAACAAGCTACGACTTAAGCCTTGTGTATGTAGATAATGCAAAAGTTATGCATCGGGCTCAACCAAAAAAAACTAGAAGGACAATGTTCTATATTGACCGGAAAACAGGTCAATAAATCAAACGGAACTAGTAGCGAAGGAAGGAATGATCATCGGACTATCTTAGAGGGTGCTTTTGCCTATGTATACTGTATGAAGCAAATGGGTGAAAGCCTATGTATCAGTGACATGAGTGAAGCGCATATGTATCAAGAGAGAAGTAGGAAATACTACTGGAGATAGCGGTGACAGTCTACCCTCTTAAGGGGTGAGTATTTCTATATGCATGCTACGGAATTTATGTCTGAAAACTATTTTAAGTGTAATAATGCAACATATACTTGTTCAAGGTGTGAGGCTCAGGCTCAAAGACTCAGCGGTTGTCCTAATTTTCGCCAACAAATCTGTACACATGAAGAGTATGTGTATTTCATAGAATGGTTCTCAGGAAAAAAAAGTCAACCGACTTTATTTTAAAAGACTTAAACAACCACAATAAAACTAGCATATCACTGAAGATCAAACCCAGTACCTTTTACCTTAAACATCACTATATTATTAACTAATCTACCCTGAATCAAGTCAACTTCTAACTTACTTCGAATCTCATAGAGATTAGAAATTAGATATAGATTGAATTAACCAATCTTAAATCAAACAAAATCTCTACAGTCCATTTCATTACTAGTTACAATTCAACTAGTCTAACTATGATGAATTAATTATGCATAATAACTGAATTTAGTTACTAACATACTTTCATAATCTTCTCATAACTAATCATAATATTGAAGAGAATAAAACAAACACTGTAGAATTTCTGTTTAAGAACACACTATAAACATTTTTTCTCCCCAGAAAAGCCGAAGATTTATCATACGAAGAAAAAAAACATGAAAAAACAAATAAAGGGGAGGAGGAGGAGGAGGAGGAGGAGGAGTCGAAGGAGGATCGCGGGGGGTGGCGCAACTAGTTGTAAACATTAATAGAGATGATAATAAATCACACTTAAGGATTGCCAAAATAAATAAGAAAAAATAAAAAAAAAGAAAAATAGGAAAAGAAGAATATTCATGAATTATTTATTATGAAACTAAATAAATAATAATAAATCAAATGATTATTATCAATATTATTTATGCTTTGGTCACCAAAATGTTGGTAAAAGTAGAAAAAAAAACTAAAACAAAAAAACTAGTATGTCAGGGAATATTCCTTGACAATTGGTTTTTCGGCGAGACTATAATTTATAGATCAATCAATTAGGTTGTGTTATAAGATAATAAGTCTTGGATTTTGGCGTGAAATTCATTCATACATTCCATTGAATAAATCGATTCATGACATTATAGATATTGTGAGTTCTTGATGAAAATCTTGAAATCTAATTCTTAACCTTAATTATTAACTGTAAATCATAATTCTTATTCTTCAAACTGTTTTATAATTCTCATTTAGCTCTAGTAAGAAGGTAAACACTTTCAAAGTCACTTTAGCATCACTCAAAGATCGTCCATAAATTATAATCTCACATGTTTTTCTTAACTTTGTTTTTGTTTTCATTATAATTCTACTCATATAAATATGTGTTTAATAATAATAATGATCATATTGACACTAATCTAATGATAGAGTTAATGAAGATTTGTTGCTCAGTTCAATGATTTTGATGAATTTTTATTTTTTTTTATTTTTGAGCTGGATAGTTTGATTGTGAAGGTTTCGTTGTTATTCTCATTGATATTATCAGCAGAAACTTGATTGATTCTTGTTGATTAATCAATATAGAGGTGTACAAAACAAGTTGTGAATGATATTTGGAAAAAATTTGAATATATCACTTCTACTTGAAATTTATACTAATGATATCGTTTAGAACAACGATGAAAGCTTCACGACTGAATCCTCCAGCTTAGAGAACAAAACTCCATCGTAATGATTGAGTGTTACATCATGATGTCAAAAATTAGAAATAATAATAATAATAATGAAGTGTTGAACACTTACTATGAGACAAGGAGATCCTGATTTTGATCGCTAATGAGAGAGTATATGTGTATTATTGAGAAGTTTCAAAGTATGATGAAATACTGATTAAATGTTTTCCAGTTTTCAGTTGTTATTTAACTATGATGTGAATTCTGAAATTCAAAAGTATTTATGGAAATATTTGCTAATGATTTATAAGCCAATTAAAAGATGAGTAGGGGGGGACTAATATACAGTAATGCTAATTCTTATAGTTGGTCATATAATATACCCTAGTGAACCAGGATAATCTTACACTGGTTTACAGGAAAACCAGAAAACATCCAGACTTTCACGTGATAACCCAAACAGTACAGCTCAATTCCGCTTCACAAGAGAACTAGACACTGTATAGGCTTTAACGCTACAATTTGAATAGTACAAATCAATCCTGTGGCGCAACCACCAAGCACCCTGTTGGATCATTCTCATCATTCATGTCACATGTATAGTTATTCCGATCAATGATCTCGTGAATCAATAATGCACAGCACGAACAGGCCAAAGTTGACCTATTCCGCCTGCACGACAGTCAAACTCATTAATGGTGACATGCCTTACAATGTCCCAATGACAATGGCACTTGAAAACACTGGAAAGCGACCACCAGTATGAATGAAATTGGTTAACCAGCAAACTAATTTTGTACATGAACAGTCAGCAAAACTTGACAAAATAATGCCAAGCCACCTACAATAGCAATGGCGAACCTCCAGTCTCATATGAGACCTTCAGCTCTACATAGCAATAAGAAGAGTTCGTGGATTGAATAACACACTTTTTGTTTCGCTTTTTTTGTTATATTAACCCAATTCACATATCCATATGACCGATCATTTCTGGTTTCTAATCAGCTGTTACCGCTTTTAATCTGCTAATTTCTTCGAATACTCTAAATTCTTGTTTTTAATTTATATCCTACTTCAATTTCATCTTTGTTGTATATCGAGTTCGCAATAGATCCTATACGTATTAGAATAATCTTGATTGTTTGTATGGAAAACTTTCTTTCAGGTCAATTGAACTTCATATTCCACTATTGAAAGATAATGTATGAGAACTGATATGAATCCAAATATTATGAGACCGTTACGTAATCGTAAACATAACATTACTGTTGCTTAGCAACAAAAGCAGAGCAAAAATTTTAAAGAAAAGACTTTTACCGAACGGAGAGTTCAACCAGTTAATCATAATCAACCTAGTGTTGACTATTTCGATGGATTATAATCAATGGGCGATACAACAAAAACAATGACAGGTTCAAGGTCAACAAGATCCAATCAAATTCGAAGTCTACAGGAGAAGTTGTGAACCACATGTGGAGAGATTTGAACACTTCCCTTCTACCTGAAGTTTGTGATGATTCCGTTTGGAAGAACGATGAAAGCTCCACGACCAAACCACCCAGATCAGCGAACAAAACTCCATCAAAATCATCCATCTGAGCTACAAATCTCCACCACTATAAATTTCAATGTGTTACCAAATATAGTATTATATTTCTCTTATTTTCATTTATTTCACTGTTCAAAATATCTCTAAAATCCCTCCTTAGTTGTTCCATTATTATACACTTTTTAGAACTATATGGACAGAAGATTTTTCTAAATTCAAGTATATTTGGTGATCATCATTCTACACAATCATACACCCATATTAAACGGTAATGATAGGTGGAAACAAAAACGAATGATTCCAGTTAACAATCAAGCTTTTAAAGAGTTCATATCAATCAGTAGCCAAATTGTCAGAAGAATACCAAAATATTACTGAGTAATTTAGTTACATTTGTTAGCTAAGGCTGTTATTCTGAAGATCGTTAAATTATTGATTAACAGATGTTGAATACAACCTGTTTGATGTTATTTTTGAATCTGTCGTTGGTATATAAAATTGATCCTCATCTATAGCCTTTTCTTCTTCATTATATCAAGTTGTGTCAGTATTGTCCCATTGTAACAAGTGGTAAGTATCAGTTTTTTCTTAATCACAACAGGCAAGCAGATCATAATTGTACCAAATAAACTGAAATATGAATATAGATGAACTGTTAGGTTAGATTTAGTAGACATTTAGTTATATGTGATTCACGGAAATTTTCGCAAAGTGATTACAGAAAAATTACAAAAATTTGTTCGTTTTGATGTTTTAATGCATGAGAATAGGCAAGAGGTAAGTACAAAACTTGCAAAGAGTTACAGTGTTAACGCAATACATATACATAACCTTGAATCGTGCATTTACACCTTCCGATGTGTTCTGCATTTTGAACTGTTTTCTCGATTGACCTCCAAGTGTTGTACCTGTTGGGGACGTTAGTTCCCCAAAACTCACTTGGAAAAGGACCTAATTTTTTTATTTTATTTAGAAAATTTGAATCTTTATTTTCGCGCCAAAGGTGCTCTTGTCACATTCATGTCGTATTTCCCACTGGGAAATATCTTAAATGCTATTGGTCCGTTGCGTCTTTTAGTATGCTATTTTGTAACTTTCCCCAAGGACGGTTTTTGCACTGTATATATACGTTTGGAATTGTGTTTGTTGTTATCGCTCGTTTTCGGCAGTTTGCAGAATATACTTTCCCATTCCAAGCTTGGACTTCTTCCTCTAGTTAGCGGGGCTGAGACTCATCAAATAGTTAGCTTACTGGTCTTGGTCACTGAGTTTTTGTTCTTGTTCGCAGATCAATTGAACTCGTGTTAGCTTCAAACCTAACACTATACAGTGAAACTCTTTAATTTGTTCAACATTTGTTGTAACTTCGAATTCACATTCCATTACACATTACTTACAAACATCTTTGTAAGTAGCGTTCACTATATTACTATTATTTCTTTATTGATATTACTTGATACATAGATTCAAAGGAAAATATGACTCTAATCATCATGTTTTATTTAATCAAACAACAACTAACTAACTACACTAGATAATTGTCACTGGATGATTTCAAGGAATAAACAAAAACAAACTCAATTACAACATCGATAATAGTTAATGGATTAAAATAGTTTTAGTGATTCGCTATTTATTCTTCTTATTTTTTTTCTCATGTTCATACTAAATAAATCTAAATTACGTAATGTAAACTTAAGTTACCAACGGGTAAAACTATTTTTTCTATCATTCTCTCTACATTAAGTGGAATAAAGGAGAGAGAGAGAGAGAGGGAGAGAAGAGGTAGGGGGCAGGGGAGTAGGGAGGGAAGGGAAAATTCATTTTGGAAACATCATGTAAGAATGTTTTTCTGTTGTTTTTCGTTGTTGTTGTTGTTGAGTTGTCTCATTTAAACAACGAAACATGATTAGTAAACTTGAAATTGAACTGTGAACAAGCTATCAATGGACTATTCTTTTTTCTAATGTAGTGTATTTAAGAGAGAAAAAAAGTACCATTTAATTTGTGGAATATCGAAATGTTTTGAAATTGTTACATTGAAATGAAAGTTGGAAGTGAATTTAAAATTGTTTTATCCAACTAGTTAGCTGGGGTTATTTTTTAAAATTTGAAATCTTGTAGATTGTTAATTAATTTTTCTTACATCGTCACATGTCAGTCTGTAAATCAGTGTATCTTATCCTTGTGAATCATGTCTGATCGTAGTAAAGGTGGTAAAGGTTTGAGCAAAGGAGGAGCTAAGAGATATCGCGAAGTACTACGCGACAACATTCAGGGTATTACATTTGTTGTCATGTAAATAAATATTTGAATAAATAAGTTAGAATACAGTTAACAGGGGAATGTAGGAAATGAGTTTCGTTCTATTCAGGACTGGTTAACTGAAATCACCTATATCCTAGTGTTGATGATCCCCATTAAGTTGTTAATCCAGTATCAATCAAATTTCAATCCGAAATTTAAACGAAGAGATAAATTGAACACATATTAATGGTGATATCTAGGCCTTATGATACCTAGAGAAAAAGTATCGATCACCATTAGGTTCTATAAAGATTTCAATCACAGGACTTGGATAATAGTTATCTAGTGCAGTTTAGCCAGGAGTAATTAAGCAAATTGTAAATATCACTTTGACTGCTAACTTTCATATAACATATCATAGTTTCATTAAAGTAGAAGACAATCATTCTTTATAAGTTATTGCACAATTTTCTAGATTATCACTATTCATTTAATCTGTGCTCTCAAGTTTCACGATGATCCAACTTGACATTCAAGCTGTCGTAGAGTCTATCACAAACTTATGTACAGAAAATAGTAGACTTAGGAATAGAAGATTATTTCAATAAGGTATACTAGTGAAATATGTATTCATAAATTACAATAGGTTTGTGCTTATTTACCATATACACTTATGCTTGAGTAAAAGGTTTCGCACACTGTCACAACTACCATATATAATTTCATCAGTAGTATTAGTACGAGTAGTAGTAGTAATAATGCTACTCGCGAAAATTCTTGTAAGTAGTATGTAGGAATATGCGACTTCAAAACTGTCACATTCGTCAGATGGAGAGAGTAGAATCAGCTCGTAAAAGTCATGGAGTCATTTAATGATCAAGAATCAACAATAACATTTTTTGATTGAATTAATTAACCTAACCCAGTTAAACATCGAACTATTGATTACAATCTTATAATCTATTCAGCAATGCTGGAAAGTCAATAATAGTGATAGTGTTAATTATTGATTTTAATGGGGAACCAATATTTCATTTTCCAAGTTGTAATGAGATGTATTTAACTTACTGATTATGATTGAGAACAAAACAGATTTCAAATTAAGAGTAAGTTAGGAAAAGACGCTATGTATAGATAGAATACACATTGTGGAACTCATCAAACTACATCACAAAGCAAGCTTTAACTTAGAATACTCTAAATAAGTAAAAGAGGCCGGCTGTAGACAGACATCAAAGAAATAAATGATATTTGAGAAAAACTAGAAAGAAGAGTCCATGATAGAGTGAGTTGAAGATTTCTGGTCGGCAAACTATTTTATACAAAAAGTAATAGACGTTAGTAAGTTTTTGACTTTAGATAAATTGATATTCTAATGTGATATAATCAACAGATTTGAAGTAAGTTTCCATTATGAACCAAATATTTAAATCTCAAAAGAGGTAATGAGCTGATTAAAGTTATGTGGTGAACGAGAACACAAGTGGAGGATAACTTGATGTATATGAACACTAAATTACAGAATCTGACAACAATACAGTAAATAATTCATTTGCAAAATATCCGTCAATTGTTTCAGACTTTATCGTTACTTCATTTCCATATCAATCACTCTCTATTTTCTTTGATCTTCTTAACCTTCTGCCTCCAGGAATTCTACTTTCGATTGGTAATATGTACTACTTATATCTATCAACATCAGTAGCACACATCACCGTTATATTTGTCACTCATATTTTATAGTCAATATTACATAAATTTCAAAATGGCTATTTTCCTAAGTATAACTAAGCAAATTAAATAAGCTCCAAATCAATTAAACCATGAATTAAAACTAGGTTTTGTTCAAAGGACCCCTATAGTATTTCATTAATGTGTTGTTGCATGGAATAGCATTTAATGTCTATTTATTGAGTAGTTGATGGAAGTTCACATCAATTGGTTCATTTTTTTTCATATCCAAACATTCTAATTCTAACGTCAATTTCACTCGGAATTGGTGGATTTCAACATACAGCTGGAGAATATGTGACAGTCAACTACTTGGAAATTAGTCATTACTTATTTGTTTGTATTTTCCCATTGATGTTTAAGACTGTAATTGATCAGTGTGTTAGTGTCATATGTGCATCCTGTGCGGACTGCCTTGATATTACCTGAAGTCACTGCTCGCCACTATCCATCTTTGCTTATAAAGCTTGTGACTTAAGGCTATATCGAGACAATCCGCACAGGATGCACATATGACAATAACAGACTGATCAATCGAAGTCCTAAATAACAATGGGAAGATACAAGTGAATAATACCAAATGAAAATACCAATTTAATTACTCATTTCAACTTGAAAATGATGATTTTTGTGTCAAGTTTTCATTAGTTTTTGTACTTTAAATATCAGTTTCCTTTTTTGTTTAAAAATTATTGTTTTTTAGGATCAGGAAATTGAAGTTAATCAAATCAAATATAAATATAATTGTATCATTTATAAAACAGAACTATTTTTTTTGTTTCAATGGTTAAGATCATGAGTTAGTTGAAGCTAGACCACTACGGAAAACCTCGAAGCACTGGAAGGCCATTTCGTTCTATTGTGGGACTTCTCAGCTATGCGCATCCACAAACTCGCCCCCTGCGAGATTCGAGCCCAGGACATACTGGTTTCGCGCGCGAGCACTTAACCGCTTCAAGTGACTCATGATCTTTACCATTGAAATTATTATAATATCCACAAAATCCATCTGATATTAATCAATATATGCTCTCTAGTGACTGGCTTCATGAAGTATTTCCTGGAGATCTAGGGAGAACTAGTGACCAGTGGAGTTCAACCAGGCCTGTTTTCAGATAGTAACTCACTAAAGACAATGATGGATGGGTCGCTCAATTTCATAGATTAATTGAATCTAGACATTAATACCGTTGGATGCCGGCTCAGTGGTCTAGTGGTTAAGTGCTCGCGCGCGAAACCAATAGGTCCTGGGTTCGAGTCTCGCAGGAGGCGAGGTCGTGGATGCGCACTGCTGAGGAGTCCCACAATAGGACGAAACGGTCGTCCAATGCTCCCAGGTTTTCCGTAGTGGTCTAGCTTCAACTGTCTCATGATCTTAACCACTGAAATTATTATAATACCAACAAAACCCATCTGATGCTTGTTTGTTGTTGAAAATTTTATGGGTAAACACTAAACGAACCAATCAAAATTCATGATTCAGCTAACCAATCATAAATGAGATAAAATGTAATCAAATTCTTATTTATGATTGGTGGATTCTATTTTTATTCAATTCAACGTTTACAATGTATTAAAATTGAAATCTAACAACGACAACGGTAACAATAACAACAACAAGAAATAAGCCCAAACGTTAGCAAAATGGATAAACTTTTATAAAATAATCTATATAAAATCAATGTTATTATGTCATAAAAGCAATGTGTTTTGTTATGGTTAAGCCTATCTCCAAAATGGATGTTCTATAACTAATTAAAAATAAATGAATCAACTATTTGATATACTGATGAAACAAACTCTTATTTGTAAGTATTTAGTGTTCTTTTTGTTTTATGTTCTTAGTATTGTATTATATTTATTCATATGTTAATGTGTAACAATAATGTATAGTAATACAATATATGTTGATAAGTATCAGTTGTGAGATGGTAAATCACTGAGGATAATGATGGATGTATCTCTCAATTTTGTGAATTAGTTGAAGTCAGATATTAACACCGTTGGATGTTGTCCAGTTCAGTGGTCTTGAGTTTAGGCACTGGCGCGAGAAGCTGATGGGCTCTGGGTTCGAATTTCGAAAGATGGGATCATGGATGTGCACTGTTGAGGAGGCCAACAATAAGACGAAACGGCCGTCCATTGCTTTCAGGTATTGCATGGTGTTCTAGCTGTAATGAGCTCATGATTTCAACTGCTGAATATATATTTTCTGAAAATAGTTACATAATCCATGCTGATTCACATGTATAATCAGGTAGATGATATATAATGGAGTGAAAAAAAATTAATAGTTGGCGTACATTGTAGAGAAATATATATCTCGTAAATTGTTTTCATTGATGATCTGAAACGAAGAATTAAATAATACTGAAAATTTGACTCAGGTAAAAGTTGTGACCATAGGTGATAGTATTTTAAATTGCGAAGTCGATATCTAATTGTATATCGTAATAGTCTTCATTATTGTAAGCATATAAGCTGTCTTTAATAAGAATTGTAAAAAAAACATAGTTGCACTAAGAAAGTGGCTTACCTACAACATCATGAACGGTTTAGAATAAGATATGATGTATAAGACATGATAGCTAAGATCTGATCTTTTTCTCAGTAAGAAATTTCAGACGTTATGTTTAGGAATAAACATTATAACAAAAGGAGATTTCAGTTCACTTATAGAATGTCTATTAACTTCGACAACTGAAAGGGAAACAAACAAAAATCAATATCATGAAACAGCAAACAAAACTGTCATATTTTTCATCATCATATATATGCTTAAATGAATGAAGTGAATAGTAAAAATATAGCCATAACAATAATAATAAGCTTGTAAATATAGGGTAGTTTGATAAGTATTGTTAGTGGTAATAGTATTCATACATTCCAGTCAATATAATTTCAGTTAATGATTGAAGTATGATCTAACTATCAATTAGGAAATTAGAGTCCATTGGGTTTCGCTGATTCCCTATACTGCCAAGCTGCTATTTGACTGGTCTTCCAGGTCTCCCACATTGTTTGGACGTTCCGTGTACCTATAAAAATTGTTGTTCTGTTTGGTAGAAGGGGCATCGGCCTCGTGGCTTCCGAAGGAACTTGACTTTCACAGTGAGGCATTATAGCTCTTCTAAACGAAGATATGCTAACTCCCAGGGTAGAGTTTAAATTATTTTTTTAGGTTAGCGTTTTTTTTAGCGAGTCACTTTTCTACGGGAGGGGGTCGCTAACCCCATGCCCAACCGTCCTCCTTTACGCGGGCTTGGGACCGGGAGTAACTCTAGAAGAGCTACAGGAGGAGTTAAGAAATTAGAGTACCTATCTGATAAATTTACTAGAAAATTTTCAACAGCGCTTTTATAATCATTGAAATTATGAACCGAAAACTGTGAAATGCCCACTGAATACCTGGAAGTACAAGATGTCTTAGCATTGATCAGTCTATGATTTCAATATAATCCAACAACCTTCACAATCCATTACTAATAAATGTGACTGTTGATGGAGTTTTGTTCCTTGATCTGTTCTCTGAGCAAACCATCCAGCTCAGAGAATAAAACTCCAGCAAAATAATCCACCTGAGCTACAAATCTTCGCCACCATCTCAAATGTAACTGTAATGAACAATTAAATGAAACTGATTTGATTTTAACTAATAGAAATAACTCATAACTTCTCTTCAATATATGGATACAAATACTCATTTTTCTTTTTAACGTCTTGGACACATAAAATGATTAATCTTATAGAGATTTATTTCATAAAGATCACGGAAGATTACTCAATACAAGTAAGATATAAATCTAACAAACTTGTGAATTAGCCACTAATTTAACAAATTAACTGAATCGTTGATCAATAAGACATTAGCCTGTTTAAATGTGATAAAAACATAAATGATAACTCCCGTAGAGATATTCAAATTTACAGGACAGCAACTAATCAATCTGTCAATAGGCTCTTTGGGATTTATTATTCTTAATAGAAATGAAATGAAGTCAAAGTATTTTGGAAAAAGGAAGTGTTGTTGTTTATCTTTTCGTATGTTTCGGAAACTACATCAATTGAAAGTAATATCACATTTGAATGCATTTGAGGTGAAAGTTATATCATCAGTATAAGGGTTGTGGAGATTATGGAGTTTGGATGAATATCATGAATGGATCAGTCTTAGACCACCATTGAAAACCTAGAAGCACTGGGCCGAAGGTCCTGGGTTCGAGTGCTGCAGTTGTTTAGTGATGACAATGGTGAATGGCCGCGCAATTTTGTAGGTTGGTTGAAGTTAGACACCGATGCCACTCTATGCTAGCTCAGTGGTCTACAGGTTGAGCGTTCGCGCGTGAGACCAAAGACCCTGGATTCGAATCCCATGTGTAGGATTGTGGATACTCACTGCTGGTGAATCTCACACTAGGACGAGTTAGTCGTTCAGTGCTTCAAGGTTTTCAATGGTGGTCTAACATTGATCCATTGATGATGTCAATCTAATCTGAAAGTTATATATTTATTTCATCATATTTTTGTGAAATTTCATATCTTATTGGTTTAAAAAGTCTGAATGTAGTCTATTGTCTATTATTTATTTCTCATCAAGATTCCATTGTACTGACCTTATTTAGATTATTTAAAAGAGCTCTTTAAATTTGATACTCTGCTCATTTGAATTCTTGTATTCAATATGTGCGGTATTCTCTTAGGTGTTTCAACGAACACTTTTAAATATTTACTCAACCACTTAAGCAAAAGTGGAAATCGAAGAGTACGTAAGAAGCTCGATTGTCAAATAAATATGTGCATTCCATGTATATATATATATAAATATTGACCCATACAGAGACTGATTGTTCATCACCTTATCCAGATCGATAATTTTCTCCCTCACAACAGGCTTATGCGTATTTCGATTTCCCTCCTAAAATGTTGCCTTAAGGCAGTATATGATATTTCTATCCATGCATTATATATAACAGTATACATGATATGTAACTAATAGTTGATTCCAGAACATGTTTCGTTACTTATATGACTTATTCACTAGATATATCTGCATTCTATTGTAGATGTTTTCACTGAGTCATCAATTCCAGATACCCACTAATATGTTTAAAGAATATCAGTGAATTAGTAAAAGTTTACAATTTCCCATTGTGAATATTCAGGACTCTATAGATTTCAAATCAATTATAGTACGACAGTAAACCCACTATAATGTTGACTACAGGTATTATTCAATACTTCATTCATTTCTTTGATTTTCTCATTCTTGTCAGTTTCATGTATTCAGTTTCTCAACATCACCGACATTATTTGTCTTGAAACAATTATTATTAGTCATATTAATGTTTTCTCTTAACATGATAATTAGATGTTAGTAAAATTCTCAACAAATGTACATTCATTTCAAATTCTACATTATCTAAAGCTAAGCAAAACTTTTACTTAACAGTAGTTTATTAGTAGTAAGAATGACAACAATTTCATTAGGTACTTCATACTGATCAACATTGAAGGTGTGTGTTTTTCTTTCGTTGAAATGATAAAGGATGATTTCTAGTTCAGATGGATGTTTTTCATCATTTATTTTGTATTACTTGTTTGAATCTCCCTATAGATGGTTAGGATTGGAATTGATCAGTCTTTTGTTGGTATATGTACATCGTGTGCGGATGCCTCAATATGACCTTAAATCACAAGAATTGTAAGCAAAGATGGATAGTGGCTAGCAGTGGAATCCAAGATGCACGTTTCGTCCTATTTGGGACTCGTCATCTCGATGTATCTGTATCTCAGAATTAATGTCCACTCTGGGACTCGAACCCAGTAATGTTCGCTTCAGACGCAATCGTGTTCTCCATTTAGCTATTAAATCCTGTTAGCCACTTGCTTGTGCTGATCAATTGCAGTCCTAAACATCAGTTAAAAGATTCAAGTAAATAATGGCAAATGGATTTAATATAAATGACTGTTTTTTGTTAGGAATGGAAAAGTATTGTCTATCTTTTTTCTAGATTATATTGTATGAAGTGGAATATAATCTTAAGAATCATCTACCTTTGTGGCTAATATACTGTACTGTACGAGAATACAAGTGAGGACAAACGAGTTCATTCCACCACAAAATTACAGAACATCTGAGAACCATAAAGTAAATTGTTCATTTGCCAAATATCAATTAATTGACTTAAACTTGGCTGTTCCTTCTGCAAAACGTCAATCAATCTTTTTAGACTTCACTGTTCTTCCGTTTCCACACCAATCATTCTTTGTTCTCGTTTTCTTTTCTTTGATCTTTTTAACATTCTGCCGCCAAACATTTCACTGGAAGTACTAGTTTCCATTTCAGGTTAGGTTGTTAGTGTGCACTGATGAGGAGTTGAAAACAAGGACAAGTAATTATTCACTGTTCTTTAAAACTAAACTGTTCTTTAGCCGAAACTAATGAGTGACGAAAACTGTCTTGATAAAGAACATATTATTTAAATACACGTTGCATCGCGCGAAACCGAAGGTCCTGGATTCGATCTTTGCGTGTGACATTAAGGATATGCACTACTGAGGAGTCCTGTCCTTGGACGAGACGGCCATCTAGTTCTTCCAGATTTTCAATCGTGGTCTAATATTGATCGGTTCATGATTATAATAACAATCTGCCAATTTCTAGTAACTTATTATAACTGATATAATGAATATATCAATAGTAATAAATAAATAATTAGTCTAAAATAGTGATTTAAGTGTTACAGGACTAGAAGTGATATACAATGATTCTATTAACAAAATACCTTGAATTACTGAACCTTATTCGAATATTGATATAAGTTTTATCTATGTGTTGAAAGCTACCATCCATTTAGTCGTAATATTTTTCGAATGGCTAACTACTCACAAAACCCAATAATCATAATAGTGATCTTTAATGATTCATACAATTATGATAATAATTATATATGGAGAATCCTGGTTGGCGGCCAATGCTCCATTAGAGGTGACAGGCGTAATTAAGTAAGGGACCCTTCAGCAATGCGCATACATGATCCTGCCTCGCGAGATATGAATCTAGGAACTATCGGTCTTGTGAGAGAACGCTTAACTTCAAGACCACTGAGCTGACCGACCGGTATCCAACAGTGTTAATGTCTAACTTCAACCAATCTACGAAATTGAGTGACACATCCATCATTGTCTTTAGTGAGTTAATATTACACAACAAAACTGGTTGAATTCCACTGGTCACTGCTTCTCACTATAATTCCAGGAAACACCTCATGAAGTCAGTCACTAGTGAGCATATATTGATTAATATCAAAAGGGATTTTTGTGGATATTATAGCGATTTTAATAGTTGATATCATGAGTCATTTGAAGCCAGATCATCGTAAAAAACCTAGAAGCACTGGACAGCCGTTTCGTCCTCTTGTGAGACTCTTCAGCAGTGCATATCCACGATCACACCCCTACGAGATTCGAACCTAGTATCTATTTTTGTCTTACTCCTAATCAAAAATACATCATGATAGATTGTTCCAATAAATTTTCTCATTAAAACTAATCACACATAAATAGATACAGGCATATACAAGAAATGTTATCGTTTAGTGACATGTCAACTTGACAAATATAATGATGAATGAATTTGGAGATTAATAGTTAATCCATTACTGATGATGATGTAATCATTTGATTTCATAATAATTAATTGATATAATTAAAATTAATTTTCCAAAACTGAGAAGTTAGCAACTATTAGATAATTATGGTTTAATCTCTCAATGATAGAATAATCAAATTTTATTGTAGGTTTTAATTGGTTATAAATAATGGAAAAAGGGTGAGAAGTTATTTAAAATTGACAATTTGACATAGAGAACTTTCTTTATTGAAATGATTTTAGTTGAAGTTTTTAATGTTACTTTGTTCTAGTTTACGACTTGAATGAATGGAGTGACTAGATTTTTACATTTCAAGTCTCATGGTAGGTAAGATCATGAATCAATCTATGTTAAACTACCATTGAGAACTTGGAAACACTAGACAGCCGTTTCGTCCTAGTATGAGACTGAACTGAACTGCACATCCACAATGTCGCACCGAAGGGATTAAAACCCATAACTTTCGGTCTCATGCCTGAGATCCCTGATCTGGCCGGTATTCTACAATGTTCAACCAATCCATGAGATTGCGCGACCATCTTCCATTGTCTGTGGTAGATACCTGTCTCTACCTGACATGGATTAGCTACACTGGTCTAGAGGTTAAGTGTTCGGGCGTGAGATCGAAAGTCATGTTTTCGAATCATGTGTGCGGAATCATGAGTGCCCACTGCTGAGGACTCTCATACAAGAACTAAACGGCCGCCCAGTGCATTTAGGTCTAACATCGATCGATTCATGATCACAATAAAAAAAGCCTAACAATTTCCACAATTCCATACTCATTAGGTCTTTTATCCTATCTGACGATTCGAATGAAGAGATCTCCTGTTGAATTCCTAACTACTAAGCAAAAAGTGTTGTAACGTGTGGACTGTAGGTTTTGATAAGCAGCGTTTTATCGATCAAATCAGTGACACGTAAAACACGTAAGGACGACCTAGAGTTCCGATTGGCCTCGCTTCCCTGTCTAGCCCAGCCAGTTGAGTCTAGACCGCAAGTCACAGCCTCTGAGTTATGAATCATTGTATTTCAGACATACTCTATTTATATACTAACCAAACAGACCACATCGTACCATAAAAATAAGAAACAACATCTGTACAATATTTAACAAGTGAAATAAATAACGGCTAATAGGGAATGCCAATTTAGAGTCCAAGGACATCATTAGACTTAATATGATAATGATTGGTATATTCCCCAGCATACCTAACAAAAAGCTGGAAGTATAGAACATGCTTTATATAGAAGGTTAGTTGATATTAATAAAAACGAGCGTACTAATTGAATTATATGTGATCTTGAACTTCTAGATGCTTCCAGGAAACATGCTTAAATCTGTAAGAGAAATTCAGTAACTATTCAATTAAGACAATTGAAGAGATACTTTAGAAAGCATAGTAAAGTTTGTTAAACAATGGTTGACAATCATAAAGCACTAGACAACTGTTTAATCACATTATGACACACTTGAGAAGTTCTCATCCATGAGTTCATTATCAATCAATCTCAAGGACCTTAAGCCTTGCAGTGAATAATTAAACCTGAGATTGCTGATTCAACATTCATTAGCTTATATTTTTAACATTAGTCAGTTCATACAAATAGTTGTAGAGACTATTGAATTCTGTAGTTTATGCTATTTCAATCGACTCTGCTAATGATTTATACGTTGATTATAGGCGAGATCAACTAGCTATTTGAGTGAGAAAATCAAGGGTGTTTAGGAAACTTTTATTGACTAATCCGAATAGAAATATAGGCCCAAACTCAATTATTACTGTAGACATGTATCCTTTAGAAAAATAAGCTAAATATTAACCAAAAGCATGCATTCATTAGCTTCTCTTACTTATTAATTAACCTTGAATTGGGATATATCATTGGCCCAACCGCTTAGTTTTACATCACAAATTAAGTTTAGGTAGACATTTTATGTTATTATTTCAAATCCGTAAATCTCAAGTTTAACTCTAACGCATAGTAACGTTTGTATACACATACGAATACTATTAAATCAGTTAAAGCAATATATTGGTCCATGATAACAACGAAACTAATACAGTGCCAGAAGATTATACCCAACTTCCTAGTATTAAACGATTGTATAATAAGTGGCCTACAAGCTAATTTCCCGCAATCACCCATGAGATTTTACCATGTTTACTTTATGTTCATATTTCGTATATAAGAATCTACCCATCTTGATGGTGGCCTTATCTTTGATTTTTAATCATATGGAGTTTACATTTGTAATATGATTTCGTCAGCAGCCAATACTTGGCCATACTTCAATTCATTATCTTGATTTATCGATTATCATTCCAATAATCCATTTTGACAATTGGTAATTACAGTTGTAATTCATATCACAAAAGAGTTGCTACTGAAATGCATCATGAATGTGAATTTCAAATATAACGGAGTAATCTATAGATAAATGTATAGAGTTACAGTGGGATCACCATTCAATCATTTACTAGCTAACATCTTAATATTTAAACATTTTAGTGAAATTTTGTTCTCTGGGCTGAATGGCTTTGTCGGGAAGCTTTCAGTGTTCTTCTGAATAACACCATGTTGAAGTAAGGTTTTCTAATTTCTCCTTATATGACTTACGGTTTGTCCTGTCGTCAACATTCTTAATTAGTGATTGTTGTGCTATAACGGAATAATCTGAGTAGGAGTCCTTTATTTGTCCAGGATTTTCCTAATGTTCGGTAATTGGGGTTGATTTTGATATATTTGTTGATTTCTGATTGATCTGAGTGCTAAGCTTCTTAAAATTTCCATCTATTCAAGATTCCAACGTATTTCTAATCGGATGTATGTCCAAAAATGTCCATATGCTAAATGAGAAAGTGATTCACTTTAAGAGCTTAGTTATAAGTTTACATTTTACTATCGATATATGGAGGATAAGTTCATTCTCTGTAAAGATAGTACATTAAATTTAGAAGTGCTTAGGGGATTTAATGAGGCACATTAAGCCATTGAGTTTACATCTGTAAAAGAAAGGGGAGGTTAAATATCTTAAGTTAGACAAATACTCGTCCGAAACGGCTTTCCAGCTAAATCAGTCGTTAGAAACTGAACTCCTAGACTACATTCTGAAAAATCATCGACAATTTAAAAGAAAACTGTTCTAATGAGAATCGAATTTAAAGATGATATAGATGCTGAAATCTTCAACTTACGATAATCGAACTTCCTGAGAAAAATGTTCAATTTAGTTAAGCTTTGTATTAATTTCTCAAGCCGACCTTTTCATTTTTGGTTATGTTAAGGATATGCTTCCTCTTTGTTTCACATTGATGTACAGCTGTGAATTCACTTCATTCTACGAAGCATAAAGGGAACATTTATTCATATTTATTCTGAATATTGAAATTCACAATTTCACTTAACATATAACCTTAATAAAGTTACCATTTATACTAGTCAGTTCAACATGGGCAATTTTATTTTATCGCACAGATAATTCGTCACATTACTTACTTACGCTTGTTACCCCTCGTGAAGGAGTACAAGCCTCCAACCAGAATTCTCCACCCAACTCTGTCCTGGCCACTCCTTTACAGCTATTACCAGATGTTATTCAATCTTTTCATGTGTACTTCTTATTCTTGACTCAGTCTGTATCTTATTCTTCTTTTCCGTTTTCCTTTAGGATTCCGATTTAGGATTTGCCTCGTGATGCAGTTTAGTGATTTTCCTAATATATGTTCTATCCACTTCCAATGCCTTTTCGTAATTTCCTCTTCAGATAGAAACTGGTTTGTTCTCTTCCACAGTAGTCTGTTACTGATAGTATCCGGTCAACGGATATTAAGTATCTCGCGAAGTTAATCTTTCACATACCATAATTTTAAACGATATATTTTGTCTCAAACCTGGTCACTTTTCGGATTATTAATATGAATAATATAATTTTAATATAATTGAGATGCTTTCAGGGAAATAATCCAAAATCCACTTGTCAATCATCGAAAGTCTTTAACCATAACAAAAAAATAGACAAAATAGCTCGTTAGAATAATCATTATTAGATGACAAGTGAAGAAATAGTTATTGGAATGATAATGATGACAATGAACAAATATCTCATTTCAATAGTTGAAATCATGAGTCATTTAAAGCTAGACCATCATGGAAAACTTGGAAGCAATGGATGGCAGTTTCGTCTTACTATGAGACTCCTTAGCAGTGCTCATCCACGATCCCGCCTCGCTTCAATTGACTCATGATCTCAAATATTAAAAAAATTACCATAATATCTACAAACCCCCTTTAGAGATTATTCAACATATGCTCACTAGTGACTGACTTCATGAGGTATTTCCTGGAGTTCTAGTGAGAAACAGTGACCAGTGGAATTCAATCGGAAATTTCGTGAAATATTAACTCACTAAAGACAATGATGGATGTGTCGCTTAATTTCGTGGGTTAGTTAGGTGCCGGCTAGTCAGCTCTGTGATCTTGAAGTTAAACGTTCGCTTGCGAAATCGATCGGTCCTGGATTCATATCTCGCGAGGCAGGATCATGTATACTCACTGCTGAAAAGTCTCACAATAAGACAAAACGTCCGTCCATTGCTTTCAGGTTTCCCATAATGATCTAACTTCAATGGACTCATAATCTCAACTATTAAAAATACTTAAATATTAAACCATTATATTAACTTTCAATAGTTTACATATTTGACTACAATTAATACATTATAGCAACTCACGTGCAATTGAGTTGGTTCACATTTAATTCGGTTAAGTAATTCTGCTAACTTATTAACGAACTGAGACATCCGTACAACAACTTATCTATATCATTTTATCTTTATTATTGTTTCGAATGTATCAACATGTTTGCTTGAGCATTGTTTACTGCCCATGCATTTATTCACGCTGCTAGCCTTACTACTAACGGCTAAACTGATTCGATGATTCATTCATTTTACTATGTATGTATATGACCATGTTATTCATATTCGCTGCTCTCGCTCGCTTACTCGTACTCATATTCGCTGACTCACTCGCTCACATGGCTCAAAATCGTTTGCAATGGTGCAGGTGCATCCACTTTTTGTGTTCCCCCAAATTCTAATCTTCTGAATTCTTCATGTCCCTTTCTTCTTTTCTCTTCCCAAATTTATTTCACTGGATTATACTCCTTGAATAACATCTTCAAACCCTAATTTTTCTGATTACAGCTTATAATTTTACTACATCTAGTACTAAGGGTTTTGAATCGACAACTGCATCTCTGTGCTAATATGGTGTGGCAACTCGAATTGATGTACGTACGTACGAAGTTCTACGTTGTTACTGACTGACTGATTGACTCGCTCACTCGCTCGATTACTTGGCTTTTGGCACAACTATTTCATGCTTGTTTAACGCACCTGTAATTTTTGATATCTGTGTGTGTGTGATCCCATAATAAACGTAATCAATATTTCGTATTCTCCTTCTGATTAATATACCGTTGGGGCGTTATCTAGTGACAGTTGTCAAGACGAACTGTATACGAGGTTTAAGAATGATATTGAATACCAACCACCACAACATAATATTATGCAACCTATTCATAATTATCCTTGACTTAAAAAAACAAAGTGTTATATCTTGAAAAGCTGATTTCTCGATATACCGCGAATAACTGAGCACTAGAACACCAAGACCCTTCCAAGTCGCAGTAAGAAGACAGAAGACTAACGAAAGGAATATTATTCCAAACAGTGTCAATCATAGTACAAAATTGTCAGGTATTTATAGTTTTTAGTGAGAACGAAATCATCATTACAGTCTTCCAATCCGCATACAGAGGGTTATTAGCATTATCCAATCGGGAAGCTACACGTTGGAATTCTAGAACATTCTTCCGAAAGGTGATTGGATGGGACGTCCTCGGCTCCTTCTGAGCCTCTTACAGCTTCCTCGAGTTCACCGGTGGTCCGTCGTCACACAAAGAAAAATTAATTTAATTAATTCAGTATTTATTTCCATTCATTGCCCATAATTATTATTATGATCCATCAGTAGTAACGTTTCCTATAGCTACTAATTGAAAATAGTTGTGTTGTTTTTCATTGTTTTTTTCTTTTTTTATGAAAAAAAACTTTTTAAAAAGAAAATAAATTTGATCTAATTATTTCACAATAAAATCAACCTAAACACAACCTAATCAAACGTAATAAAACATGATGAAAAACAGAGAGAAAAAAGAAAGAGAAAAAAATAGAGAATAATAATGATAACCTAGTCATCCATGATTTTCCTCAACCACTTTTTTTTCATCGTTACATTGAATCACTGACCAAACGACAAATAGAGAGAGAGAGGGAGAAAAAAAGAGAATTGTTTGAAATTGACAAAAAAGGGGAGGGGAGCGAGGGGGTGGTGGTGGTGGAAATGAATACTTAATTGAATTATTTATTATAATGAAAATATTCCATAGTTCTCTTCGCCTCTCTTATCTCATTTCATCTGATGAGAAACTGAGAAAAACCGTTGAATGTTTTTATTGTTTTTACTGTTATGATTTCTTTGATGAATGATACAGTGAATACTTCAATTTTATGTCATTTTTCATTTAATAATTTTGAATAATTAAACACAAAAATATCCCTCTCCCCCCCCACCGCCCTCCGAAACAAAATCATGATATGAATTCAATATATTTAATAGATTCACTTATCAACTATTTTCTAATTTTGAAAAATTAAAAAAAATGATGAGAGGATAATTGTAAGGAACTAGTACACAATTGTGGAGCTCCTCAGCGGTGAGGATCCATGACCCCGTCTCTCGGGGTTTGAAATCAGGACCTATCAGTCTTGCGCCAGGCGCTTAGCCAACCACCGTCAGCAACAATCTTCTGTGGGAAAGAACAAATCAGCTTCCAGCTGAAGAGGGAATTAGGAAAAGGCGATGGAAATGGATTGGACATACATTACGGAAATCATCAAACTGCATCACAAGGAAAGCCATAAGTTGGAATCCGGAAAGGAAATGGAAAAAAAGGAAGGCCAAAGAATACATTGCGTCGAGAAATAGAAGCAGATGTGAAAAGAATGAATAACAACTGGAAGGAGCTGGAAAGGACTTCCCAGGACAGGGTTGTATGGAGAATGCTGGTGAGAGGCCTATACTCCTTCACGAGGGGTAACAGGCGTAAGTAAGTAATTAAGTACACAATTAAGGAAAACTAAATGTATTTTAATAGAAAATTACAGAATATTTTAATCAAATGTGAAAACTATACATTCAATACTTGATTTAACACATCTTCCATCAATTGTCTTAAACTTCATTGCTATAACAAACACTTTCTGTTCACATTTTCTTCAATTCAATCTTCCTAACGTTTTATTAGTAGACATTTCATATATGATTAGTTTCATATAATATTTATGTCAATTACACTTGATGGTAAAACTTTGGAAGATATGGAATATTTCACGTACATGGGAAACATCATCGATGAATAAGGAGGATCAAATGTACACGTAAAGGCGAGGATTCGTAAAACAAAGAAAGTATTTCTACAACTCAAAACAATTATCTGTCAACCAATATCAAAGTCACAATCTTCAATACGAAGATCAAGACAAGTGAACTGTACGGAGTTGAAACTTGGAGAACTACTGCAATCATCATCAAGGGGGTACAAATAGTTATAAATAGTTGTCTACACAAGATACTCAACATCCATTAGCCGGATACTGTCAGCAACAAACTACTGTGGGAGATAACAAACCGGCTTCTAGCTGAAGAGGAAATCAGGAAAAGACGTTGGAAGTGGATAGGACATACATTACGCAAATCATCAGACTGTATCACGAGGCAAATTCTAACTCGGAATCCTAAAAAAACAGAAAAGACGAGGACTAAAGAACACACTACATCGGGAAATAGAAGCAGATTTGAAGACGATGAATAAAAACTGGTAATAGCTGGAAAGGATTGTCCAGCACAGAGCTGAATGAAGAGTGCTTGTGTGCGGCCTATGCTCCTTCACGAGGAGTAACAGGCGTAAGTAGGTAAGTAAGTAAGTAAGTAAGTATGTACTACTTATGTAGAAACAAGTAGCATACACCACATTCATACTTGTTATCAGAAAATCCTGACTAAATTTAAGTTTAACATATATTTAAAAACAGTGTTCAATTAGTTGCTTATTTGTAAGGTGAATTGATAAACACTCTGAAGGAGAGAATTAAAAACATGAAAATAGAATTACCGGATATTGAATATCAATTCGTGTAAAAGAACGTTATGTTTTGTGATGGCGGTTATCCACAAATAAATATAGGTGAATGAAAATAAATGATATTATGGTTAAGAAAAAGACTGTTCTCTAAAGATTTACTTTCAAAAGTATTAAAATAGCTAGAAAAATTGATTTCATGCTCCAAACCATAATAGAAAGAATATATCCAGTTTTCAAGTCGGTTTCTTATTGCGGTAAAGAAATTGCTCATTTTGACAAGCATATGTCGGCAATTAGTCTCTTTGTACTATCTTCAGTTGTGTCATATAGTGTATTACAGTAAAAGTTTAGACCATATTTTTAGTAGTATGATTCCTTGATATTTACCTGATAGTAGACATGGGTTTGAAGTTTACAAGCTCTTCCACATTACTAATGAACAACTAATTCTGAATTTTATCAATATTGAAATTTGTGAAGATTGTAGTATTTCAGCAATTGAATTCACAAATCGATCTAAGCTAGACTATTATTGAAAACCTGAAAACTTTTTACGGCTATTTCATCCTAGTATGAGACATTTTGGTAGTGGACTCACATCCACAACCTTCAGTCATGCACACAAAGTTACACATTAACACCGTTTGGTGCCGTCCGGCTCACTAGTCTATAGGTTAAGCGTTTGCGTGCGAGACCGAAGGTCTTGAGTTCGGATTCCTTGTTTGAAATCATGGATTCACATTTCTGACGAGTCCCATACTAGGATCAAACAGCCTTCCAATGCTTAAAGACTCGGAATTTATTCAAGTTTACTTGAAGTCGTTGTTATTGTTAAATTTAATTCGATTTATATGCATAACAAAATACAGTAATCAATCTGGCTTTGAGTCGCCGACCTTATTTTGATCAGTTTATTACATAAAACTTATTTTCACAACCTTAATTATAGTTAATTGCCGCTTTCTCCTAATCTGAGTTTCATTGAAGTAACTGTGATATGTAAAATATAACACAAATCTTTACTTTCTAAACATTCTGTTGTCATGATCTTCATAGTTTCTTTCTTTAGAATCTCCATACGTTTAACATCGAAATTGACGAGTGATTGAATGATTTTTCAAAGTCTTCAGAAAAAATTGGGGATATTATGGACTTTTAATAACTTATATCATAGATTGATCATAATTAAACTGTTGTAACTGTTGCCCAGTTAATTTATCGCGTGACTTATTCGCCAATTGGAATACAACTTATACAACTAATATAAGGACTGTGCCAAACTTATGACGTGTTAACCTGTACAAGCAGCCTAGAGTCTTTATTGGATCCTTTTGTCTAGCTCTACTTGTTGAGTCTAGAACACAGCTTCCACTGTATGAATTTTACATTTCAAACATACTTGGTTTATATATAATCAAACCAGACCACATTATACCACAAAATAAAAAATAACAGTTATACAGAATGAAGCTAAAAAGTGGCTGTGATTGTGAGAGACTGGAACTAATGGCTCGGGAATAACGTAAGAATAGTAAATCGTATAATAATAGTCAACATGTCAAGTAAAAGCTTATGACAAAGGTATATATATAATCTAGTTACTTAACAGTTATACAATAAGAGTATATATAATAACAGTCTATAAATAGTTCACATAAGTTACCCACAATTTAATCTTCGTTAGAACATAATATAAACAACTAGTGAAAACTAGAAATCATTGGATAGCCATTTTATCTTAGTATAGAACTTTTCAATAGTGCACATCAACAACTTTTACAAGAATCGAATCATGGACCTTCATGTCTTAAAGTTAAGGTGTTTAACTTTTGAACCTCAACTGCCCTGGAACAGCAGAAAGTGGTTAGAGTCAACTCTCCCTCTAGAAATACTCGTACATGGCCACGTGCATACAACCACTGTCAGGGAAGTTCTACTCACTGCATTCTCGTGGCCCCTGTGTTGTTTACGAAGTCAGGAGGACGAAAAGCGAACGTTCGGAGCTTTAACCACATAGAGAGTTGGAAAACCCTGATTTCAAACCAATGGTGCACATGGGCTCCAGGATCCTGAGCGGAACAATTGGCGTATGAACCAATCGTTTTGTGGGGCCCTTTATTTAATCGTCATTTAGATCGAACGATGTTGTCGAAAGGGCTCTCCACTTTAGTGGCCGAAATCTGACTCCAAGGAGATCGTAATGATGATTGTTGTTGAAATATATATGTCGCCTATCCTAGTATATAATCATCGACTTTATTCGCTTCAGTCAATAACGGAATTAAATAAGTCGAATAACGAGAATGGACTTTTGAATACACATATTTTGTATATGAAGCGAATGGGATAGAGAGAAGAGAAACGACGCGGAGTGGAGATAGCTGGTAAGCCAACTCCCATTTAACTAAGCTTTAATCAATATTTATACTTGCACAAAAGTAAGTTACAGATATGTGATGAGTAATGTGATAAGAAATGTACATACACCTATGCGCTCATATAAAAACAACCAAGATTGATAAGCGAATAATTAACAAGGTCAAAATATGACTCAAGTAGAATGAATAGATTGGGCTGTTCGAAAGTTAGAATAAAGTATATTGGCTTAACATAATAGCCGACACTACAGTATGTCACCGGCCATCATAGGATTGCATTTCCTTACGTTGCTCCACTGCCTTGTGGATTAGACCTTTAGGTCAAAGTCTTCGGATGAAGCCCTCCAAGGAAACCACCTGCTTCGGTTTGTGCACCCGGAGAGTATGCTAACCCTCACACAAATTGAATGATCTATGTGGTTCATATGTATTTGCTGTCTTTTGTACCGATATTTATGTGTTTAAATAAAAATTAAAAAAATAAATAGATAAACCTCAAAACTGCCATTCAATTGTGTTCAAGTCTAACATTAGGCAATTTACAATTACAGTATTTTATTAATTTATGCTTATATGTCAACATTTTTCTGTTACCAAGTAGGTATCCTCCCTTCGTTTTTAACGATTCAGATTATTATTTTTAGATTAGAAGTAGTTGATAAGAGAATCCACTAAATACACTGAATTCATTTAATTATTTTGTTTAAATTTATTAGTTGTTTCTTTTTCTTTCATTCTTTTAAATTTAGTACTTCAATGTTAAGTCAAGGTGTAATCGGAAAATTAAGTGACTATATCATTATAAGTTAAATAATAATAACAATGTTACAACACTGGTGAAAATCTACAAGCATTGGAAGGCCGTTTCGTCCCAGTGTACAACTCCTCAGTAGCATGTATCCACAATTCCGCATCAAAGGGATTTAAACTCGTGATCTTTGGTCTCACGAGCGAACACTTAGCCTTCAGACCATTGAGTCAGCCAGCATCCAATGGTGTAATGTCTAACTTTAACCAATCCATGAAATCACGTGACTATCTTTGATTGTCTCTACGTAACACAGATTAACTTCTCAATACAATTTCGAAAATTCCCTCATAAAAAAACTAGTCATTAGTGAGCATATGGTAATGATCAGTGTGGGGTTGTAGAGATTGTAAAGTTTTTGATTGAGATCATGAATCAATCAATGTTAGACCACCATTGAAACTGTGGAAGAATGATCTCAATCAAAAAACTTATCAGTCTTCACAACCCCATGTTGATGTTACAATTTTGATTTAAATACATTTTAATTTCTTGAGTAGGAAACCATAAGCTTTAATTACCATATAAACTTCTTGACAGTATTCCAAACCCATAATTCAAGTGAGAAAGCTGGTATGAAGAGAAAGGTATATTTTGTAAATCTGCTTAATCAAAAGTCATTGGTATTTTTAAATTTATCCTTCCAAACCAAACAAAGATGTATAACCTAAAATCACAATTGATTTTACTTAACAACTTATTTCAATGATCATATCTCATCTATCTGTTTAAACTTTGGGGTAAGACTATAATTTATGTACGAACCAATAAGGTACAAGATAACAGGTCTAGGATTTTGGCGCAAAATTCACCCCATTCATTTGGCTAAATGGAGTTCTGGCATTATATAGCTGATGTCAGTTCGTGATGAAAACCGTAAATCTAATTCTCAACTTTAATCATCAACCTTCATTTGATCCTAGATATTAGGTGGACACTCTCAAGGTCAATTTAACGTCACTCAAAGGTCGTCCATAAATTATAGTCTCATCGAACTCGGGAGATACGAATGTGACATACATCAATTGGCTCAATTCAATATGTAGTCATCATTAAAATACAAACAACCTTATAGATATAGGAGGAAATATAATAAGTAGGTCTAAAAAAATATACAATAGAGAGTATATTTCTGTGCAATGGAGATCTCTAAAGGTTCAAACAATTAGAAGACTAGAACGTGAAATTTTTATTTCAAACTATAATTTATAGTCAATGGTCTACTAATTTTCTGACAGAAATAAACACTATGAATTATAATTCCTTTAAGCCTTTCACCTTTTACTCCCAATAGAGCATAGACTGCCTATCAACATTCTCCAACCCACTATGTCTTCGACCTTCTTTTC
The DNA here is from genome assembly GCA_944470425.2 of Schistosoma bovis. Classification (NCBI taxonomy): domain Eukaryota; kingdom Metazoa; phylum Platyhelminthes; class Trematoda; order Strigeidida; family Schistosomatidae; genus Schistosoma; species Schistosoma bovis. Next base: position 16,935,697 of record OX103957.1, read on the forward strand.
TAGTTCTATCCATTTGTTGTTCATTCTTCTCATGTTTATCTCCATTTCTCGGCGTAATGTGCTCTTTCATCTTGAGGATTCTAAGTAAGAGCTTGCCTTGTGATGCAGTTGCGTGTTGTCTTCAATGTGTGTCTTATTCACTTCCAGCACTTCTTCCTGATTTCTTCCTCCACTGGGATCTGTTTTGTTCTCTCCCAAAGTAGGTTGTTGCTGATAGTGTCTGGCCAACGGGTGCAAAGTATTTTGCATAGACAACTGTTAATAAACACTTGTATCTTGTGGATGATGGCTTTCTTAGTTCTCTAAGTTTCCGCCTCATACAGTAGAACTGTCTTGATACTTGTATTGAAAATTCTGACTTTGGTGTTGGTTGACAATTGTTTTGAGTTCCAGATGATGAATTACAATTTAATGAGTGTTAATTATTCTTTGAAAAAATATTCATCATTATTATTATGTAATTGGTTGGAAGTGAGTTATATAGTAATCTAAATTTTAAGCCATTTGTAGTTAGTGTTTTGTGGCCCTATATCTGAATCCAGATAGATTGAACGAATGATTACTGTCGAAATATACATTCTGACTATCCACGTATACAGTTATCGACTTAAATCGCGTTAGTGCTTAATGAAATCAAATAAGTCAATTAGAAGAATGGATTTCGAATACATGTATGATCGGAAAGCGAAGCAAAACGAAATGATGAGCAATGGAGAAGGCGACTGAACCAACTCGATTTAACCAAGTATGAATCGATATTTATAGTCGAACAAAAATAAGTTATGTGATGAGTATGTGATGAGTAAGATAAGAAATGCACACGCATAGGTTCATATAAAAACAGTTAAGGTTGATAAGCGAATAGGTGACAAGGTGAAAATGTTGCTTGAGAAAAATGAATAGATTGGCGTTTCCATAGGCTAGGATAATCAATATGGATTAGATATAGTACCAGCCCCTACAGCTTGACTGACTTCACCAAAGACTGAGATATTTCCTATTGATTACTCACAGAATAGAAACCAGTGCCATATTTGTCTTGTCATTAAATGTTGAAGAGTGACAGTTAGTAATTAGTTCCAGCATTACTATCGGCTGCAGTATGTACTTAACTATCCTTAAAAATACTGTTCTATAATGCCTGTTTCACTATTTAATGTGCATATATTATTATTTTTGATTTACTTTAAAAAGTCTTAATTCTGATCAAAGAAAAACGTTGTTTTATTATAAATCGGATCTTTATAAACCTGTTACCAGTAAGTCTCAAAGGGAAATACTATTCTATACAGCTAATGATCAATATTAAACAAAATGAACAAACTGATGGCTATTTTATCTTGATAACCTTAATAGATAACATTTCAGTGTTTGAAGCATTGGGTACTGAATGTAAGTCTGGGCATGAATAATTAACTTTAAAGTTAGTAAAACATCTGCTATACATAATTTCATTGTAGTAGATAGTTTGTTTAAATACCAGTACATTAACTTTAACTTAGCTTACTTTCCAGAAATGATATGTAACTTATTCAACGTTTATATTGACTACGTTAAAGACTTTGTCGTTCATTGTGTTTGTGTTATGTTACAGTTGATGGTATCCGAAATCTGATACTGATACACAAAGTTCTATGTGCTATTCCACCCCATCCCCCCCAAAAAAATTGACTATTTTAATGAAAAGACAATAGTTGTAGAGAAAGTCTTATTATTATTATTAACTATAAATGCTGCACATAGGAACAAGATCACTATTTTGAAGCATATATATTGGTTCTTAGTTCAATGAATTGATATAGCTTACGTTGATTTATGAACTACAATATCACTTTACTAGATAGTGTTATAGTATTCCATGGCATTTTTGTTAATGTTATTTACTGTTGAAAGTATTTGGGTGTAATTCAGTCCCCATCAAAACACTAATCATACAGCATAATCTTTTATTATATAAATACAACTAAAAAACCCAAATAATTTCATATAATTTAGTATGATAAGGTTTTTAATAACTGTATCATGAGTCAATTGAAGCTAGACCATCATAAAACATCTGGAAGTACTGGACGGTCTTTTCGTCCTACTACGGGACTCTTCACGAGATCCAAACACAGGACCTATCAGTCTCGCACACAAACGCTTAACCATAACGCTAACAACCTGTTTGTCACAGAGTATATTTGCTAGGTAAGGTATTATAAAACTTTTATACCTATGCTTCCGTGTATGAATTCTGATGTAATTACCTCTCGTTCTACCAGACGATATACAAGGAGAAAGATATGAATGAAAGCGATGGTTAGTATCTGATAAGATAACACTTGCCAAGATTTTCCAAGACTTTAGATGTCTATCCACAACCATATTAATAATGACCTCGGAAAATTCACCATACATCTTACTAACTGCCTTGAGCACTCTCCGTAATACAACAAAGTCTTTTCTTTAAAGCATCATTACTGTTTGTTTTTCTTGTTCTTTTAATTATCAATAAAATATTGTAACAGAAGGAGTTTTATGGACATTATAGTGATTTTTTGGCGGTTAAATGATTAAACACAGGCGTGCTAGACTGATAAGTTCTGGGTTTAAACCTTATGAGGTGGGATTGTGGATGCACACATCTGAGGAGTCCCACAGTGGGATGAAACAGCCCGTTCAGTGCTTCCAGGTTTTTCACGATTGTCTAGCTTCAAATGACTGATGATCTCAACTGTTAAAAAATAAAATATTGATTAAAATAATTGATATCTGATCTAGATAGTGATCAGGATAACGTTTATAGAAAGTAGAAATTAAATTAACGACCAAGAAAAAATAGAGAAATAAAACACTTTTGGTCAATCACTGATTATTTAATTGAATAATCCTAATTATTCACTAGAAATTTATTGATGTCGAAAGAGAAGCGTAGATTATTGTTTCAGAAAAATTTATTTGGTATTCTAAGCAAAGATGGATTGTGGTTAGTAAAGGAATCCAGGATGAGCGTTTCGTCCTATTCGGGATTCATCAATGAATTCATTTGTTACTTGTTTGTTTGAATCTTTCTATTGATGTTGAGAATTGCAATTGATCAGTCTCTGTTATTGGTAGATGTGTATCCTGTACGGTTTGCTTAAATATTGTCTTCATTCACATGGATTATAGACGAAGATAAATTCTGGTTGACAGCGGAATCCACAATGCGTGTTTCATCTGAATTGAGACTCATCAGCTAGATGAGTTTGAGTTCCGAAGTGAGAATCAACTCTTAGATGCAGGTAAATCCAGATGACAAGTCTCAAATAGAATGAAAGGCATATGCTGATTTCTACTGCTAGCTACAATCCATCTTAGCTTATAATTATTTTTTTTTCTTTAAAGTAATGCCTAAGATAGTATAAACAACAAACGAATGATCACTTATTATTTACTATGATAACTTCTTGATTTTTACATAGTTTTTGTAAAGAAGCTAGGTCTATTTAAATGTGATTGTTGTTTTATTGAGCTGTTGAAGTATACATATAGGAAGAGGGATGGATAATTCTCGCTTCGAAACCTATCAGTACTGTAGACTTACAAATCTACTCTAAAATGATTTTGGGATCTTTAAATAACTGACTAACTATGTAAGATCAATAATGTGTGCTTGAATAATCTTCATTCTTTACTAAATTAAATCATGTGTTTAGAGTCCCAGAGTGAACAACAACTCTGAGATGCAGGTACATCCAGCTGAAGAGTCCCAAATAGGACGAAACGCACATCCTGGATTCCACTGCTGGCCACCATCCATCATTGCTTACAAAATGCTCGTGAATTGAGGCAATATTGAGGCATACACACAGTATGCACATATGCCAATAACAGACCGATCAATTGCAGTCTTAAACCTCAATGGAAAGCTACAAGCCAAACAATATCAAGTGGCATGCGTTTAGATGTTGGAAGTGTGAACTGTTAAGGAGTTATTTATTACAGTAGTATACGTGTGACTATTCTCTTATTTTTTGAGAATATAACAAATCTCCATTTTGTATTTATAAAGTAAGATATTTTGAATAATAAACTAGTTCGGTTTATGGAAGGAGTTGTAAATTACTCACAATTACTTCATAGTAAGCAATCGATAAAGAAATATAATTCAAAATTACAATATTGAATATGAGTCTCATCAGCACTTCTAATTTATGATTACATTAAAGATCACTGACAGTAATGAATATCATATTTACACAGTACTGCTAACTAACTGAAGTTATAAACATAAGATAGGAGATTGTAACCTAGTAGTCGGAAGGTTAGCCGCTCACTGCAAGATCTGAAAGTTTTACGATCGATTTTCGATGCTGTTGAAGTTGTGAATTGTTGAAGAGTTCCGTGCAAGAACGAGACAACTATCTACTGTAATCTAAATCTCAATGTTTATACACCTAAGGCCAGTCAGTAACGTAAACTTTAAAAGTCAACAATTTTAATCATCCTTTGTATTTAAAATAATAATGATAATAATAATTAAAAGCAAAGATGGATGATGACTAGAAGTGGAATCCAGGATGCGCGCTACCTTCTATGTGGAACTCATGATCTGAATGTACCTGAATACTAGAGTTGATGCTCACTCTGAGACTCGAACCCAATACCGTTCATCTCCAATCGCCATCATATAATCCATTCAGCTACTGAGTTCTGATATGTTAATCTCCCAAAACGAAACTGATCAATTACAGTTCTAAACATCAATGGAAAGATTCAAACGAACAGTACAAAATGAGTAATAATAATAATAATAATTATTATATAATCAGACAATTAGTTGGATGTATTCCTTACTATGAAGTAAATATTTGATTGAGCATATCATTATTTCACTTTAGAGAAGTAAAGAAGAAATAGTTTCAATATTTGATAATGAGATAATTGCAGTAAATGTCATTATACAGTTAAAATTGTTACATACGGTTAGTTATTTCTGAAATACATTTATGAATAAAACAGTTTATGCGGTCTTTATAAACAATTATGAATGTTTATACGGTTTAGTAATTAGAATTAGGTTTCTAAATGGATACTAATTAGAGATGAGAATTTTTCAAAGGCGGAATAAATGAAGTTTATTTTTAACGTATATAGCCTTTGCAAGGGAAGTTCTACTCACTGCATTCTCGTGACCGGGGCTTTTGTCTACAAAACGGAGAGGACGAAAAGCGAATTTCCGGTGCTTTATTCGGGTTAGTGGACAGGGAGAGTCCACCTAGGGGGAGTTGGAAAACCCTGGTTTCAAACCAATAGTGCACATGGGCTCTAGTATCCTGAGTCAGTCAGCTACAACGTAGGACCAGGCACATATGTGCATCGGTCCAGGTTGCCATACCGCATCAGCACAACAAGATGAACACCGGGAGTGTATACACAGACGCCATTGTGATCGATTCTCAGCCATGTCACCAAGAGTCTCCAACCATTGGTTACGATAGTCACGCGGACCCCAACCAAGTAGTCTGCTTCTACCAACATGGCTCAGACTAGAAGTTAGTGACTTCAAGCACTGATGCCACATTTTAATTTGACCAGTATCCTGAAGGAAGAAATGGTGTGTGAATCAATCGTCGGTCACCGGCTACCATGGGACTGCATCTGCTGAAGATGCTCCACTGTCTTATGGACTAGACCTTTAGGTCAAAGGTTAGTGGAGTAGTGGCTCCCTTGGAAAACCACCTGTTTCGGTTTAGGCACTCGGTCAGTATCAAAGCCCTCACGCATATCAAATTGTATTTGTGTGATGCATATGTATCTGGTGCCCTTTTGTACAAGTATTTGTGTTCAAATAAAATAAAATAGTTAAGCCAAATAAACATTGAAAAATATTAAGTATTGGAAAGATGTTTCGTAGTGATGTGGAACTCTTAACGAGTGTAACATTTAAGACTTCAACAGTAGTCGATCTTATCACCGGTAGTTTGACATTTAGTGGGGCCCTTTATTTTGTCGTCATTCAGATCGAACGATGTTGTCGAAAGGGCTCTCCACTTTGGTGGACCAAAATCTGACTCCAGTTAGATCGTATGAATGTTTGTTATCACCTATCCTTGTATGTAATCATCGACTTTATTCGCTTCAGTCAATGACGGAATTAAATAAGTCGAATAACGAGAATGGACTTTTGAATACACATATTTTGTATATGAAGCGAATGGGATAGCGAGAAGAGAAACGACGCGGAGTGGAGATAGCTGGTAAGCCAACTCCCATTTAACTAAGCTTTAATCAATATTTATAGTCACATAAAAGTAAGTTACAGACATGTGTTGAGTAATAGGATAAGAAATGTACATACACCTACACGCTCATATAAAAGCAGTCAAGATTGATAAGCGAATAAATAACAAGATCAGAATGTGACTCAAGTAGAGTGAATAGAATGGGTTGTCCGAAAGCGAGAATAAGGTATCTAGGCTTAACAGAATAACCGACACTACAGGCATCTAATTGTTTATGTTCTTAAATTCAATCAATGGACAATATTACGCAGGTGTCGTTCATTGCCTCAGGTGATCGTTGGCAGGATCAGGATTGCGCACTGATGATTAGTTGCATACTTGGATGAAATAACAGTCCATGGCTTCTAGGTTTTCAGTGGCTATTCAAACTGACGATAGCTTATGATACAAACTACGAAGTGCACAGTCATCTCTAAATTCATGAACTAAAGTTTTATTATTGAATAAAGAATAAATTGTATTCTATGAGACGTTATAAAAAGAATATTTTCTCATTAGAAAATCACGATCTTAATATTCCATTATCTACTTTTCAAATTAGCCAAGATTGTAATTGACTTGGAACTATTATGCTTATCTTTCCAACATCTGATGAGTTTCATATATAAAAACTGGATATAAATGTCATATCTCTTTTAAACCCATTTATATGATGGGATTATGAGTTCTATCTTTCGACGTTTAGTCAACTCTAATTACTTCATAAATCCTCCTTTTGATTTTAAGGCTGTTTATGGAACTTGTTCAGATCTATCAAGATTTCTTTGTATTTACGTTTTTGCTTTCTACTATTTATAAACTGGAGTGTATCTTATCTTTATCTTACCATAGCCTTAGCCTATTTTAGTTTTATTCCCTTCACTAATCAATAACATCCAGCTGTGAAAGTTGCTAAAACCATCGTTTCATGTTACTATTCTCTTAATGTATCTTGATGAGAAGCTGTGTGGTTTTAGTTTCAAGAAAACATTAATAAAAATAAATTCTGAGTTCAGGATTTCCATAAACTTTAGCTTGATTGGTTGTATTCTTTCAAATAGCTTCCTTGGAAATCTCGGTCCCAACTACAAGTAGGAAGGAAAATTTGGATAGATTTTACGAATAATAACAATAGGCTAACGCCATGGTAAGATAAAGATAAGATACACTCCAGTTTATAACGTAAATGCAAAGAAATCTTGATAGATCTGAACAAGTTCCATAAACCGCCTTAAAATTAACATGTGGATTTGTGAAGTATTTACAGTTGACTAAACGTCGAAAGATAGAACTCATAATCCCATCATATAAATGGGTTTAAAAGAGATATGGATTTTATATCCGGTTTTTATATATATGAAACTCATCAGATGTTGGAAAGATAAGCTGAATAGTTCCAAGTCAATTACAATCTTGGCTTATTTGAAAAGTACCTTCGAGGTTCTAGAGAAGAATTTATTCATGAAGATTCAATTCAAAATGGATATATTTTCAGATATCCTTAAAAGCCAAGTGTTGAGATTTCTGAGATCAGCAATTAGTTTGAAGAAACTCTAGATGATCCTTTCCATTACGTATCTGATTCTTAAATATTTCAGGTATGAACTGTTACTTTGATTCATTTCAATTATGAATCAATCAATTTACTTTCTCTTATTCATCAGGTCACTTTGACTAAACAAAACATAAACTTTCCAAAGAATGTAAGTTAGTCAACGACACTAATGTCAATTTAGTTACTTATTTTGAAGTCATTAATCATAATAACATAACTCTGTGAAACTTTATTTCATGAGGCGTTGCTTCACTTTATGATTCTGTTTTTCTTATTTATAAAACATTTCAATACAGATTTACAGATTGTATAGTTTGAATTATTGAAGCATACACTAATGAAGAAATGAGAGAACTTCTTCACAGATGATTAACCACATAATTTTAAATGTTTAGAATATCAAAATAAAAAGAGTTGATTGTTAACTTTTAGAAGAAATTCTTCAGTTCTATTTCATTCTAACCTCGTTAAAACTATCACATGTTGGCATGGTGAAATTTATACATACAACCGTGTTTCTCTCAATTTTATATCATGATTTTTCTTATACCATGGTAACATTACGTCTTAAATTCATTTTGTATTGTTTGTTTGAATCTTTTGATTTGATGTTTGAGACTGTAATTGATCAGTCTCTTGTTGGTATATGTACATACTATGAGGATTGCTTCAATAATGCTTCAAGTCACAAGCATTATAAACAAAGGTGGATTGTAGGTAGCAGTGGAATTCAGTGTTCGCTTTTCGTCCTATGCAGAACTCGTCATTTGGATATAGCTGCATCTCAGAGTTGATGTTTACTCCAGGACTCGAACGTAGTATCGTTTACTTCAAACATCATCGTGTTATCCACTTAGTCCTGATAGCCATGTAGGATGGAACTTGCATCCTGGATTCCACTACTAGCCATCATTCATCTTTGCTAACAATATGTCTGTCAACATTGATTATTGTATATGCTAAACGATCAAGAGCGTACATTAATATTCTAGAAATTTACTCAAACTATCAAATCAATAGGTCAGCGGATGATCAGATGAAACTACTGTTTATCTTTGTAGGCAACTAAGGAGAATCCATGAAATAAATGAATTAATATTATTCTCCTACGATATTTTTCTTTGCTTATTCCAGTTTTTAAATGGGATAAGTTATATGGAATAAATTAGAATTTTGACAGTTGAACTCCTGAGGCGATTTGAGCTAGACCATCATTGGAAACCTGGGAGCACTGGACAGTTGTCTCGTCCTAGTACGAGACCCCTTAGCAGTGCGAAATCACGATCACACACTCGGGATTCTAACCTTAATTCCCACTTACGAATGACTAGCCTCTTAACGACTGAGCCAGTATTCAGCGCTGTTAATGTCTAACTTCGATCGATCTATAATCTTCCTCATACCTTCATTCATTGTCTGAGGTGGATAGCCATCTCACAGCCGATACAGATGTGCACTTTTGAATAGTCCGATACTAGGATGGGACGGTCGTTCAGTGCTTTCAGGTTCTCAATAGTGGTCTAACGCTGATTGACTCATGAATTCAATTGTTGAAATACTACAATCTCCACAAATTCCCAAATTAATAAGCAAGAATTATTGAGAAGTAATTTAGAAAATGATTTTTCGATTAATTAAAGTCGCTACAGATACCTTATGTTTGCATAAAACTGATTGAAAATGCAATGTAAGTGTTATATCTTGCGACCGCCAATTAGGGAGCAGTGGCTTATCGATCAGACCAATGACGCGTAAGCCCGTATGAGCAGCCTAGAGTCCTGGTTGTTCTTGCTTTCTGCCTAGCCCATCCAGTTAAATCCAGAACACCAGTCTCAGCCTCATCGATATGAATCATTTGTTTCAAACATACTGAGTTTATATGCCAATCAAACGGACCACAACGTACCAATAAAATATGACATAACATTTGTACAAGAATTAGCCAGATGTGGCTGTGAATGAGGGAGGTAGTGATTAACAGACAGGATATAATTCAAGAATGGTAAATCGTATAATAATAGTTTATGGGTCAAAAATAAAGCTTACAATAAGAGGAATATGAATATGCATAGTTTAGTTACTGAATAATTACACAATAGAAATATACGTTTAGTATTGGTCCATCAATAGATCCCAAAAGTTACCATTTATTATTCTAGTCGGGACATAACAGTAAGTTATTGTATCATTCTCTTAAGAAGAAATCAAACTGTCTTATTTGTATTTATACTGAAATGTTAATTCTATGTTCCTTTTTTTGGTGGATAACCTCGGTGAAATTTCCCTAATTTGTATTTCAGTAATAACATTTATTGTTTATCATCGCTTCTGATTTGTTAACTTTGTTAATATTTGTCGAAATAACCGCACATTACTATAGAGACAGAATGATTCATTTTTCTTAGTTTTTGTTTTTACTGCTGTATGGAATGTAAAGTTATCTTCAAAGTTCTGTCTTCAAAATTAATTATGTGAATCATTAATGTTGATAGGTTATTGTATGATGGATGGTCGTATTAAAGAAATGCGCTACCGTTCACAAACAGAATTATACATAAGTCAACTGTAAACGTTAGCGTTTTTTTAGCGAGTTAGTTTTCTACGGGATGGGGTGGCTAACCCAATGCCCAACCCTTCTCCTTTATCCAGGCTTGGGACCGGCGATAGCCTCCGGAGGGACTCCAGGCGGAGTCTGAAGTTAAACAGTTATTTTGGTTAAACCATGTTATGGAGATGAACTAGTCAGCATCAAGCAAACTACATTTGAGTTTTATACAACATTCAAAACTGAACGACTTTAGTCTTAAGTTACATGAAAAACTAAGTACAGCTACCTTTGTGTAAAACTCGATACATTTGAAAATGGTAAAAGAAATTCTTTTTCTCATCATACAGTGAAAAAGTCAGTGATGATGTTATCGAATACTTTCTTTCAACTGTGTAGATTTGATGTAACGGGGGAATTGTGGAGTTATTGTTATGGCTTTAAGTTGGGTCGATTTTTACCCTGTGCTAATTGTTGTGTCCTTGACTGGAAAATTAGAGAGCAGCGTACTTATCGATCGACTACAGTGACTAGTAAACACGAACGGACGGCCTAGAGTCTCGATTGGTCTCGCTTCCCTGTCTAGCCCAGTCAGTTGAGTCCAGAACACAAGCCACAGCCTCGGAGATATGAATCATTATATTTCAAACATACTCTATTTATATACTAACCAAGCATACCACATCGTACCATAAAATAGAAAACAACATTTTGTACAATATTCAACAAGTGAACAGATATCGACCAATAGGAAATGTCCATTTAACGTCCAAGGACACCATTGGACTTAACATGATAATTATTGGTCTATTCCTCCGCATCCAAAACAGTTATCATGACAATTCACTCCAAAAAAGCCTCTTCATCTACAGTTCAATGAATAATCATTGAGACAGTACCACCACCGGAGTGCTAAAACAGATAACTATTTCCATATATGATTTTCCTTCGTCATTTTGTGTTGTCATTCTAAGTCGTTTGCTCTTCAATGAATATAATGATGATTATTGTATTAGTGACGATGATTTGTCAAGAAAGCTTTGCCTAACTATAAGACGTAGTCAGGAACTGACTTTTTAAATGAATAGTTTTGTATGCAGATTAATGAGGTTATGTGATATTTCTACTGTGTACGAATAGGAGAATTAATCATAAGCCTTGAAAAACTGATGAAATACATGAAATTACCACTCATCACTCATCAAAATCTTGATACGATATAAGAACTGTACATTCAATACTTCATTTGCAAATTTCTATCATTTCTACATTACATTTTTACAGTTCATAAACCCTTTTTATTTTCCGTTCTATTCTTCTAAACTTGATCTCCTCAGTGTTTTTCTGCCAGGTTTTCTACTTCCTATCGATGTTACATACTACTTATGTCAACAAACAAGAATAGTATACACAACAACTGAATACTTCTCCGTCCATTATTCTTTGTTTTTCTGATTACTGATCTATGCTAGCTAGAGAAATTATGGTAACTATTGAACAATAGTTATATCGCTCTAACTTGGAACTCATTCAAAGCTTTTCTTCAAATGATACTGAATACACAGTCTCTAGGTCTTTAGATGTAAACTATGAAAATAAACCAATGAATCACAATTTAATAATTCGTGTCTTCATATTATCAATCTCTTTGATTGTCTATTACACATGGTTATCTTCTTAGAAGGTTTATAGCAGCATATATGATAAGGGTGTTTTCAAAAATGGTGATTTGACCTACCATAAAATAACAAATATTTTACTGTCAAGTGAAGATAAACATAACGTCTAACCTCAGTCACTTCTGATAGACATGTACAACAATCAATCATCTGTTTGCTATGTTACGAATGACTAAAATGTAAGATTGTTGAAGAGAATTGGTATGTAGTTTGAAACAAAAATTGTTCCCTAGCTCACACCCGCCAAACTGAATTATATGTAGTATAGAAAGTACAGATTATTCATATATTACTCGAACAAATGTCCCCTAGTGTCATGGTTAAAAAACGTTGTAATTTAGCTATAAAATCCACGACTAACCTCTTTCAAGACTGGCACCGATATGTACCTAAATGATGAGCAAATTCATGTTGATCGACTTGTATTCTCTGTATTAATAGTTAACTAAGTAATTATAAATATCTGTTGATATAATCTTAACTTTTTAATTTATTTTTAGGGTCTAAATTGACGTTGTTATTGTCATTACTCATTTCTTTACTACTTATACAAATATCAGTAGCATCAAACAGTGAATCAAAACACTATCTTTTAATACACGGTCCAATGCATACAAACGTTCAGATTAACTCAACTGTACTATTGAGATGTCGTGTTCAACTTCAGATTCAAAATGATCTTAAAGAAAATCACTACAAAGTATTTCAGAATAGTAAATTGAATAATGAGGGATACTTTTCAGATGTTTCTTCATCATCATCATCTGCCGTACCGGGAGCAGTTTGGCAAGTTATCAATCCATATTTATTGTCAGATAAGTTGAAAATCATTGTTCAATGGATGAAAGATGGATTTGGTTATGATCAAGATACATTGAGACAAACATTTAATGGAAGGTATAGATTGGTTGAATCTGAGGAAAAAGGTTAGTCATTACACACGACTTTACTTTCTCTCAACACAATACACTCTTAATTTATGGATTGGTTTGTTTAAATATTTGTTTTACTCACTTTCATTATTTATTTAGTCGGTTTGATAATGATTTCGAGTTGCCTTTGAATACAGTTTTCAATATGAGGACATACTGTTTGGCGATGTAATTGAAGTAAGGGACAAATCCTAAACCGAATCCAAAATGAAATGTATCTAAACAAGTGGTGATTATTGAGTTGAAATTTAAATGTAACATACATTATTTTGATTATCATAAGGCTATCCTTCCAGTTGTTTGATTTGTAATGATCATATTGCAATCCACTTGATTAGATGATATTTAACATTGTAAACTGTGCTCAAATATTTAGATTGTAGAAAGAAGATCTGTTGCTCAAATAAGTTGATGTAGATGACACTATATGCTCTGAGCTGATTTACTGATATATTTCTCCATAAAAATAGTCTCTTCTATGTTCTTTGTGTCGAGTGCTTAACTTCTTAATTGGATCTTAGACGATTCAACTCCACCGCAATCATCATACATCATCATCCATTATTTAATTGTACCTGGATCATGTTTGTTTAATGCTTATATTATAGTGTCGCCACGAGCCTTGTTGTTCTATACTATAAGGTTTAATGTTTAGTGGTTGAAAGCAGTCGAGAGGAACGTATAATCGCATGCTTCGTATTAGTTGACGATCATTTTTAATCTTGAGGGAACTAACGGTGGTTGTGAGATTAGAATGTGTGTTACTTTCCATTAGGAACTAGATTACTAGGTATGTTAAAAATTGTCTGAATTCTAATAAATAAACAAACGTAACACTGGTGTAAACGTCTCACTCACACAGTGCCTGATGAACTCGGTAGTAATTCCCTTGACTATGAAACTGGATGATCAAGTTTGGAATCTCATATGGAGCATCACTGTGTGTACCTTCTAAGTTTAAGTAAGCTAAAGCTTCTTGTTTATTGGTTTAGATCACATTAAAGAAACTCCCTGAATATTTCTGATTGATGAATACTACAAATAAAACCTTTATATTCTCTCGACTCAAATCATCTCTCTCTTTCAATTTAATGAAGTAAATTTTAGTCATTTTGAGAAAAACCACATTTGATACGGTCAGTAAAGAAACTCTATCAAAAACTCGATTTCAACGGGGATATAGTAGGTGACATTTTAACAAGTTGACTCAAAAAGTCTGCTGAAAGGACATTCCCTTCCTCCAAGTTACATATAGTCTCAGCCAAACCAGTACTTACACAACAAATCAATGATAGGTTACCGATGATGGGCTCCTTCATATATGCTCCTATGGACTTAGTTAAATAGGTCATACTCAGAACGCTTTATCCTTGTGTACTGGTGAACATGTACTAGTATGATTCAGAAAAAGAGTCACTAGATTAGTTAATAGCCTCATTCTTTTTTATTTGGTCGATAGTGAACATTATATTAAAATCGATCAAGCTTTATCCGTTTTGTAACAACATCCAAATAATCCAACTAAAGAAGCTAAATTACAGTTACTCTACATAGCTGAAGCCATCTAAATCAACACTAGAAAATCGAACTTAAGTATCCAGAAGAAGTATATTCAGCCTCTATATTTACTGTGGTTAACAACTGGATATCAAATCTTCATTTGAAATTTGAGAAGATAACAATTTATCAAATGAAAACGTGTAAATAAATAATTACTGAAAGAGTAAAAAAAAACACTAACTTTAACCGGAACAAACAATACTACTTATTTGTGATTTCAAATAAACAACATAAAAATTTCGTTCGGTGGGGAAAACAGTGAGTAGACAAAATATAAGAAGAAAAAAAGGGTGGGTGGGGGAATAGAATAAAACAACAATGGTGCCAATAATAACGATGATGGTGATAATAATAGCATCAACATATATATCTGCTTATTTACATTTTACCAAATTTTAAAGATTGTTAGTGTTTACTAATTATAGGCAAATATGTCAATGTATGTGTGTGTGTGAGAGAGAATGAATGTGTTGGGACTAGATGAATAAACAAGAAAAAATAGGTGAATAACTTCTTGATTGAGATCATGAATCGACTGATGTTAGACCACCATTGAAAACCTGGAAGCACTGGATGGCCGTTTCGTCCTATTGTGGGACTCCTCAGCAGTGTGCATCCACGATCCTGCTCGTGGGATTCGAACCCTGGTAAATAACTGAAATTAAAATATTGACATATGATTAGAATCATTACACGGAATGAATATGTGCATCGTTATGAATACAGTGTATTGAATAATATTGATGATGATGATGATGATGATCATTCCAAGAAGATTATCTTAATATTACCAGTAAGTCAGAGGTAAACTATACATTAACCAATGACTATCTGAACCTAGTAGCTTAGTGGATATTGCGTTGAGGTTTGAAATGAACGATATTTAGTTTTCATCTCAATGTGAAATACAGAACAACTGACTTAATGAGATTCAAATAGGATGGAATAGACATTCTGGATACTATTATCAGCCATTATCCAAATTTATTAAAATCTTTTGCCAAGAAAATGTTGAAAAGAGACAAGAAAAACAGTTGTATACATGTATAATGTGTTTTCTCTTTCACCAATAATTAAGATATAAGTTTTCGATGGATACTTTCATGATTATGATATTAATGATGGAAATAATGAAGGGAAGGATTAAATGGGCGAACGTAATGTTAGGATAGCGTCTGATGTGCTCTTGTTAATGTTAGTGTTGGTGAAATACCGGAATGGTATGATAATGATAATGTGGAATATTTTGAGGATAACAATCAAATTTATATAAACGATAAGTTATGCTCGTAAATGATCTGTAATGATCAATCAGATCATAACTTTATTACCAATCTGTGTGAATCATTTAATTTGTAATGGTTTGAACTATTTGTGTTGTTGATATTTTGGTTGAAACTTGATCAGTCCTGGTTGGCATATGTGCATTGTGTATGGAATGCTTCAATAAAATCATTATGACAGAAGTTAAGTATAAAATAGACGAGATGTGGCTAGCGGTAGAACCCAGGATCAGAGTTTTGTCCTGTTATGAACTTGTCAGCTGGACATTTCTACATTCTAGAGTTAATATCAAGTTCGGAACTTGAACTCAGTACCGTTCACCTCAAACGCCATCACTTTATCTTTATAGCTACTAAGTCCAGATAGTTACTTAATATGCCAAACGATACTAGAACTGAATATCAACTCTGGGATCATGTACATCGAGCTGAAAAGTCTTAAATAGTACGAAACACTCATTCCATATTCCAGTGCAAGTTACATTCCACAGTAATTGAGTTTGACTTTGGTTCAGCTTGAATTTACTTGACTATCAACTAATGAACTATGTAACCATTTTCTTATACATATAAGTTTTATTTGTAGTCTGCCCACTTTTTGTATCTCCAGTTACTGTTCAGTACATAGACTTTTTTCATAGATGATGATATCTAATTTTTCTTCCTGTAATAATTGAATAATTTAAAATGCTCTACATATTTACCAGTGGATTCCTTCTTTTTCGATAAACAGTAAGAATGTTTTGTTCTAGTTGTATTACCTCCTTATCCAAAGTGTATCTGTTTTGATCGGTAATCTTATGTTATTCATGTATTCGTCCCATAGTGGGACTCCTCAACAATGTGTATCCGCGATCCCGCCCGCGGGATTCGGACCCATGATCTTCAGTCTCGCGCGCGAACGCCTAACCTACTTGACCGCTAAGCCGGGATCTAACGGTGTTGATGTCTAACCTCAACCAATCTACGAAATTGAGCGACCGTCTTCTATTGTACTGAGGTAGATACCTGTTTCTACCCGACACGGATTAGTTCCACTGGCCACGACTCCTCAATAGAACTCCAAGAATTCCCTAACGAAGTTAGTCACTAATGAGTACATGATAATTATCAGTATAGGGTTGTGGAGATTATTAAGTTATCGATTGAGAGCTTGAGCTCTGGGTTCGAGTTCCGCGAGAAGGATTGTGTATGCGCATTGCTGAGGAGTCCCACAATAACAGGACGAAAAGGCCGTCCAATGCATTCAGGTTTTCAGTGGTGGTCTAACATCAATTTGTTCAAGATTCCAATCAATAACTTAATAATCTACACAACGCTATACTGATAATTCATGTATTCATCAGGTTTCATAATGAGAGGTTTCAATATTGAAGCTTCTTTGTTGCTTTCATTAAAATAATGGAAATTAAATGGACTAACCACATTTCAGTCATATTTATTTGTTATTTATTTGAACACAAATGTTGGTACAAGGGGGCACCAGATACATATGCGCCACACAGATCTCATTCGATATGTGTGAGGGTTGTGATACTGCCCGGGTGCCCAGACCGAAGCAGATGGTTTCCTTAGGAGGCCACACCCCGAGCCTTTGACCAAAAAGTCTGATCCACAAGGCAGTGGACATCGTAAGTAGATGCAGTCCCATGGTAGCCGGTGACCAACGATTGGTTCATACGCCATTTGTTCCCACAGGATACTGGAGCCTACGTGTACCATTGGTTTGGGATTCGTGTAAAGCGCCGGACATTCGCTTTTCGTCCTCTCATTTCCGTAAACAACACCCCGGCCACGAGAAGGCAGTGAGTGGGACATTTTGGCAGAGGCTGAATACACGTGGCCGTGTGAGAGTTCTTCGAGAGGGAGGGCGTGCCCATTCCACTCCCAGCCATACCAGTGCATTTGGGGGCATTTCAGTCATAAGGTTTGCAAGGATTATTTCATTTGTATTCAATAACATTCAATGAATATAAACAGGTAATAATCAACTTGAATTTTGGTTTTCAAGAGTACCCTACATAATTTTTATTCATTCTATTATAGATGTATATGATTTAATGATTAAAAATATTCGTTTTGAAGATGAAGGAGAATATGCTTGTCAAGCTAGATTGGTAAAAAAGGCAAATTCTCAACAGAGACCATATTATTTATATCAATTTGTTAATCAATCAAAATTTTATCGAAAATCAATAAAATCGAATATGACCAATCACTTTGATTCATCAATACATGATTTATTTAATTTACCAATGAGTTTAATTAAAAGTAATACCGCATACTTAAATGTTATTGGTAAGTTAACAATGAAATAATGTATCGACTATATTATAATAATGGTTAGTTATTTCTGAATTGTTGTCTTAAATCTATTCATTCATCAGTTTGTGAAGGTTTATACAAGATAATTAAATGGAAAATCAGACTGTACTTACTTACTTAAGCCTGTTAATCCCAATGGAGCATAGGCCGCCGACCACCATTCTCCAACACATTCTGTCCTGGGCCTTCTTTTCTAGTTCCATCCAATTCTTGTTCATTGTTCTCATGTCTATCTCCACTTCTCAGTGTAATGTGTTCTTTGGTCTTCCACTCCTCCTCCTTTGGCCTTGAAGATTCCATTTGAGGGCTTGCCTTATGACGTAGATGGGTGATTTCTTCAATGTGTGTTCTATCCACTTCCAACGCTTCTTCCTGATTTCTTCCTCCACTGGGATCTGGTTTGTTCTCTCCCAAAGTAGGTTGTTGCTGATAGTGTCTGGTCAACGGATCCGAAGTATTTTGCATAGACAACTGTTAATAAACACTTGTATGTTGTGGATGATGGCTTTCTTAGTTCTCCAAGTTTCCACTTTATACAGTAGAACTGTTTTGATATTTGTAATGAAAATCCTGATCTTGGTGTTGGTTGACAATTGTTTTGATTTCCAGATTATTTTCAGTTGTAAGTATGTTGTTTTTGTTTTACCGATCCGCGCTTTCACATCTGCATCAGATCAACCGTGTTCACCAATGATGCTGCCCAAATATGTAAAGGTCTTTACATCTTCCAAAGCTTCTCCGTCAATTGTGATTGGATTGGTGCATTCTGTGTTTTATCGAAGAATCTTGCTTTTCCCTTTTGTGCATGTTGAGACCTGATGCTGCTGAGACTGCTCCTACATCGGTTGTCTTCTCCTGGATATGTTGTCTCGTATATGATAGAAGAGCTAGATCATCTGCGAAGTCTAGATCGTCCAGCTGCATACTGAATGTCCATTGTATCCCATGCTTTACCCCAGATGTTGATGTCTTGATGATCCAGTCGATAATCAGACTGTAAAAGTAGGTAAATTTTAGATGGCAGATTTATCTCTTCATAAGTGAATAGAATATCAAGCTTAATAATCAAATGTTATTTAATCATATTAGTTAAAACGAAGAAACTCGACAATAACTTAACATCAATCTAGGATGTACTAATACAATGGAATCAGACAGATTAGGGACTAACTGAAAAATCAAACATGATGTCAAGTCTCCTTTGAACTGTGTTGGTTGATAAGTCACATTGTAACAAATATTGAGGTGCGATGTTGAATAATTGTACGGGTGAACACTGTTGAAGATTAATATGCTTGAACAGAACGGATGTCATCATAAAATAGAATGAAGTTTCTGTTTAGTGATCTTTAGATTTATTTTTTTTATATCAGCTGTAAATGAAACTCTTTTCAAATTGATTGACTTCACTGACAGCATCTATTTAAGAAGATTCATGTAACTATTCAACTCCTATCGAAGTAGTGTAGTGTCGGTTATTCTGTTAAGCCTAGATACCTTTTTCTCGCTTTCGGACAACCCATTCTATTCATTCTACTTGGGTCACATTCTGATCTTGTTATTTATTCGCTTATCAATCTTGACTGTTTTTATATGAGCGTATAGGTGTGTGTACATTTCTTATCCCATTACCCAACACATGTCTGTAACTTATTTTTGTGTGACTATAAATATTGATTAAAGCTTAGTTAAATGGGAGTTGTCTTACCAGCTATCTCCACTCCGCGTCGTTTCTCTTCTCGCTATCCCATTCGCTTCATATACAAAATATGTGTATTCAAAAGTCCATTCTCGTTATTCGACTTATTTAATTCCGTCATTGACTAATGCGATTTAAGTCGATGATTATTTACGAGGATAGGCGATAACAAACATTCATACGATCTGATTGCATTCAGATTTTGGGCCACTAAAGTGGAGAGCCCTTTCGACATCATCGTTCGATCTAAGTGAAGATTTATTAACGGGGCTCCACAAAAGTAACGTTACATTTTATAATAATTAAGTAACTTTTGTTATCACCATTCTAAATACAGGTAGCGATACAAAGGTGTTATTCACCATTTTACATTCAATCAATTCCATAACGATCACAACATAAATTGACGACGATTCATAAGAAATAGATGACTGATTATTTATAGAACATAAAAATATTCTCTATTGTAACTGATAATTATGTTATTCTCATGAGTATAAACATCATTTACTTGTCTAAATGGGTCAAACAGAATTAGTTAGTCATTTAGTCTATAGATGTTGTGTATTATTCAACTAACCTAGATTAGTGTGAAATTATGTATCTCAGTGATGGGTCTTCACTCACTCACTCACTCACTCACTCACTCACTCACTCACTCACTCACTCACTCACTCACTCACTCACTCACTCACTCACTCACTCACTCACTCACTCACTCACTCACTCACTCACTCACTCACTCACTCACTCACTCACTCACTCACTCACTCACTCACTCACTCACTCACTCACTCACTCACTCACTCACATCCTCTCTCACACAAGACCACCCTAACTTGAATACTACAATATATATGGATAGTATGGTGAGATTAGGTCAACCTAATTCAAGTCTATTAGATAATATTATTATCTCACCTCTCAAATATAAATAATATCAAGTTATATTTGTTTGCCTGAAGGAATTTAATGTATTAACTTACATTAAATTCAATATAATAGATATTCAATGTCCATTATATTCCACCGAATGTCATGAACTCCATTAACTGACATATGTGTTTATTATGATTTTACCTCATGAAGATATAATGGTGAGTGGAAATATCCTAAAGACATATCAGAAATGATTTTAATTTAGTCAATTTCAGAATTAGGTAACCTGTTTTATTGATGACATTATAGATCTTTAAATTAACAAATCATAAACATGATGAGTAGAAATGAATCTGTGAATTAAGACTTCATTCCATTATACAAACTAGTGGCTGTGAAGACTTAATAGCAAAGTGGATAGTGCTATAGCGTTTGAAGGGAACGGTACTAGGTTAGAGTTACGGAGTAAACATTAAGTCTGAGATGCAAGTACAACCAGCTGACGTGTCCCAAATAGGACGAAACACTCATCCTAGATTTCACTGCTTACCACAATCTATTTCTTGGGGTAAATTTTATTTATAGATGTTTGTATCTTTACATTCACAATAAGGAAAACAATTGATCAATCAATTTGGTTATATGTGCATCCCGAGCGTCTTGATATTACCAGATATTCACAATATTAAAAAGATATGCTTAGCATTCATTAGTATCGATGACAAGATATAAACACTTACAAGATAATTTAGTATTCCGATCATGCTGAATGATGATATAGTCCACTAATTCGGATGTATAATTACACGCTTATGAAGTTACCGCTAATCAAAATACTACATTAATTACTAATACTCTGCAGATTGCTAGTATAATTAACTCACAAGTGGTAACCAATTGAAAACATCGGTCTTTGTTTTCCTACTGATTATCCCTTAAGCACTTTGTCATATGACAAATTATACCACCAAATTAGGCCACTCAGTAAAATGGTGACAATGAAGATGTAATTCATAGAACTCGATCAGAATTTATGAATACAACTATATGACACTGATACTACTACTCAGTGATCAATCATTCCGTGTACTCTAAATACTGGAAACACTGACAAGTTATCATTAAATATAAAAAAGTTGTCAGTTATTTCAAAGATAAGAACAGTGTACTTGATTTGCAATAGTCTTCTAACTAATATCCATTCTTTATGGAACTGTCCACTATAGTGGTAAATATTATTGTTAATATGTAACTTATTTATCAGGTGTAAATCTACTTGCTCCTTTTAAAGTAACACATGCTGTGTGACAATTAGTAAGCATGTTCTGTCTTTTAAATTAAAACACAATACCTTTAAAAAACTATATGAAATTCTAATTGAAAGTTGAATTCAATAACCTTCAAACTCCTTGGAAGTGCTCAGCCACAATCCTGCACTCAGGATTCGAACCTAGGACCTTCGATATCGCGTGTGAACATTTAATCTCTAAGTTTTCATTGATGGTCTAACATTGATCCATTAGTGAATTCAATCAAAAACTTAATAACCTACATACCCTCAGACTGATAATTACTATGTTCTCACTAGTGATTAGCTTCATGAGGGAATTCTCGAAGTTCTAGTGAGAAGCTGTGACTAGTTGTGCTAATCTGTGTCAAATAAAGACAGGTATCTACCATAGAAAATGGAAGATGGTCGCGCAATTTCATGGATTGATTAAAATCAGACATTAACACCTTTGAATACTGGTCGGCTCGATGATCTACAAGTTAACTGTTCGCATGTAAGACCGAAGGTTCTGAGTTCAAATTTCATCAGTGCAGGATCGTGAATGTGCACTACTGATGAGTCTTATACTAAAACTAAACAATCATCTAATACTTCCATGTGTTCAACAGTGATCGAACATTCATCAATTCCACATTGACTATTCTTCCAATGTTTTTTTCTTCTGTAGTTCCTCCAAAATCAATTCATTTAAATATTTTATTATATGAAAATGCCAAATATCGATTTTTCTACAATAATAATAATCAATTAAATGATCCTGTACAAAATGATCAATTAAATAATAATCAATCAATATGGATTCATTTAAACCAAACCATTCAATTTATATGTAGTACATCATCATGGAGTAAACCATTAGGACAATTATTATGGTACATAAATGATAAAGTACTATATCAGGTTAAAAATGAAAAGATAACAAATTATGATGTAACAAATTCATCATCATCATCGTCGACATCGACATCGTCAACATCATCATCATCATCATCGTCGTCGTCATCATCATCATCATCATGTCAACATATAAATGATTGTTTTCAAAAGAGAAAAGAATTATTCACTTGGTTAAATATGGAATTTTGTAATTTACAATATGGATGTCATATTATAAATAAAACACATAATTCAATGATACTTGATCATTTCTCATATACAGCACAATTAATTGAATTTATTCAAATTAATGATATGCCTTCAGGTATTCAATTGTAAGTGATTTGCCTTTGATTACTTTTATTGATTTACTGATTTTAGAGCACACACACACACACACATGAGAATTGAAGTTTTAATGATGATGATGATGATTGTTGTGAGTTGAACTTGGATCGATTTTTACCCCGCGCCAATTGTTGTGTCCTTGACTGAAAGATTAGAGAGCAGTGTATTATCGATCGGACCAAAGATGCGTATAACACGTAAAAACGACCTAGAGTTCTGACTGACCCTGTTTCCCTGTCTAGCCCAGCCAGTTGAGTCCAGAACACAAGTCTCAGCCTCTGAAATATGAATCATTGTATTTCAAACATACTCTGTTTATATACCAATCAACCCGACCACAACGTACCAATAAAATAGAAAATAACATTTGTACAATAATTAGCCAGAAGTGGCTGTGAATGAGGGAGGTAGACAGGGCATAATTCAACAATGGTAAATTGTATAATAATAGTTTATTAGTTGAAATAAAGCTCATAATAAGAGGGATATGAATATGAATAGTTTAGTTGCATGACAATTATACGATAAAAATGTACTCATGATATTGGTTCATAAGTGGATCCCAAAAATTACCATTCATTATTCTTATCGGGACACAACAATGATGATAATGATGTGATTTTGTTATTAGACGTGAGAAGTGTTTGTGATAAATCTTGTTAATTTGAATGCTTTATTCGGTTTCTAAGCGATTCTTGTAACCTGCAAGCTAGAACTATACAGCAACCTGAACTCGAGAGAAAAGGCACAAAACAAGCGAAAAGCACTTTACTCCAAAGGTTCATTTTTATAAACATGAGCATTTATAAATGTTAACATTTGTTAAATCACCATCATATTTTGGTCAATTCGCTAAAAGAAATAATATACTACTGACCAATAGTAGCACGCCACGCTGATATTCTAGAAAACTTCATCATGCCCTAATTGGCTAGGACTCTTCGTCTCCTTTGGCGCCTCTGGAGGCTCCGTTGCAGTTCTCGGAAAGCCGACTCAACAGTTTAAAATTTCATTGATTTATTGATTAGAAAATTATATAGATGAGCTATTTTCATGAAGTTGTCTTCATCAATAAATTTGGAAAGAAATCATCTAAAGTTTTCACATACTCACATACACAGTAAGGTAGTTGTGAGAGTTAGGAATGGCATCAGTAAATCATGAAACAGGAAATACACATGCTATTTGTTCAAAAGTGATAATCATTATCCTCGAATGTCTTATAATTACTTGGACATATTCAAAGTGTAATTTTTTAGAGGAGGCAGGAAAACAAAAGTGATCTGAAAGAATTTTTGAAGCTTTCATTTCAGAAGTTGTATACTTTTATTAAGCACATGAATTGATGGGACAGTCCGTTAGTCAGTCAGCTACAATGTAGGACCAGGCACATATATGTATCGGTCCAAGTTGCTGCACCTCATTAGCACAACAAGATGATCATTAAATTCATAGAAGTAGTAGTAGTAATATTACGTATTATGATATGATACAGGGAGAAAGAATTAGTTCGTAGAAAGAAAGATGTGAATTCATTTTAATTTCATAGTTTAAGAGAAGACAGAGCGTGTACACATTTACGCTATTGTTAGCGATTCTGAGTTATGTCACCCAGTTTCGAATTATTATTGGTGGTAGTCCAGCATTGACGGGTCACTGATGACCAACGTCGTTCTTGATCAGTCTTCTATACGCGTCTAATTGTTTCAAATAAATTATAAACAGGACACTGGTCTGACTGACTTGACATCGGCCATACTATATTTCAGTGTTAAATACTGGGAGGTAGTCCTCAGGAAATCCCACTTCACGTGTTATTCGCTATTTTGCACTTGTCATCAAAGACTGAAAAGTTCAACACTAACCTCTCAAACTATAAACGTAGATTACGCGCGTTTGAATTCTTTAAAAAAACCCAATTCTTTTAAAATTGCTAGTATGGCTTGCTAATGAATGTTAACTAGAAAGAGATCCAGACCCAGGGTTTCTTATTGGCTATCTCCAAATATCCGACATTTACAAACAACTATATGATCAACCAGTCAGAATATTTATTATCACTATAAGACTTGAAGATCTATAACGGGACGGTCGTTTCATCCTAGTACGGGGCTCACCAGCAGTGTTCATGCACGATCTAGCGCTGGAGGCTCGAACCCAGGACCTTCGGTTTCGCTTCCGAATTTCCAATGGTGGTCTGACATTGATCCATTTATGATACCAATCTAAACTTAACAATCTGCACAACCCTATACTGAGAATAAGCTTTACCCGATGAATATTCATTAAAGTTATCAGATATTTCAAGTGGTTTATTCGAGGTTGAAAGGCTGCACTTTGACTGATAAACACCAAATACAATAAAGTACATAACTTAATTTCTAATACCATTCTTATTCTAAAGACGAATTGTTATTTTCGTTGCTAGCTGATATTAGTTGTATAAATTCTGAACTTAAGGAGACAATAAACAGATATGTCTTCTTTGTTTGCGACTGCTGAGTAATAAACAACTTTGATCCAATACTGAACGAACCACTAAACCCAAGGGTTTGAAGAACACATGATACAACTACATCATCGAACTGTATTCTCAAATCTGGATTTATGATAGGTATTATTGATGACACAGGTTTATTGTCGAGTTGGACCGCTAACCAGCTGAACTTGCATATATGAACATTTTAGTATTGTTATATTCTCTTAGGTAAAATGTCCTAATTATGCAGCTTTCAGTGTCTCTTTTCGGCACTATCATGAACACATACTTCAAGTTGGAGCGGGTGTAGTAATTTTTTTGTAAATATTACATTAATCGAATCTAGTGATGTTAGCGGGACATAGATTAGATTAAAGCATCCTCCATGCACGCTGATTGGATGATCATTATCCAATCAGAGCTAGTCGATACTTGGAGAACACTCTAGAATCTTCTCATGTAAAAACTATAAATATACTAAGGTTTTTCTTATTGTGCTTCTTACTTCCATCTAACCTTGTTATTTGGAATATAATCTCTTTCCTGTTCAACTGTGTTCTGATTTGGAGACTTGTCAAGTGAATTAGTGTCCAAGAATACTAAGCAGTAAGAACAGCTAGGTTGTATTAAGAAAGAATTACAACAAGTGAACTTTTGACTTCCTACTTGGGAGTAGATATTATGTTCACATGGATGAATCAATATTCTCAGTCCTGTTTACATGAGTTCATAATGATGAGAACTTTTACATCACAATAGATGAATCAATCATCTATTGTTTTCTTATCAGTCAGTCGGTCAGTCAGTAACAACGTAGAACTTCGTACGTACGTAAATCAGTTCGATTTGACATACCATATTAGCACAGAGATGCAGCTGTCGATTCAAATCCCGTAATGGTAGAGGTAGTAAGAGTATGAGCAGTAATCGTAAAGATTAGGGTTTGAAGATGTTATTTAATGGGTATATTCTAGCGAAATAAATTTGGAAAGAGAAAAACAAGAGTCATGAAGAATTCAGAAGACTAGAATTTGGTAGAACACAAAGAATGGATGCATCTCCGCCATCGCAAACGATTTTGAGCCATGTCATTCAGGGTCTCTAACCATCGGTTGCTATCGTCTCGCGGATCCCAACCAGGTAGTCTACACCTACCAACATGGCTCAGTCCACCTGTCAGTGACTTCATGGATTTGTGCTATGTTTTGATCTGGCCGCCCCCATCTTTCTTCCAACCTACTTCTACAACATAAAACATCGCACGACTGAGCAGTTGGTGGTTGGGCATAATTAACATGTAATCCATCCATCTCAACTGATGAAGTTTCATTACTTAATCAATCGATTTGCCATCTTTATCTAGTACACGTTTCCTAACAACTGCATTACTTACTCGGTGTTCCCAGGATATACAAGCAATGTTTCGAAGACACCTATGATCAAATACTAGTAACCTACGAATATCCTCTACTGTTACCGGCCATGTTTCATTGCCATAAAGTAGAACGGAACAAACGGCTGAGCACCAAACCTATCCTTTAGTTCTATAGATGTGTATCAAACTATTACTTACCTTAATATTATCATAATTAACTTGTATATTTTATAATTTTTCAATTTTTTTCTTTTAGATTTAAAACTTGGTCTATTTTAAGTCTTACGTTTCATGGAATACAAATGAATCAAATTCCAATTATGTGTTCATTAGAAAACCAGCATGATTACATACTAGGCAATAACAATAATAATGATAATAATGATAATGCCAATATTATTCAATCTAACAAAACTTCTAATTTTGGAAATACATCACTTAGATCTAACATAATCACTATTCATCTTTTATGTAAGTTTACTTTTGGTAGCATATTTAATGTTTCATTCAGTATGAAAATGCCATAGGTATTTGGAGTTTGACAACGATTCAACCAGTAACACCTCCTATGAATCATACCCATTTAGTGTAATCAAAAGTCAAAAGTGAGAAGGTTCAAAGATATAATTGATAAGTTATCAATATATCAAGAAGTGATTGATCTAAACTAGTTAGCGATTGTATGAAAAGTTGAGTATTGCGTTCTCACTTGTGATCTGGTGCGGATACGTGAACTTGAAGTTATGGTCAGTGAAATTGTTAAACTTTTCAATAGTCAACAGCAGCTATACGTTTTTACATTTTACTTGTCTTACCGTGGCTTAAATTGGTTTTGTTTTATATTACCTCTGTCAATATTGTGATTACAATAGGAAACAATTCTTTGACGGATGCATCTGTAGTGTAGGACATAAGGCAAAAATACAACAAGGGCACTATAACTGTCTATGTATCCAAGTGTAATGAAATTTATTTTGACAAAGGTATCTCAAAAGATTGTTTCCAGGGTTATTTTTAATGAGTCATTGGAGTGTGAAGTGAATAACAACTTTTAATTAATAGCTAGTTGGAAAGAAAGTTTACCGGTAAATAAGACGCAATTGTACTTGAAATCAAGTTGTTTACGAATATTTTTAAACTTTCATCATGATTTTATCTGTTTTCATCGATGGAATCCATGTTTAGTTGTCGAAAGTCGTAGATACTTTAAATTTTAATGGCAAAGTTTATGCAAATATTAGAGCTAAGAGAACGCTTCAAGTTAGTGAAGATGCCATAGGTATTTTGAGTTTGACAACGGTTCAACCAGTAACACCTACTATGAATCGTACCCACTTAATGAAATCACAAGTCAATAGTGAGGAGGTTGAAGGATATAACTGGTAAGTTATCAATATATCACGAAGTGACTGATCTAAACTAGCTAGCGATTGTATAAAAAGTTGAGTATTGCGTTCTCACTTGTGATCTGGTTGGGATGCGTGACCAAGCGCCTTCATCTAGGTGAATCCATTAAAATCATTATGGTCATTATCAAATGTCTAAGACTTAGAAAGCTATTGATTTTGTGGATTTATTTACCGCTACAAGTATTCTGAATTCAACACTTATCACCATTATCTCATTGATTTAGTGGGTGAATGTCAAATATTGAAGTAGACACTTTGTTGGAAATCGCACTTCGAATGTCGAAATTTATCCACGACTGTCTACAATAAATAAAGCATTGTAACATTGTGGATGAAAAGCTGAAGTATAAAGATCTATTGAAGCTTGTAAAACGATTGATGTTAGACACAGCGCACTTATTGAATATTAAGAAATATTGCTGTAGATATACAAATTAGTCCATTTTCTTCTGTGTAAAGATGAGTTCAATGTAATCAGTCACCAGCTAAATTTACATAGATAATAGGAAATAGAAATAGGCTACTTATAGGTTTACAATTGTTGAATATTTAAACAAAGTTTTAAACACTGGCAATGACTCTTATTGTTTAGTTAGATTCGGATTTTGATTAGTTCGTATATAGAGTAGATATAACGGGTGGTCAACCAGAAAGTTGGTTAAATAGTTATAATTTTGATATAATGTTGCATTCATTTTGCGTCCAAGTAAAGATCATTATTAAAGGAGTCATTAACCATAACTGAAAGATCCAGCTTCCAATAATCATGAACAAATAGAACCAGACTCAAGATTCAATATTCATCCTTAATATCGGGGATAATTGTGGTATTGCATTGTAATCATTAGTTAGTATTAAACGATTCATTTACCATAATACCACTATAGATATCTCAGGGGTATATGTAATACTTAAGCAATAAGTAGTGTTAATTCTCAATGGATGTTGAAAAACTTATATTAGAGTAGTTGAGTCAATACTTGACATAACAAGATATTTAATTTGTTTTCATTACTGATGGACTGATATTTATTCATCATTGAAAGAATCTCTTACTGAAACATCATACTCATGTACAAAGAAGTCCTGTTCAACCAAGATACAAACCAGATCCTAATTTATTTGAACATCAAAAGAGATATAGTGGAATATTTCGAAGACCAGTCTGTTTGAAAACTCCTTCAAACGATACTGTATTCAGTTGTAGTACAAGTACAGTATAGACAATATGATTATATCATCGGATTATTCAAAACATCCAGAGAATAGTGATAATGTTGTAAACGTATGTTTAGTAATGTTCAAGTAAAATCCATCAAGTTAAGGTTACTGACATCTGATAAAGTAAATTTTAATGGCATGAATATCTTTCAGTTTCAGTAAACGTTTTCTATTCAATTGTGGATAAATTTCAAATTACAAGCACTTAATCCTCAAGTTTTTCTAATCATTATTGATTTCATAGGAATGGCCAGTCCGCAGTTGTTTTTTTAAGTAATCAACGTCATTTGATAAACTAATATAAACCAGAAACACAATGAATATTCATTGAATTCTTAGCAGTTTCACCAACATTAAACTAAAGATTTCAATCAACTGACGTTGAGCTACTTATTTTAATTTCAGTAGTTCAAAAATAGCTTAGTCATGAAAACTTGATTTCTTACTGATATGATAGGTGAAAAATGAACTTAATTATCAGGCATTAACTTCGAATGTTGATGAATGATTCATAAATCTTATCCATATAACTGGTTATTACAGCAAAGTAAAAAGATTTAACTGTCGATAAACGATAAAGCCGAAAGACTACTTCATTGTTCATCGTTATTGATACTTCATTATAATTGTATGTGCGACGTAGTTTCTGGTTGAGACACGATTGTTCAACACTGTTCAAATGCTCATAGAATTGTGTGGATTGATCTAAGAGGGAAAGATGTGATGATGTAAATATAAATTTATGTACAAATAAGTTAAAAACGACCTTCCAGTGCACATATTTCTGTAGAGATTGTTAACATTAATCAATGGTTTGATTCAAATAACTTTAACTGACCAACACTGTCCATCGTTCATTGAATAACTTCCCATTTGAACATGTTTTATAGGTATCATGCTAGTCAAATGCCACAACCAGCATATTTAGTTAACAAAGTTTTAAGGTGGTGGTTAGAGATAGTAGATAGGAAATCCTGGACAATTGTTTTGTTCTATTTGGCACTCGTTCATAAGGTGTATCAGTAATCTTGAGGGAACTGATGCTCCTTGACAGATTCGATCCGTATCATCCAGCTTCTCATTTAGGGGCGTTATCACTGAGCTACAAAGGCCGTAACTGACCTCCTGTAGGACTGATATATATTTGAAGGGGCTAGTACTATGTCAATCCCACACAGGTCATTCTAGCCTCTGGACTTACCACTTTGTTCATTCTTCACAAGACGTATTTCAACCCTGTCACTTATTTTCTTAATAGACCTGATTGTTTTTCTACATGATCATATGTATGTTATTTACTTACCCTGTTCATCATGTGTCCGTATGTTATTTTTTTGGCCGTAAATATCGAGTCATGCTTATTTAAATCTAGTTAGCTCACTTGCCTTCTCCATTGCGCGTCACTCCATTTCGCTTCACCCTTTTCTCTTTGCTTCGTTTCCCTGGCTGTCTTTCCAGAACATCGTTTGTACAAAATATACGTATTCGAAATTTGTTCTCATATTTTACTTATTTAATCCCGTCATTCACTAACGCGTTTTAAATCTATATTTATCTACGAGGGTAGTCCGGATGTATATTTCAACAACAATAAACGTACGATCCGATTAAAGTAAGGTATCGGGTCACTAAAAGTGGTGAGCCTGTCGAAAACATCATCGTGCAATCTAATTAGTGTCAATATAAAGGACCACACAAAAGTGACATTCCCGAAGACAAACCTAACGATTCAAACTAAGTCGATGAAGAACCTTGCGCATTTCATACGTTCCACGAGAAAACTCAATGCAGCTTACTCAATCGATAAACATAAATCATACGATCAATTCGAAGAGATCACATCACTAAATATTTACGGGAGGTTGGTCGCAGCCCTGGTAGCTCAGAGCTAACGTCTCTAAATGCAAAACTGGATGATACGGATCAAATTCGTCAGGGAGCATCAGTTTTCTCAAGATTATTGATACACCTTATGGACGAGTGCCAAATAGAACGAAACAGTTGTCCAGAATTTCCTATCGACTACCTTTAACCATCACCTTACATCTCAAAATGAAAAATGGTATATTTAATCTCTTAGACTAGTGGCCACATTGTAAACTGATCAATAGACTTCAAACCGCCATATGTGTTGTTTCCTATTTTATGGTGCGGTGTGATCTAGCTGGTTGGTATATCAATCCAGTATGTTTGAAATAAGGGATTGATATCGCAGAGGCTAAGTTTGGTGTTCTGGACTTAACTAGCTGGGCTAGGCAGGAAGCAGGACCGATAAGTACTCTAGATTGCTCGTACGTGTTTTATGCGTCATTGGTCGGATCGATAATTCACTTCTCTCTAATTGGTAGTATCATCACATTATTCATTACCAGGGCATACAGGCCACAAGTTCTAACAGAGTCATATTTGACAATGGCATGATTAATTATCAAACAAAATTAGTCTCTGCATTATACAAAGACAACTACTTTACAATAGTGTACTTTTTATAAAACTTCATGCATTCTCCTTAATTATCAAATCCATTTACCGAAATCTTTGATACCTTTTAAACAAATTTCTAGATGGATTACTCATTTTAGTAGTAATCATGATAATAATGACACTAATTAGCTTCAATATCATTTACTTGATGACAGTTAAGAATTAACAGAATAGATTAAATAATATTATGATGAAATTCTCGAGTATCAGCCTCGTGGTTTCCGAAGGAACTCGGCTTTCACCATGAAGCGTCATAACTCTTCTAAGTGAAGACCTTCTGACTCCCAGGGCAGAGTTTAAGTGGTTTGAATTATTTTTTCTGGTTAGCTTTTTTGTAACGTGTTAGTTTTCTACGGGATGGGGTTGCTAATCCCATGCTCAACCCTTTCCCGTTATCCGGGCTTGGGACCGGCAGTTTGTTTATTAATAGTAATGTTAAAGAAAACTATTAATTTTTCTAATTCTGTTCATGTTGGAATTCATTTTTTATTTCAGATATTGATAAAGTGTATATAGAAATCTATTCAAATCTAAAAACAATGTTTACTTCATCTATTGAACATTCAATGATATTCATAGAGAATCGTCCAATTCAACTTGGATGTTTTTGTGAAAAGATTAATGTACCTATTCATGTAAATTATGAATACACGTGAGTTATAGATTATCTACTATTGTTTCTTGTCAATATCATTACTACTGATGAAGATAATATAAGTAGTTAAATATTGACAGAAGTTATTATTATCAGATGGGTTTTTGTGGAGATTGTAGTAATTTCAATGGTTAAAATCATGAGTCAGTTGAAGCTAGACCACCATGGAAAACCTGGAAGCACTGGACCGCCGTTTCGTCCTATTGTGGGACTCCTTAGCAGTGCGCATCCACGACTTCGCCCCCTGCGAGATCCGAACCCAGGACCTACTGGTCTCGCGCCCGAGCACTTAACCACTGAACCACTGAGCCGGCATCCAACGGTGTTAATGTCTAACTTCAACTAATCCCCGAAATTGAGGTCCTGGGTTCGAATCTCGCAGGGGTGCGGGATCGTGGATGCGCACTGCTGAGGAGTCCCACAATAGGACGAAACGGCCGTCCAGTGCTTCCAGGTTTTCCATGGTGGTCTAGCTTCAACTGACTCATGATCTTAACCATAGAAGTTATTATTATCAGAAGAGATTTTGTGGAGATTTTTAGATATTTCAATAGTTGAAATCATGAATCAATTGAAGCTAGACCAACATGCAAAATATGGGAGCACTGAACGACCATTTCGTCCTAGTATAAGACTTCTTAGCAGTGCACACCCACGATCCCGCCCCCGCGAGACTCGAACCCAGGACCTATCGGTCACGATAAGACCACTGAGCTGGCTCTGCTCTCTAGTGACTGACTTCAAGAGGCATTTTCTGGAGTTCTAGTGAGAAGCCGTTACCAGTGGAGTTCAACCAGGCCTGTTGCGAGATGTCAACTCGTTGAATACAATGGTGTACGGTGGCGCAACTTCGTGGATTGGTTGAAGTTAGATATTAAGAGCATTGGATGCTGGCCAAATTAATGGCCTTGAGTTTAGGCGCTCGTGAGTGAGAGTGATAGGTCCCGGATCCGAATCTCGTGACCTTGGTTACTCACTGCTGAGGAGCCCCACAATGGTTTTCCATGGTGGTCTAGCTTTAATTGACTCATGATTTCAACTACAGAAGTTAATATTATTGATTATGACTATAGCTTTAAAAGTAACAGGAATGTAAGAGATAATTATCAATGACCAACATGGATATCACTTTATCCATCCACTGTGAATTCAATTAGTTTATGTTGTTAAACTTTTGAAGAAACATCTCATTCATGATATCTCAATGGAATTCCATAGAATGAAGCTTATTACATAGTACTTCAATGGCGTATGGTACTTATATTGACATAAGAAGTATATAACGCGAATCAGAAATATAATGTCTGACAGCAGAAGATTGAAAAGATCAAGAAGGGAAGAATGAGAATAGAAAGTAATTGGTATTAAAGTGCAGGAACAACGAATCCTGAGACAATTAATGAACATTTTACAAATGAAGTATTACACTATGGTCTTTCTATTTTACTAAGTCTTCAGTGAGTGACTATCTCACAACATTACCGTTTGCACTCCACTGATCACACTGCTTTCCACTACAACTCCAAGGAATACCTCCTAAAGCCAGTCACTAGTGAGCATATGTTGATTAATATCAGAAAGGAGTTTTGTGAATATTATAGTAATTTTAATAGTTGAGATCATGAGTCAATTAAACCTAGACCACTATGAAAAACCTGAAAGCACTGAACAGCCGTTTCATCCTATTGTGTAGCTCCTCAGCAGTGAGCATCTACGATTCCGCTACATGAGATATAAACCCAGGACCTATCACTCTCGTGTGCCAGTGCTTAACCTCAAGACCACTAAACTGTGTGGCATCCAACAATGTTAATATCTAACTTCAACCAATTCATGAAGTTGCTCCACTGTCAGTGAGTTACTATCTCAAAAACTTGAAATCCTTCAATATATTGTATGTCTTTTTCACCGGTTACTTTGTAATTGCAGATTTTTTATTCAAATGTCAAATAATACTAATCATACTGATACATTATTCAATATAAGTTCATTATCAACTATTCAACAATTGAATACTCATTCTCATAATACTGTTTTATCATCTGAAATCCCTTCAAAATTAATGATATTACATCATCAATTGAAATATCATATTATAGAATTTGTACCACATCGAAAATTTCATAAAGGAAGAATCTATTGTCAAATATTGATTAGAATGAAAAAAGATATAATCAATAAAATTGATTCCATGATAACTGAAACATCATCTGCGGCATCATTGAGAAGTTGGAGAAACCAAATTTATGATGTTCATGATGATATAAAAGATGAATCTGTAGATGATCCAGTAATGATTTCTTCAATGGGTCATATTGATTTAAATATTCATTGTAAGTTAAATAGTAAATTAAGTATATATATGTATATATAGGATGTTTGATTTACTTTAGAATGGTTCGAATTGTCCTGTTGTTGATCCTTTTGACTGAAATTTGATCAGCTTTGATTGATATATGTAAACATCAAATTAGCCATGAATTTACTTTCAGTTGTTGAATCTTAGTTCGAATGAAACGTGTGTTCTTGATTCTACTATTAGCAGCATTCCGTATTTTCTATATATGATGCTAAATTTGGAAGTTTCTCAAGATTAGATTTACTCAGAATAAAAAATGTGCATCATGAATTGTTGTCAGATAGATAACCTTTGAATATTAATAATTGCTACACAGCTTCTTCGTCCTGTTCTAGGATTCATCAGTAGTTTATATTCATGAACTCGTAACAGTTTAAACCCTAGACTGTCATATCTTGTGTAAAGCATATGTAATATTTTCATTGCAATTGAAATAATACTGTTTTAACTTTCCGTTAAAGTACATATCAGTTAACCTATGAGTACGTATTTCGTGTATAATTCATTCATGTACTTAAAATAAACCATGATCAGTATAGGGTCGTGAAGATTATTAAGTTTTTGACTGCGATCATGAATTGATTGATGTTAAACCACCATTGTAAACCTTGGAAGCATTGGACGATCATTTCGTCCTAATGTGGGACTCTACAGCAGTGCTCATCCACAATTCTGCCTTGTGAGATTCGAACCCAGCAACTATTGTTTAAATTGTATAAATTCTAATTTTCTGTTATAGATGGACCAAATATAGATAATCGAGACGATGAGTTTTATATACTGTACCCTTGTTCAATATTTGGAAAGACATTGAAAATGCTCTGTTGGACAAAATCTACAAATAATCTGTATATAACGCAAGAGATAACATTAAGGGTAAGTGAAATGTAGAAAATTAAAGGTTTCTGAGCTTAGTTGAAATGATTTTGAGTTGATTAACTGTATTTATGAGTTGTATTGCCAAGGATTAATCTCGGATGAAGTAACGTTGAAAGGTCGTTTCTTTATAGTACATAACTCTTTATGAATGAACACCTATGGACACACCAGGGATAGAACCCTGAACCATCAGTTTATGTAACGAGCTCTTAATCACTATAATTACTGGTTCGGTGTTTAGTGGTAAAATTCCAAGTTCAATCAACAGCTCAACTATAATGCAATATCAATTTCTAAAATGCTTAAACTAGGCATTAAAGAAAATATTAGTTGACATGGTTTGATTTGTAGCTCAGGTAGATGATTTTGATGGAGTTTTGTTCTCTGAGCTAGATGGTTTGGTCGTGGAGCTTTCATCGTTTTTCTAAACGAAATAATCATCACAAACTTTAGATAGAAGTGAAGTATTCGAATTTCTCCATATGTGTTCCAAAGCTTTTCCTGTACACCTCGATGTTGATTGGTTCTTATTGACCTTAAATTTGTTATTCTTTACTTCTTTGTTTTGGTTGTGTGCCCTATTGGTTTGATTTTTGTTCCTATGTATGTGCATATTTTTCCTGATTTGTTGATAAATTGGATCGATTCTTTCCGAATGACGATGGAAGCTTCACGACCAAACTATCCAGCTGAGAGAACGAAACTTCAAAACTATTGTCTCTGAAGCTTTTTTAATTGAGTTTCAATGCTTTTTTGAATTATTTGAATTTGAAAGGTGACTGTGGGGATGGTCCATGGGTGAACTAGAGGAAGCTCAGAGAAGCTCAGAAAGAGTCGAAGACATAACACACAGTCATCTTTCGGGAGAACACCCCAGAATCTCGATATATGGCTCTCTTATTGAACACAAGTCTAAAACCACTGGATGCAAATTGAATGACTAAAATGATGATTTCGCTTTTACTAATTATTATAAATACCTGAGAGTTTTTTTAAATCATATTCAACACTGTTTGGGATAGCATTCCTACTCATTCGTCTTCTGTCTTCTGATTTGTGACTTGGAGGTTTCGAACGTTTAAGTGCTCAGGTTGTACGCGATATATCAAAAATCTAAGCTCTAGATGCAAACTATTCAGCTTAGAGAACAAAACTCCATCAAAATCATCTACCTGAGCTACAAATCATCTAGGCCATCACAGTAATTTTGAGTCACGATATCGAGATTCTATGAATAGTTTAGAGATAGAATGATTGTTTTGGAAGTCTGCTCAATAATTAAACAAATTAAGGTTTAAAATAATTCATATTACAAACCTCAGGTTGAATCAACCTTATCTCATTCAACATAACGTTGATTTGCAAAAATATAGGCCTCATCATGTGAATTCCCATTGTTCCAAATACTGATGAAATTTGTCAAAACTCAACCACCCACCGTTTCATCATTTCTACAAAAGTTTTTAGAATAATTAGTACAAATAGTTTATCAAGCTTAAAAGCCTCATTTATCATCTAGATAATAATTTGCCTACTGTAGAACTCAACTGAATATGGATAAACAATATTTTCATCAACACGAAGATGATAGTCGTCCTCGCCATCAATCGTCGTACTCTTCTTCCAATTTCATACTGAAACGCTTAATCCAGTTAAAATGGACTGTTAATTTAAACATTTTATGAAATACATGAGATTATAATCACTCATAATTGCTCATTGTATAAAAGAATATAAGCTAAGTTAGGGAGAATAGTGACAAGATACAATTTTCCTGTTACCTTGACTAGATATTCAATTGGTTGTCCAATATGTTTTTCAGATGTAAACACCTGTGATGTTCCGTTCAGAAGGTTCATAGATGATATTTTCAAATATTGATCAATTTCTAATATCTGAACCATTTCATCAATTCTCATAATTCAGTTGAATTACAGAAGATTCATTTGGATTACTGCCATATTTCAAAGTGTTTTTTTTTATATACTTAGCCATCATTAACCAAATACATCATTAATTCATGAGGTTTCCATTACGCTATCTGTTAGAATAGGTTACATCAGGATCTTGTATATGTATTCATGATATACATTTTATTTGATATAACTCAAAAGTTCCATGAACAAGCTTAACATCTTAAGTAAATATCTTAAAGGGGAATACTAGTCAATACATAAGAAAATGATTCATTTTTCAATTGTGTACTCATTTAAACAATTCTGTTTTCAAATAAAAATAATATGAGTAGAAAAATTAGACATTCCGATGTTTCGTCACTCAGTGTAAGTCGCTTCTTCAGAGAATAAATAATCAAACCAAAGTTAATTCAAGTTTAAATAGTACAAAGGAGCAAAACAAGAATATTATAATCTATTCAGTGCTTAATTTATTTGAAATTATCAAGTCAAATCATGATAATGATGCCTACTGATCTTGAGTGTTGTAGTTATCACTTCCCGATCGCCCATACCGTGGAAGAGTTCTTCTGAAGGTACCTAAATAGAAAATTAGGTTCGGGGTGGTCTTAGTGACCTGAGACTGTGACTGTAATACCCAAGGGACAACTGCTTGAGGTCGGTTATACATCACTTTTTTATGAGCAATTTTCATGTTATATCCGTACTTATTTTAATCTTACCGTCGGAGACAGATAAGGCAGGATGTGCATATTTACGGTTGACCTTTTCTAACCTACAAATTCATTTCTTCTTTCATTTTATTATTAGTGTCAAACAGATTTTAATCCATCTGGTCAAATTGAATGGTTTACATGGAAATCAAATGATACACAAGTTTATTTATCAAATGGTTCTAATTTACAACTTAACTTGAATCAACTACAATCTTCATTTGAAATGATCACAGTGAATTCAAAGAATTTATGGATTATTGATAAACAATATTTTAAAGATCATGAAAATCATCTTGATAAAGATGATCATATGAAATTGAAAAATGTTAATTTTCATTTACATTTATGGAAATTCACATGTATAGCTAGTTCAGTGGGATTTGATAGTCAGTCAGCAAATAGATTTATTATTCAAGCAGGTATGAATATGTTTATTTGTATCTTTTCACTGTTGTTTAGAACTGTAATTGATCAATCTCATATTGGTATATGTGCATCTTGTATGGACTGTTTCGATATTGCCTTCAGTCACAAGTATTATAAGTAAAGTAGTGCAATTCAGGACGCACGTTTATTCGTATTTGTGACTCGTTAGCTGAATGTACCTGCCATATTTCAGAAATTGATATTCACTCCAAGATTTGTATTTCGTTTCATTCGCTTCAAATACCATCGTATTATCTAACCATTCAGGCATTGAATTCAGATAGCCACTAGTTTGTGCCTAGATATTGGGAATTTGGACAGGATGCACATATGTCGTCAGGAATTGATCAATCATAGTCCTAAACATTGATGGGAAGGTTCAAACAACGAATACGTATGAAATTTCAGTGGTTGAAATCATGAGTCAATTGAAGCTATACCACCATGGAAAACCTGAAAGCACTGAACAGCCATTTCGTCCTAGTATGGGACTCTTCAGCAGTGGGCATCTATGATCCCTTCTGATAATACATATGAATTGAAAATTAGAATTTACCTTAATAGTTTATAAAGCATAATTAGGTCTTTTGTGTAGTGTTTCTCTTAGGTATATTTATTCAAAACTGATTCATAGAAAATTCAGTTTCAAGTGTATTTTTGACAAACTTATAAGTTTAAAGTCAAATAAATTGGATGAGGTTATTTCTACATTTGACTGATCACTGGGTGTAGATCAGGTCTTTTTTAATGCAGATCGAATTCTATCGACCAAGTTGCAATATAAGCACTAGTCTATGTGACTCGATATTACGTGCACTATGTTGAGATAAAATGGTGGTTGAAGGTAGTCAAAAGGAAACCCTGGAGCAAAGTTTCATGCTACTTGGCATTCGTCAGCAAGGTTTACCTGTAATCTTGAAGAACCTGATGCTCCCTGAAGGATTCAATCCGGATTTTTAGATAACAGTCTATAGAGTACCAATCATTCAGGTAGGATTTTGTTTAGCAGTAACTAACTGACTCGGTGACGAATTATTCAGTGGTTCTCAGGAACAATAAAGTCAGCAATACACTAACTTAATAATATGAGGACTTCAGTCCTATTGATGCGATAGACGTTGTTAATAATTGCTGAATTAATGTATCTTCAGGGAATCTCCATACTCCATCCTTTGTCCATGCAGAAAACTCGTTATATATCAGTTGATAGGGTTCATGATATTTAGTGTGGCTGGATGGTAGTCGTCTGATGAATTAATTATCTAATAAAATTTAACACATTTCATTCCTCAAGGCAAACTAATATATCATGATATTTGAGAGGTGAGATAATAATATTATCTAATAGATTTGAACTAGGTTGACCTTATCTCACCATATTGTCTATGTGTATTGTAGTAGGCAAGTTAGGGTGGAATTGTATGAGAGAGGATGTGTGTGAGGGAGTCTAAACCAATAGACTGAACAGCTTTGCATTAATTCAAACATCGAATTGAAAATAACAAGCATTTGTTTATTTGTACAGGTTAGTTGAATAATACATAATATCTATTGACTAACTGACTAACTAATTCTGTTTGACCCATTTAGATAAGTAAATGATGTTTATACTCATGAGAATAACATGATTTCAGAAGGGGCTTTGTGGATATAATGGTAATTTCTCATGGTTGATATCATAAGTGAACTGAAGCTAGATCACCATGCAAGAACTGGAAGCACTGAACAGCCGTTTATTCCCACTGTGTGACTCCTCAGCAGTGTACATCTACAACCCGCCTTATGGGATTCGAACCAAGGACCTATCAGTCTCGCGCCCCAAGCACTTAACGATTACACCCCTGAGCTAACATTTAACGGTGTTAATGTCTAACTTCAACTAATCCACGAAATTGATTGACACATTCACTATTGTCTTCATTGAGTTACTATCTCACAACAGACCTGGTTGAAATCCACTGGCCACTACTTCTCACTAGAACTCCATAACTTAATTATCAGTTACAGTAAAGAATATTTTTATTTTCTGTAAATAACCAACAAAAAGTTTGTCATCTACATCATTCTATAATTTCAAATGTTGGTGGTTTACTAATTGCTCTTTTCATAAGGATACATGAGCACACACATTTAGATTGATCAGCTAGAAATCACGCTAATATTACATATCTTCGGAAGTTGATGGAATTCACTTCACATCTACACATCATCATCACTAGTCAGTGAAATAATTGTGGAAAGTATTGAAAATCAGTTTGTATTAAACAGTGTTTTCTTCTTTGTCTGCTAGCTAAACAGTAGTCAGAGATATGAAATCCACATATTTACTTCTTGATGTCATTGTGCTAGAATCTATAGATTTTATTCAGTAAACAGAAATAATTCTCTAGACATGTTTCAGATATTTGAGAACTCAGAACCTTGGTTTCAATGTTTAAAGTCGAACTTTTCTGGTATCGAATGGAGTGGTTAATGGACTGTATTCACATTTCCTGAAACATTTTTTCCGAGAGGAATAGTGGTGTTTATACTATTTATTGTTATAATGAGTTATACTCAATCATTGCTAATGCGTTATCTACTTTTGTGCATTTCTTAAATTTTCGTCTAAACACAACGGTTTTTATATCTATGAACTCTTTGTTCTCATTTTAGTTGTTGATAAACTGTTGTTAACACTAGTCATAGCTACTAGCTGTCATTTACGCCATTGTATGTTGTAATTACATTTTATGTTATCATTACTGTAGATCTTTCCCTGTTCAGACATATAGACATGTTAATTGCATCAAACATTTACTCATGTGCTCACTGGTGGCTAGCTTCGTGAAGAAATTCTCGGAGTTCTAAAGAGAAGCTGTGACCGGTAGATCTAATTCGTGTCAGGTATAGATAGGTTTCTTTAAAC
Organism: Schistosoma bovis; assembly: GCA_944470425.2. Taxonomy (NCBI): domain Eukaryota; kingdom Metazoa; phylum Platyhelminthes; class Trematoda; order Strigeidida; family Schistosomatidae; genus Schistosoma; species Schistosoma bovis. Next base: position 16,977,744 of record OX103957.1, read on the forward strand.
AGGATGAAGGACTGCGTAGACGCCCAACTTCGAGACCAACAGGCAGGATTCCGTAAGGATAGATCGTGTACAGACCAAATCGCAACTCTACGGATCATTGTGGAACAATCAATTGAATGGAATTCATCACTCTACATCAATTTCATTGACTACGAAAAGGCGTTTGATAGCGTGGACAGAACAACACTATGGAAACTTCTTCGACACTACGGCGTGCCTCAGAAGATAGTCAATATCATACAGAACTCATATGATGGATTACACTGCAAAATCGTGCATGGAGGACAGTTGACAAAGTCATTCGAAGTGAAGACCGGTGTTAGGCAAGGTTGCTTACTCTCACCCTTTCTCTTTCTCCTGGTGATCGACTGGATCATGAAGACGTCAACGTCTGAAGGGAAGCGCGGGATACAATGGACATCTAAGATGCAGTTGGATGATCTAGACTTCGCAGACGATCTGGCCCTTCTATCCCAAACGCAACAACAGATGCAGGAGAAGACAAACAGTGTGGCAGCAGTCTCAGCAGCAGTAGGTCTCAACATACACAAAGGGAAAAGCAGGATTTTCCGATACAACACAGCATGCACCAATCCAATCACAATTGATGGAGAAGATTTGGAAGATGTACAAACCTTTACATATTTGGGCAGCATCATTGATGAACAGGGTGGATCTGATGCAGATGTGAAGGCGCGGATCGGCAAAGCAAGAGCAGCATATTTACAACTGAGGAACATCTGGAACTCAAAGCAACAGTCAACCAACACCAAGGTCAGGATTTTCAATACAAATGTCAAGACAGTTCTACTGTATGGGGCAGAAACCTAGAGAATTACAAAAGCCATCATCCAGAAAATACAGGTGTTTATTAACAGTTGTTTACGCAAAATACTTCAGATCCATTGGCCGGACACTATTAGCAACAACGTACTGTGGGAGAAAACAAACCAGATCCCAGTGGAGGAAGAAATCAGGAAGAAGCGCTGGAAGGGATAGGACACACATTGAGGAAAGCACCCAACTGCGTCACAAGACAAGCCCTCACATGGAATCCTCAAGGCCAAAGGAGAAGAGGAAGACCAAAGAACACATTACGCCGAGAATTGGAGATAGACATGAGAAAAATGAACAAGAATTGGATGGAACTAGAAAAGAAGGCCCAGGACAGAGTGGGTTGGAGAATGCTGGTCAGCGGCCTATGCTCCATTGGGAGTCACAGGCGTAAGTAAGTAAAGTAAGTATAGATAGGTTTCTAACTCAAACAATGGAAGATGGTCGCACAATTTCGTAGACTGGTAGAAATTATGACATTAAAACCGTTAGATACCGGCTGGCTAAGTGTTCTACAGGTTAAATGTTCGCACGCGTGACAGAAGTTCACCGGTTCAAATTCTTTCGAGGCGGGATCATGGATGCACACTGATGAGAAGTCCCATACTAGGACGAAACGACTGTCCAACAAGGAATTGAAAATTTCTTTGTTTATTTATGAAAAGAATGAAACTTTTCAATATAATTTACTGGGCTAAAATATATTTTTCAATGATTAAACACTTTTTTCATATTTTTTGTGTGTAAAATTATCCCTTCTTATCTACAGAAAAACCATTTGTACATAGTAATTCACATGTATATGGAATTCTAGGCAAATCAATTAATCTTATCTGCAATGTTATCAGTTTTCCGGAACTTAATTTCACCTATCCAGTATGGTTACATAATGGTGAATACATTACAATAGAAGATTCATATAGTAATAATAATGATATAATGACAATGAACTCAACAATTGAAAATTCCCAATTCCCAATTATTCTTACTCAGAATTTTATATCTAAATATAAAATCATTCACAGAAAATATTCAGTCGGATGGATTATTACTTTGCAGATCAATAATTTAGATCTAAATGATGAAGGCGTTTATCAGTGTACATTTTCAAATTTAATGGGATCAAGTTCTTATGAGATAAATTTATATTTAAACCGTAAGTCATTTATTTCTTTTGTTAACAACATTTAACTACTTTCGATTATTAAAGTAGTTCATCTTGTTTAACGAAATTTACAGTGTGGAATACATTCTGAAATCTAGAAAGAAATATATGCTACGTGATATAACTCGAGTCTTCTTCAAATATATATACATAAATCATATAATCCGGTGACTTTTACCGCTTTCGGAAACGTTTCATAGACTTTGTGAACTGTGTTTCAATGAACCAGTCGGAAAAATTTCAAATTTGTTTAAGTAATCCTGTTAAAATACTTAATTCTTTCAGTGAGAAAATCATCTATTTTTAAGTTGCACCATATTTCAATTGAAAATGTCAGGACTTCACTTGTGTACTGATCTAACAGACGTAAATCCTGGTGATGTCATAGCAATCGGACATTTTGTCTTGTTATTTATTAGGTTTTAGTTAGTCAGCCATCAGTAATGTAGGATGTAGTACACATGTACATCTATCCACGTTAAACCAGCTCATCAGTACAGATGGATGAAATTATGACGATGGATACTGAAATATTTAAAGTACTATGAGTTGTAGTGAATAAAGTTTATTCATTGACGAAAGTAATCGAGAAAAAAGAATGATAATCTTAAAACATATGATCCAGCAGGAGACAATCGGTAAATGACTGTGAACTATAGTAATCTGAGTATGAGCCGTTTCACCGAACGTCCCCGACTATTGTTCACGTTAATTACATGGAATCAAACTACAAAATTTTTTATCTATTAATAACCCACAGACCAATAGTCAGAGACACCGTGGACTGATCCCTTAGATTGACTAAAACATTCATATATCTGAGATAAATTCCATCACATCTGCAGTAAAAGATGAATTCTGTTGTTAGACTCCTCAATCACTTTCGATTCATTGATGTGACTCAGCTACTTAATAGTAAGCTCTGAAAATAATTACTCTATATTATGAAATGATGACATTTAGATATGTAATTATTTGATAAAGGCTCAAGGTCCTAGATTTGATCCTTGATGAGATCATTATTGAGGAGTTACATTTAAAAATGAGATCGCTATTCATTGTTTCCTGATCTTAAACGAATGTCTAACCACTATGATGATATAAACAAGAAAATTTAACTTATAAACCTAATAATTAAAAAAGCTAAAATTATAGAATTCATGAGTTAATTGAAGCTAGACCACTATAGAAAATCTTGAATCACTAGACGACCATTTCGTTCCAATATATTGACTCCTCAGTAGTGTGCATCAACGAACCGGACTCGTGAGATGCGAACCAAGGATCTACCAGTCTCATGCACGAGAGTTTAACCACTACATCTCTAAGATGAAATGGCCGTCCAGTGCTTTGTCGTTTCCCATGAAAGTCCAGTTACAAATTAACTCGCTATTAACTAAGATGAAAAAAGTTTTATACTTTTCATATTCATTTCTATCATTTTGTTTTAATGTTTTAGATAGATTGACCAGAAATGAATTTATCATTATGATTGTCAGTTGTGTCATTTCATTACTGACTATTCTTACATTCATTATTGGTTTATTATATATTCAAAGAAAATGTAAATACATTGAGCGGTTTAATCATCATTATTTCTGTATAAAATGTAAATTTACATTGAATAGAACAACCTACAATAAAAATGAAAGAAGGTAATGAGAATAAACTTTATTCTTTTGAGCGTGGGGTTATGGGATTACAGTGAATGTTCACAGTGTGAATACTCTTCATATATTTTACTTGTATTTTCCTATTGTTGTTTAGGACTATAGTTGATCAGTCTCTTGTTGATATATGTGCATCCTGTGAGGATTGTCCCAATATTGGCTTAAATCACTAGCTTTGTAAGCAAAGATGGATATCATGTGATTTTGAACTTCATTCTATTGCACAAGCGGGCGACAATCAGTATTCAGTAGCTAAGTGGACAACGATTACAGTGAATGTTCACAATTTGTTGTTTATATCATGAACTGGCTTTTGACTAAACAACTATAGTGTGAATTCATTTGGTATTGTTTGTTTGAATAGTCTCATTATTGTTTAGGATTACAACTGATCAGTCTTCTGTTGACATGTATGTATCCTGTGCGGACTGTCTCGATATTGTCTTCAGCCACAAGATTTATGAGCAACAATGGATATCAAGCGGTTTTAAACTTCATTCTATTGCACAAGCAGGCGGCTATCTGTTTCAAGTGAACGCTACTGGGTTCGAGTCTCAGAGTGAACATCAACTCTGAGATGCAGGTACATTTAGCTGACGAATCTCATATAGGACGAAATACGCATCCTGGATTCCACTGCTAGCTACTAACCATCTTTGCTCATAAAATTATAATGTGATTTCTTTGGTTTTTATAATTCAACACTATTTATTCTAAAAATAATACTCTTTTCAAAAGGAACTAGAATATAGAAGTATTTCTGAAAGCCAAACAAGAATTAGTAAACTATAGAGTTCAAATATGCAGATCATTGGAGCAACGTCACCAGTGGTGATGAAATCACGTCGCGCTATGTCGAAAATCGACTGAAGTTTATATCATCAACCAAAGAGTGTAATACTACTATTTGCGAAGATTTTAATCATACTGTTGTTGATATTTAAGACTGAATTTTAATCAATCTTTGTTGATATATGTAAATCCTGTGGGGTTTGTTTTGATAATGTCATTGGAAAAAATTATTTGGAAAAGCTAATTACAAATAGTTGTGGAGTCTAGGAGTACTATTTCAGAAGTCGTCAGTTGTATGTACATGTATTACAGAGCGAGTGTTCTAAATCAATAATTCAGTGACAATCTAAACTCAGACATTCTATAAAAAAAGCATTAGTGTTTAGAGAAAAAGGGAATTGGTTCAAGTTCAGATGTCAATAACTTCACTAGGATGCGAGTAGATTCAGTTAGCTAATCCAAAATTGGACGAGACTGGAGTGTTAAATTTTAAAGTTATCTAATAGACGTGACGATATATGTTAATCACTCCTCAATAGATATGTGATTTAATTGCTAAATGTTAGTTGGTAAATACTCTCCTCTGTGAATTTTTGTACTAATATAAAACAACTGTTCAGTACAACTTAATCTGTAGTACTTGCCTGAGAAAGATCAATCTATAAAGTGTACGTTAGAAAAAGAATGTCATGTATATCATTTCGTTGTTTTTCTTTTTAATAGACACAATCATAAGACAGTTGGATACTTTGCAGCAGTGGATTTGTCAGAAGTTATACAAAATTCACTTATTGATGATGATCATTTCAATGTAATTAATAATAAAGAAATGAATCAATCAGTCAATCAGCCTAATTTGGTAGGTATTTTAAAGAAATATTTTGATCTACTTATATTATTTAAGTAGTTATAAAATTAATAATAAAACTAATGATATTGTATAGAATAAACTGGATTCGAAGTAAAATGATTGATTAAGAATCTCACATTTTCGATTGAGGAATCAAACCAATTAAGGTAAACATTTTACACATATATCAGGAACTAACTGTAAGATTTAAATTCATCACCAATGGAATAGATCGTTTTGTGGACATTTAATACGAGATTCTTGAACTCTCCATCTGTAATGAACGGGAACATAGGCGAGAATAATCAAATGGCTATGAATAAAACATCACAGAATCTTTTAATAAAGTCTGAGAATCACACTGTAAATCCCTGATTTTCAAAATGTCAATCAATTGTTTCACACTTGATTTTTCCTTTTTCTTTCCATACCAATCATTCTCTGTCCTCGTTCTCCTCTCTTCAATCTGCATAACCTTCTGTCGTCAGAAATTTCACTTTTGATTCATGATACTTATATTTGTCGACACCAGTAGCACACACCACTAATCAAGCCTTAAATGTATTACTGAAGTATTTAATTGGTATACTAAACATGAAGAATTGTGAAGTGAGATAACAATTAATCATGTTAAATATGACGGGAATAAGAGATAGTCTATTCATCTTAATAATTAAGTGGTTGAAATATATTCAGCTTCAGGTAAATGAGAACAATAAATAGTTGACAATCTGTTTTCTATTTTTTTGAACGGTATTTAGAATGATCGCGTAGTTCCTATAAATCTACTTGATGATTACGTAACAACTAATCGCATTTTACATGGGCAACAATCAAGTTTACATGAGACATTTCGTTGTGAATATAAAAGTAAGTGACCACTGAATAATTACCACATGACTATATCCTAATGATTGGTGATTTTGATGAAATGGTGTGTTGTATTTTCCAGTGAAAATAAGTATTGACTTATGTATAAGATGAAAAATAACATTGCTCAATATGGATTATTGGATCAATAGAGTCTCCCTATGTTCACTGTGTGACAGTTTCTCCCTGATGTTTTTGCACAATAGTTGTGCAATGAAGCCAGTTTATCGGGTTGAGATACATAAAACTTTGGATTGGGACCTAAGGGTATAAAAGGTTATCCTTCTATGCGTGACCCAGAAGTTCCAAGTTCGATCTGTGATGGTTTCAAGGATATGTGTTGTTGAGGAATTCCATATCACGACAAAACCGGCATCTAAAACTTCTTGATTCAAGTAGTTATCTGACTATTATTAGCTTTTGACATAAACCACCAAACTTCTTGATGTTATACTTTACTGAGATTATAATTTATGGACGACCGTTGAGCAAATACTAAAGTGACTTTGAGAGTGTCCACCTAATAACTAAGACCAAATGGAGGTTACAAAGCTATATGAAGAATTCGAATTATGATTTACAATTAACGGTCAAGGTCAGGAATTACATTTAGTGTTTTCATCACGAATTGACATCAGCTATAATGCGAAGACACTATTTGGTCAAATGAATGGGGTGAATTTCGCGGCGAAATCCGAGACCTGTTATCATATACCTGATTGGTTCGTTCAAAAATTATAGTCTCACCAGAATGTCTCATTCTTTATCAACAATTGAATATAAACCTTGATGAAACAATTCTAGTTTTTGATAGATTTTTTGAATAAAGTCAGTTTATGATGTACAATTACGTGGTGTGTGTGTGTGTACGTGTGTTTGTGTTTTGTTATGTAATTTAGATAATACTTGTCAACATCAGTTAAACAACAATTTCAATATCCAATCTGAATCAAATTGTTCCACATGTTCAAATAGAAAACTTTTAATTCTACCTAATCAAACCAACAATGATCATGATAGTTATGTATATGATTGTTATGAATTAAAACAATATCCTTCTCAATCTATCACCAATTCAATATATGATAGTAATAATCCTAATTGTACAATAAAATGTCTTTATAATAAGTTTAATGATGAATCTATTCTTCAAAATGATAATCATAATCATAATAATAGTCGTGATGAGAAATCATTCAATTCAAATCAAACTCCTTTATTGAATCCAATTTATACAAATGAGATTTGTTTAAATGAATTAATGTCAAATTCAATGATCAATAATCCATATTCATCGTATTTCAAATATCATACAAAAACTTATCCAATCCAAAGATCATATGATACATTCCCTCATAATTGTATGTTATACTCTAATAGAATCAATGAAAATATTCATCTATTTAATAAACAACAACAACAACAAGAGAATTGTATTCATTGTATATTGAAATGTGACAATTCAGTTTTAGCGCCTAAATTGAATGAAACTATTTCTTATTATCATGATAATAGTAATAGTATTAACAAAAATGAATGCCAATACTATCTATTAGATAGAATGAATAGAATGTGTAAATATGATCATTTCAATGAATAAATGTTAAGATATCTGTGAATAAAACTATTCTATACTGAATGTTATCACATCTATTTTCATATGAAATATAAAGTTGAATAGTTTATCTAATTGTCAAAAGGGTTTTGTGAAGATATTAGAAATTTAACTGATTGAAATCATGAGGTACCTGGAAACACAGAACGGCCATTTCGTCCTAGTATGTCACCCCTCAGCAGTGCGCATCCACAATCCGGCACCCTGCGGAATTCTAACTCAGGACTCACTGAAGACAATGGTGTACGGTGGCGTAACTTCGTGATTGGTTGAAGTTAGACATTAAAATCGCTGGGTGGCGGCTCAGTGGTCTAGTTGGTTAAGCGCCTTACGAGAGACTCATAGGTCGTGGGCTCGGATATAGCGGGGTGCGGGATCGTGAATGCGCTCTGCTTAGGAGTTCCATACTAAGACGAAACGGCCGTCCAGTGCTTGCAGGTTTTCCATGGTAGTCTAGCTTCAATTGACTCATGATTTCAATCAGTAAAGTTTATCTAATTATCTATTAAAAGGTTTTACTTTTATAAAGAAATGTGATAATTAGATGTAATTGAATAATGGTACAAATTAAGATTGCCAGAATCAATACAATTTAACCAAGTTGTATTAGATGATGACGAACGAATGCATTGTATTTGAAATTTCAAAACAAGTAGTCATCAACTCATGAAGGAATCATTACTTCATACAAACACACTATATCTAACACAGCTTAAATTGGAGTCTAAGTTCCAGTAATCGATTGTATATATTTTCCACAATTTCATCCTATATCTGTCCGACAGTATATTGGATATAAAACTCTGCACTATCTAGAATGTACTCATTCGTATTACAATTAGCAACTGAAATTGGAACGGACTAATTGCGGTATTTTCATTATATACAATCACCATGTCAGTTGTGTGGTAAAACCACGGATATCTAGAATTCGAATTATAGATTTTACAACATTATCCTCCCTCATGAAAGAATGTAGGGTACTTACGTCTCAATGTCATGACCAATTTGATGTTCTCAATTCTCATTATCATCTCATATCTCACGCTTTGATTGATTTATGTGAGTGTTTGGCGACACACACTAACATATAATTTGAAGCTTTCCATCATGTGAATTTGACTCGCATAAAAAATACGACAAATATTCCTTCTCCTTTTCACATTATGATATACATGAAAATATTTATTGATATGTGTGATTAACACATTTAATTCTTCTGAGCTTAATTCACCTGCAAAGCAATCAAAATGAAAAACATGTATCTGTCTCACACTTATTATATCTGTCTCTATTTTTCAGCGTAATGTGTTCTTCGGTCTTCCTCCTCTCCATTGGCCTTGAAAATTCCAAGTGAAGGCTTGCTTTGTGATACATTTGGGTGCTTTTCTTAATATATGACCTATACACCTCCAGCGTTTCTTCTTGATTTCTTCCTTCGCTGAAACCTTGTTTGTTCTCTCACACAGTAGGCTGTTGCTGATAATGTAATGCAAACGTGTCTGAAGTATTTTGCGTAGACAACTGTTAATCAACACTTGTATCTTCTGGATGATGGCTTACGTAGTTCTCCAGGTTTCCGCCCCATACAGTAGAACTGTTTTGACATTTGTATTGAAAACTTTGACCTTGGTGATGGTTGGCAGTTGTTTTGACTTCCAGATATTCTTCATTTGTAAATATGCTTCTCTTGCTTTGCCGATCCACGCCTTCACATCTGCATCAAATCCACCGTGTCCATCGATGATGCTGACCAGATTTGTGAAGGTATTTACACCTTTCAAAGCTTCTCCGTCAAGTGTGATGTGATTATTGCATGCTGAACATTTGATTTGACATCAGGATTTGATTCTTCTGAAATATTTTCTTCAAATCTAATAGGAATTTCATTGGTGGGTAATGGATCATTAGAAAAATCAGCGTTTGTCAAAACTGCGTAAGGATTTTGCTCATGATTAGATTCACTTGACATATATTCCTCAGATTTCTAGGAAATTTTAGCAGAAATATGTGGATCATTAGGACAAACTAAATCTGGTGCAATAACATGAGAAATTCGATAAGAAGTTGATTGATTGGGAACTTTTGTCTCACAATCATTCAGTGTCATTTAAGTCTGGATTGCTATATGACTATATATTGCTTCACGATATCATGTATAAAGATAATGCAGTGTCGGTTATTATGTTAGACCCTTATACCTTTTTCTAGCTTTCAGACAGACAATTCTATTCGTTCTACTTGAGTCACATTCTGACCTTGTTATTTATTCGCTTATCAATCTTGACTGTTTTTCCATGAGCGCGTAGTTGTGTGTACATTTCTTATCGCATTACTCATTACATGTCTGTAGGTTACATTTTTGCATGTTTAAATTTTGATAAACGCTTGGTTAAATGTGAGTTGGCTTATCAGCCATTTCCACTCTGAGTCGTTACTCTTCTTCCTATTCCATTCGCTCTGTATACAAAATATATGCATTCACAAGTCTATTCTCTTTATTCGACATATTTAATTCTGTTACTGACGAACACGATTTAAGTCGATGATCATACACGAGGATAGGTGATAACAAACATTCACACGATAGGATTGAAGTAAGAAGACGGGCCAATAAAATAAACCATCATTAGAAATCATCAACTTAGTGGGATCAGAATTACTCAATTTAGTATTAGTTGCAGAATAATGAACAGTAGTACTACAAACTAACTTCATGTGTCCAATCTCACCATATTCAGGACATTTTAAATTACGAAATACACATGAATGATACGCGTGAAACTTCCCACAGAAAAAGCATTTACCAAACTTGTGCCTATCATTGTGAACTGTCTCACAAATCAATAAATTGTTATCTGAATAAGCTTGATTACGCACTGGACCAAAATGGCGTAATGTAGTGGGACTCCTAGTGTTCTGACGAATCATTTCAGGAAAACATCCGCTTTTAACGCATTGGAAATTTGTATACTTTATATGGTCTATTAACAGTTGCTTCAGAGTTGCATAACGAAGAGAAATCGACTTGTCAGGAGATGCCAATGTCTTTATTTAGCTGTATGCTTCTTTTCCGATGAATGAAAGGAAATGAGCCACAATATTACCATCCTCAACAACGTCCTTGGTTATGGCCCAGATTTCAAACCTTTCCATGTAATTCGCGAAAGCATCAAAGTCTGAGTGTATGTTCAACCGTTCCATCACAGGCTCCATCAGGACGTAAATGTGATAATTAGGAGTATTCAAATCATGGTACAAACTAGGAATCCCAGGAATAACGCAGTAAAACCAAGAACAGGTAGATGAGCACGAACGAAAGTATTGTATTCGGAATTCGAAATCAAGCAGTCAACAAGTACAAGGGAATCATTAGTTCATAATAACTAGTTACTCATAACTAGTAAAGGTAGGATACCTGATTGATGGAACTCCATCAGTATTTAATTACAGGACATCAGCAATTGTGCTTTGATCAATAAATATAGACATCTCTGTCCTACAATATGTCAGTTTTGTTGACAGTGACGTAGCAGTAAATTTTCATACTGCGAAATTGAAAGACATGAGTTTGAATTACACGAGGAGTATTGGTTTCTTCAAGATTGAGAGTATAACATACTGACTTGTACCAACTACTATGAAACCGGACTACACGATTTTCTGCCGACAGCCTACAAACATCGAACATTGTCAAGCTCAATTAAATTATCTCCTTAATAAAATCATTAAAGACGATGAGTCTGAAATTGGCAAGACAGTGCAAACCTGATATGCTATTTAAATATTCAACTGCGAATGCTTCATTCCAAAAGAGCGCATTTCAAATCTGTTGAAAAGTGGGGGCAAACTTCAGCACCAAATGACATGTCAAAATGTATTCAACCTCACGTAAAATTTGATCGCTCACATTGAACCATGATATGCAACCATATTCAATATTCAGTGAAAACATACATTTGGTCAATAGTAAAATGTGTTTATTCAGAATATCGGATGAGGATGAGTTTATCCGTCACAGTGATTGATATAAATGGAACACAGAAGGTGATGTGGATTTTATCACCAATATACACAGGAAGTAATAACTAGACGAGTTTCAAAGAATCAGGATCATTAATGCACGATCCATAGATTGGTAAACTGAGCAAGTGAGAGCTTGATGATTCTGTGAGGAAACAACCACTAAACTCATCTGACATTAGACGGTGAATGGCTACAGTGTTCATTCATAGCTGGAGCAAGACCTTCTATGAATCGACAACCGAGAGATTTGTTTTCACTTCATTTTGTTTATAGGAAGTAGTAATCTATTGAAAAATGAGAATTTCACTCATCTTTTTTCTGTACGTGTGGCTAATTACCAGTCATTTAAACAAGTTATTATTAGAAATCGTTGTTTTTTGCTCTAAATAAGATTCATATTACGCCCACTATACATAATAGATGATATAGAATAATACCATATTATTTGATTAATGAGATGGCGTGAGGAAACTGACGACAACAAAGTATAATCACTGATATATCTGTCAACAACTGAGGTCAACAGAAATATGTTTTTGTTAATTAAATGGTCAGATATTTTACACTGAGATTAAATAAGTAATAATATATTTTACTTTAAATTTTTCACAGAATGTAACAGAAATGATAGAATTTGGTGAAATCTTCTAGTCGATCAAAGGAATCGGACAGAATTCCCAATTTTTGAAATCTTATTCCTAAATGCCCAGCATTCAAAAGCTATTGCATCACCAAGCGAATTAGAGGAAGTTGATCAAACGAGATACATCTCTAAGTTGGAAAATTTCATTTCCGAGTATGTGCAACCGTATGCGTAGTTCTACTTCGCAGTATATTTTTGCGTAATGTCGAGTTTTGTGGGATAAACACCACGCATCGTTTTCACTTTATTTGTTATCTTCGATCAATCCGTCACTGAACATCATTCTCCACTGTTGAATTATCTTACATTTCTCAATATTTATATGTAAAGAATGATATTGTCGGGTAGTGTAGTCCAGTACACGCGCATCATTTCTTTTGGGACTCGTCAGCTGGATGTACCTGCATCTCAAAGTTGATGTTCACTCTTGAACGGGACCCCAGTACTGTTCGCTTCAAACGCCATCGCGTTATTCACTTTGCTTCTGAGTCCACTTGCTTGTAAAATATAAAAAAATTAAATTTATTTTCTATTGCCTGTTTTAGACTTCTTAATAAGTGACTGATCAATAACAGTATCAAACATTAATGAAAAGAATCAAACGAACAATACAAAACGAATATTTATAATGGTAATTAAACAATTAAACAAATAGTTGAATTAACTACTTATTATTAAAGAAGACACTAAATGAAGTAACACAGAAAGCGCAAAAATTCGAATGTAGAATATTGAAATGAACAATCTATAATCCAGGAAATGATAACTGTGAGTTGGAAAGTGATAAAATATAGAATGAATAAATAAGCAAAATATTTAAATTAGAAAGTCGTTATTTCACTTCGTTGAAGTAGAGAGGAAACAATTTCAATATTTGACAGTGAGGAAATTGTACTACAAGTCATTAACCGGTGTATATTTTGATTTTCATTGTCATATGTGATCAGATAGTTATTCATAATAGAGGTGTATCATCAAGTATTATTTCTACTGCAGTCAAACAAGTGATGAGCATCCCACAGGACGTAGTCTGCTCACCAGATAGTAAACTCAAAGTTCTAAGTTCATTACTTATCAATATTTCCCACATTCCTCCAGGATGACTTGCGTGGGGAGCATTATAGTGCGTTCTATGTTCCGTCTGGTCATTTCTTTGGCCACTCTTATATTTTAAGTCCGACACCATAGAAGCACCCTTCCCATCAGCTCATACAGATCGCCACACACATACACTGGATAGCGTGACCATTAAAGAACTCGATGTCTTTGGGCTACTGAAGGAATTATCTAACTTCGTTGCGAACCCCTTAAGTATACGCTCTAACCTATCCGTAACTCAGGGTTGTTTACCCAAAGACTGGAAGAACGCCATAGTATGTCCTGTCATAAAAACAGCTACGAAACATAAACCTGAGGATTACCGGCCCGTTAGCCTAACTAGTGTGGTTGTTAAAATCTTAGAAAAGATTATTCGGAAAGAGCTGTTTAAGTACCTCGATGAAAACCGAATCCTTTTGGATAAGCAGCACGGTTTCAGAATAAATTATTCTTGTCTCACTAACTTATTAGTCGCTCGTGAATGTTGGTGCGCTCTTAAGGACCAAAAGTTACCCGTAGACGTAGCCTTCATTGATTTCAGCAAAGCTTTTGACAAAGTTCCGCACAACCGGCTGTTATATAAGCCAAGAAATGTCGGAAATGGAGACAATCTATTGATGTGGACAAAAGACTTCCTAGTTGAGCGCCAACAAAGGGTACGGGTGAACTCGAAGATATATAGCTGGGTTAATGATGACGCATACGTTTGCTATGGTTAAATCGAGAATTTTTAACTCTTTAGAACATAATACAATTGTGTAACGGCACAGTTAAATTTGCTTGGAATTGGAGGAATGCATGAACTACTGACTAGAAGCTCGTCGTTTGTAAATGTCTCCAACGTGTTATGTTAACCGAGAATTCATGTACTGTCTTACAAACTCACATTTATAAAATAACCGTACATCTTCCTCCGCACCAACAAGCTGAAGTGGTCAGTTATATGTGTCCAGTTAGTCTATTGTGAATTGGAGTCTGAGGGAATTAAGCTTTAGCTATGGCTTGACCTGAGAGAACGAACCACCGCCACTAAAACCTAGTTGTTATACCAGATGTCATAATGCAGCTGTTCTTAAACAACTGTTAGCGATTTCAATTTGATGTTGAATTTCAAACGGTTTAATTAGAGGAAGCATCTGCATCTTTCAAGAGAGCTTTTATGCTCAAGAAATTAAAAGTTCACCTGACAATCCTAGCTCTATAGGGATAAGTTGAATAAATATCTTTACCTAAATCGTTTCTATAAAATAAGCTATGTCATAGTACTCACTATTCGTAAATCTTCAGCCAAATTAAGTAAATCTGATGCAGTTTTGCATAGTTATAAGAAGTTAATGACCTTCTGATCATATAGGTTTCGTTGTAGGTTAGCAACATACCTGTGTTATATTATTACGAGTAAGTCTGCAATAATAAACATATCTTTGGAAGACTTCTGGTTAACGGCCATAATTCTGCCTCCAGCAAAGAGTGCTTTTGAAATATCTATTCGGATAGTTTTGACTGTCTAAAGAAATATTCAGTGAACTCTACGAAAGGAATCCATATCGGGTACTGGTCCGTGATCTCACGAATTCCAATAGCTCCGTTCAAATGCGCTGCATTTAGGTAGTACTGAGGCGTATTAGGTAGGCACAAAAACTGTAAAATAGGTACTTCTTCGTTCAGTAAGAAGTGGTTCGTGTGATTTTCGGTGCACAACAATTTTCACAATCGGTTTACTTCACCGAAAGGAAACTAGGAATTTACCTGGAAACCAATTAGACAGTGGCATTAAAAATGAAAGTACATTCAGAAGAAAGCGTCTTCACTTTCACGACGAATAAACACTACAGGTAACATGATATCCAGTTTAAGAACCACCTGCTGACTGCGGTGGACAGATGGACAAGCATCCTCGATTGCAAGGGAAAGGTTGATGTCATTTACCTTGATTTCTCAAAAGCTTTTGATAAGGTTAACCACTTGTGTCTTATCAACAAGCTCAAACGACTAGGTATCAAACCACCTTTAATCGATTGACTTACTTCATACCTAAAACATCGACACTTTAAGGTTAGGGTTAATTTCACTTTATCTCAAGCTATGGAATATCCTAGTGGGGTCCCCCAGGGCTCAGTACTAGGGCCTCTTCTCTTCTTGATATACATAAATGATCTTCCTCAATAGGTAACGTCAGACTTATTACTTTTTGCCGACGACGTGAAACTTTGGAGAGAGATACGCAACCAAGACGATATACAGGCACTTCAGGAGGATGTGACTCGACTTCAAAGTTGGGCAGACGATAACGGACTTACCTCTAACACTTCAAAGTGTAAAGTAGTCCATCTGCGACATGTTGCAAACTGCAGTTACAACTTAGGAAACTCCTCTCTAGTAGTATCACAAGTCGAAAAAGATTTAGGAGTCCTGGTGCCCCATGATTTGAAGTCTTACGCTAACTGTGACAAAAACGCCTTCCGAGCAAACCTTGCACTGATAACGTTGAGGCGCATTTTTGGCCAGTTTGACGGAAGAAATTTCCACACAATCTTCAATAGTTTCATCCGTCCCTATTTAGAGTACGGAAACATAGTACTCCCTCCCTCACTCCAAAAGGACAAGGTCACTTTGGAGCGTATCCAACGTCGAGCCACGAAATCAGTTCGAGGACTCAAATCTAAGCCTTACGAAGAACGCCTCCGTTCACTAGACCTTTACCCACTAGAATATAGGCGTCTTAGAGGTGATTTATTGATGGCTTATAGTATTCTTAACACTTCTGGACATCCTCTTAAACACCTACTTAAGCTTAGTTCGAATAATAACCTAAGGGGTAACACCCAGAAACTGGAAACACAACATAGCAAGACGGAATGTAGACACAACTTCTACTCCTTAAGAGTTGTCAAAAGCTGGGACTCGCTGCCGGCCGAGCTAGTCCAAGCGACTTCTCAGGAGTCCTTCAAGAGGCAACTTGACCTATTCTTAAGGACCAAGGACAGCATCACACTATGATTTACCAATTTCTTTTCCTCTTTTATTGTTAACATACCTAGGTTCCTGCCTGGGGGATTTGGTGATCCCCTGCTACTAGACACGGAAGCTTGTTAAGCGCAAGCTTCTTCTATTCCGTCCACAACCATTTGAACCATTTGAACCATTTCAAGTATACTAACGTAGTCCGGTTCAAAAGATTATATGATATTTATACGTTATTCAGTGAATATTTTTCACTTCATCTTAACTATACATAGAAATGCTAAAAATATACATTGTCACCATGTTGTAGGCTCACTATATCATATTCTCGAAAATTATTCAGTTTGTTTTAATGCGCCATAATCCTTGTTCTTACTAAATAGTATTTCAAATCGGTTTGTAGAATGCGTGATACAGTAGAAGACAGCAAACAAAATTTATGGTAAGCCTAACATATTTTATTAGTTTACTGATTCACAAAACCAGTGAGACTATAATTTATGGACGACCTTTGAGCGACGCTAGACTAACCTACTTACTAAGGCTAATTCAGGGTTATGAAGCAGTTTGAAGAATAGGCATTATGATTTGCAGTTGATGGCCAAGGTTAGGAGCAAGGTTTAGGGTTTACATCACGAAATGTCATCAGCTATAATGCCAAAACTCCATTTAGCTAAATGAGTGAATCAATTTTACGCCGAAATCTAAGATCTAGCTGTTATCGTAAATTTGATAGGTTCGTCTCTAAATTATTGTCTCGCCGCGTCTCTCATTATATTGGAGATCTACGTTTTGATAAATTCTAATATAAATTCAAACATTTGTGGATGGCTACTACAAGAATGTTTGAAAATAAGATGGGAATGGCTCGCTTGAAAGGTGAACGTGAAATTATGTTCAGTGAGATTGTTGGACTTTTGAATAGTCAACAGCAGCCATATGTTTTTACATTGTACTCGAGTTACTGTGGCTTAACTTAGATTTGTTTTAGATTACCTCCGTCAATATTGTTATTACAATGGGAAACGTTTCTCTGATTGACGCATCCATAGTGCTGGACATTAAGCACAAATGCAAGAAGGGCTCTAAAACTGTTTTTAAATTCAAATGCACTGAAATAGATATTGACAAAGACATTTCAGTAGATTGTTCTGGGGGTTATTTTTAATGAATTACTGGACTGTGAAGTGAATAATAAGTTTTAATTAATAACTAGTTGGAACGAACGTTTCCCGGTAAATAAGATGCAGTTGTACTTGAAATCAAATTGTTTACGAATATTTGTAAACTTACATCATGATTTTACCCGTTTTTATCTATAAAATCCATGTTCACTTGTCGAAAGTTTTAGACACTTTGAAATTGTAGTGGAAAAGTACATTGAAATGTTAGAGCTAAGACAACACCCGAAGCTAGTCAAGTCATATTTCTTATTTACTTTAAACTGGGTAGTGAATAAGTTGTCAACAAAATGGATATATCTCTACTTTATATTTGACTTACAAAAAGTGTTGTGGTTTTATCAACCAATAATATGAGGGACTACTTAGACACGTATTAAACACTTTGACAAGCTAATGGCTTTTGGACCAAAACGTAAGCCATATGTATCCCAAAAGCAGCTGCAGAACATGAATAAATTCAAAAGGCTACAATAGAGTCAGATAACACGGAAGCTCATGCAGTAGATGATTCCATCAATACATTATTTAGTTCTCGTAGACAAACAAAACACGTTTTGTTTGGTGTTGGAGCCAAGTTGTATGAATAGAAAGTGATCTTGTTTGCAACTATATTGTGGCTATTTACCTTTAATATTTGCATCCATAACATAACGTGAATAACCGAACAACACAGTTTCAATAGGTGTAAAGTATAGACGTTCATGACGAAAGATAGATAACTATCATCTAGTAGCCATTATTACTAATTCATCAGATTAGTATCCAATGATGTTTGTGCTACACATGTTAAGCTACGGTTTGTTAGTAAAACCGATAAGGTATATACTTCCCATACATAAACTGATAATATTCTTTTCACTTAAGCAACCATATTATTAAAGTAAAAGGTATTAAGATAAGAATAATATATCGCCTTCCTCCGGTTTCTGCATGTTTATTGAGAAATATCGTGGGTAAATTTTGACAGATTATTATTATTATTATTATTATTATTAATGGCTTTATTCAACATTATATTTTGGTACAATATAGAATTCTCAGCACAGGGTAATTCAACAAGTTACTTACTGAACAACAAAAAAAGACAGTAACAAATACACAAACAAGTAAAAAAAGGTTTAGAAAAAAAAAACCGAAAAACTGTACAAACTTTTAAAATTAAAGACATGTTAAGAATGCAGGCTATTGACTAAGTTAACTCTAACAACCTGTTCGTCACAGACTATATTTGCTAGGTAAGGTATTATAGAACTTTTATACTTTTCCTTGCGTGCATGAATTTTAATGTAATTACGTCTCGTTCTACCAGAAGATATACAAGGAGAAAGATAAGAGTGAAGGAGATGGCTAGTATCTGATAAAATAACACCTGCCAGGCGTTTGCATGATTTTAAATGTCTATCCACAACAATATTAATTATGACCTCGAAAGATTCACCACACATTTTGCTTGTCTAAAGTTTGTGATATTGTGGCTTATCATGCTATTTCTACAGAAGTTAAAAATACTTGCTAACACGAAAGTATTGAGTGCATGACTATTCTTCATAGCTTTCACATGTTCTCTAAAAAGCAGGATATTTGGTGTATACAAATAAATATACAGCAAATTTATCAGCGAAATTGAGTTTGTTGTGAAAAATTGCAACTTGATGTTTGATTTTCGTTAACAGTCTATTAGGAAACTCCTGGTATTGTTTATTTATCCAGTTCTAAGTTATCACAAATTATAATCTTGAGAAACAGTCGCTTATATTTATAATGCCAATATATAACTAACAAGTCGGTCACAATCTATCTTAGTCTAAACATTGTATTAAAGCTTCTGCTCTGGTTAACATTTGTGGATAATTCTCAGGTCTCTAGTTTACGGCTTATTGTCGATCGTCTTCAGCTATCTATGACCACAATAAATGACGATGATTTTGAGTTATGTACCCCACCATGTATTTGATCATTGTATACAAGCTTATTGGAATTATCAGTTCAGTCCCAGAAGAGATATTTCGATGTTAGGATAACCGATCGGAAACAAAAAGGGTTTCTGCTAGCACAGAGGAAAAGTGTAACTTAATTAATCAATTCTATGTGTTAGCTGTGGGAGTCTGCTGTGATTTTACACACAAATTATGGTCATATGGTGATTTATTGAAAAATTGGTGTCAAGTGATATATGGTGTGATTTATTTTGAAATTGAATGACATTCAGCGTAGACAAACCCAAAAAATTAATTGAATTCTGACAGATTTCTGATTTACCCCTGGTGTATAATAAACCTCTTGTCTTTGATTTTTTTCTTGTGCTGAGATTTTTCACTTCTGTTCAAGTCGAACGAGATCTGTCAAAAACCTTAAAAATTAAACTCTTCCGTTTAAGATCGAAAATTGTGCTCCTTCTCATAGTTTTAACCTATGCATTCAACAAAATATGACGCCATCAGTCTTCTAGATAACTCTATTTTGCAAAGATTTCAGCAGATTAATAGTGAGAAGTTTAAAAGTACAGAAATGAAAAATTTCTGGCTATCGATTAATTCATAACTATACATGGTTCCTCCTTTTATATAGGTAGAGTATGACCTGATTTTCATTCACAAACTATAAGCCGACCGATCGATAAACATAACAACATTATAAGCGTAAATTGAATAGTTAAAACGGTAATTTACAGAGACACTAGACTTGTTGACCGAATAAATCCAACCAAGAAGAAACTGATACAATTCTTCATCGATAATATTTTATGAGGTCGGTGCTTCCCTTAAATTTGGTCCACTGAGTTCTAAACCAATAACTGAACAGTATCCTTCTCATGGCAATAGTCGACAGTTACGAACTTGATCTCATTTGAGTCCGAGGGTGGGCTCGAAACGGAGTCCGGAAAGAAATTCACTTACTAATCATTTTTTGTTTAAACCGAGTTATTTTCAGCGGTAACTGTTATTTTTATTAAGAAACTTACTGCTTATCAAGATTATCATCTTAAGCGATGAAGCGAAGTATGAAGTTGATGAAATGGAACATCTTGCTGACTGATAATTTGTAGTTTTACTTTGAGAACCAACTTACTTAGTAGCCATAAGAAATTCAGGAATACTTACGTAGCACTTTTCTCTTAGTATATGATTTCTCGGTATATACCGATAATTGACTCCTATCGGTACTTTTTGCAGTCAAAGTAAACAACGGTGACCATTGCAGTTTGACAATTTCGGATGTGAGCGAATGGTCAGTATTAGCAAGGGGTGAGGTTGGTTTCATCACACAAATTAACTGGAGTTAATGATATAAGCCAGCGAATACCAGATAAACAGTTTAAAAGTTAAACGAACACTCCAAGACTTGAAGATCCTGCACACTGCTGACGACCGCGATACAAGAATCAAACAGTCATCCACTCCTCTCTGACTTTATAAAGTTCCCTTAAGAGACTAATCCTGTTATGTCAGTCTTGAAATCCAATGACCTTTACAACTTTCTGCTTTCTAATAACTTAAAAAGTTCAAAAAAGAATTTTGAACGAAAAGCACTAACAGTGGTACTAAATTTTCATTTCATAGTCTGAATTCAAACAATGTAATACGTATAAATATGTATGAATATTTATCTTTTTTCCATACCCTTTAGGGTATCTTTACTTGATGAAGTTCAGTCGAATAGAAGAAACGCTTATGGAACACTTGAATCACCTGATAAACCCCAATTAATCATTTTCGGCAATGAATCGACCGACAAAACACGAATCATCGAATGTATAAATTCGAATACAGATATTCAATGTGGGATTGGCTTAGATTATCAATTTCTAAATCTTCATGAAGATGGAAGTGAAGGTTAGTAGTTTTTAAGGGTAAGGAGTCTTTCTTCATCAGTGATGGCGTTATCTATTCCTTCTACAAATCTCAGTTCTCTAAAATAGATGATTAATGTCTGGAGAAGTTAAGGCATCAAAAAACAATTAGTATATCGTCTTACTGAGTTGTATTCTTAAGAGATTTTCACTAGCGGAATCCATCTGTTAGATTATTTCATTCTCTTTAGTGAAAGCTGTAAGATATTCGTTACCACTGATCTCCAAGTTAATCAAGATGCCTACCAGTGACTCGATATTTATCTCTGTAAAAACAACTGATATATTTGTATGTCAGTTTAGTGATATAAAATTATTTTAAAGTAATACGTACATTAGTCGTTTTTAATGAAATCCAACCTGATTTCAAACTATGTTTTGAAAAATCACTATGAATGAGAACTAGAACTCATTCTTTTATTTGAGACTTGTCGATTGGATGAATCTGCACTGTAAAGTTCCTGATATCCGCTTTGCTCCTAGATCACGTTCTCGCTGTTATTGAGGAAGAATATTTAACAATCTCCTAAATATCGTTACTAGAATATGTTTAGGATATGAAGAAATAGTAAATTTAAGTAATACAAAGCAGTTCACTCTGAGGAATTCATATTACAAACAAACACTAACCAACTACAATCCTGAATATTGACAACGTAGGCATACACACCCATCAAATACACATCAATCTAATGGATTATTCATTAACTTCAAGTCTAAATGAAGAAGTTACAAAACAGAATTTAAATTAATCTCACTTAAAAGTTTCATAAAACATCAGAAGTGTTTATTAGATTTCTTTACTATCCATTATTCAAGATATAACCGTCTTAATAAATGCAATAATACTTATTATTATTATTAGCTTTATTCAATATTATATTTTTGGTACAATATAGAATTCTCAGCACACAAAGTATTTCAACAAGTTTCCGTTTCTTACTTCTTGGTCGGTCCTGGCGATAAATATTGAGTGATCGCCAGTTAGATGTTAACAGTCCAGTAAATGAACATCTGAATAATGTACATTTTTTTCGTTGTATATTACCAACAGCTACATTCTCTCTTATTGAGCTTTTTGTAACTTTGACAATGAAAGGTTGTACACTTTTTAGAAACGCAGCAGAATAGCTTATGCGATTAATAGACATAATGATATATTAAAACAAACAAAAATAGATAACTTGTTGAAATATTTAGATGGCAAGAACAGATAGACCAGATGCTCAAGAAGGCCGCCTTAGATGAGTATCCATTTTCACTGATTCACATTACTATCAATAATCTTAAATATTAATAATAGAAGAATATAAAAATATAAAATTATTCAATTATTTTAGACTCTTTACATATGGGTATATGGAGTTTAGATGGTGATCCACAACAAAGTAATTTATTAAAATTTGCTTTAAATAAATCAACTATATGGCATACAATGGGAATAATTTGTATTGATTACACTGAACCATGGTCATTAATTAATGATTTAGAATTATGGTTACAAATTATTGAACAACATATTCATTATTTAAAAATTGATTCAGAAGAAATTGAAAATTTAAAATCAAGTAGTAAGTGAAAAAAAGAAACATAATGAAATTGTTTTAATACATAACAAATTTTAATCATATTTTTCCCCCGCCAAATTTAATTCCCATGAAAATATTCAAATAAAAAAAGTGAACAGTGATTGAAAGTGTTTAAATAACACCTAATAAATGAATAACGATTAAATTGGACAAAAGGTTACATCACGAGGGGCGGGATCGTGGATGCACACTACTGAGGAGTCCCATACTAGGACGAAACGGTCGTCTAGTGCTTCCAGGTTTTCCATGATGGTCTAGCTTCAATTGACTCAACCAGTGAAATTTCTAAAATCTACACAAAACCCATTCCGATAAAAGGTAACATTATCAACTTTCACAAAAATAGTGTGACCATGACAAATGAATTACATCCATTACTTTGATTATGTAATCAATTAATACCTTATTACTTATAGTTGTATTAAGGGATGTTTATATTTAAACTTTCACTGTTTGAGTTTACTTATCAAGAAGTCTTCTATATGATTGTTTTAATGAAAAAAATTGTTTATAGCCTTCAATAAATATCTATCTATAATGTTTTCTATGAGAATTAATGCTTTTTCGGAGAAGGAAAAATAGATCATTTACTGGCATATTGACCAACTACAATGTTTAACTAAAGAAATCGTAGTGTCTGACAATATTTTTCCATGAAACTCTTCTCTATACATTTAACTTTGTTTAATAAAATTACCAAAAATGAAGTTATTACTAGATCAAGTGAGTTAGCTTGAATGAATGAGATGAATTGGCATAAATACTAGAAAAAGTGAAAAAAATGGTCAATTTGGTTTTCAGGGATATACGTTGTCATATTGTAATGTGATCATGATAGTTTCAAATAAATTAGGCATTAAGTAGAAAGTTAAGTCAAGTTGTTGTATTCCAATGAGTACGAAAATTGTATTTCTGACGTTTCGTGACTTGATGTAAGCCACTTCTTCAGAGTAAACAAATAAGGGAATTAAATTAAATGAAGTCACAAAACATCATTAGTAAAATTTTTTCTATTCATTGGGATATAAAATAATTATATTTATTATTACTCTATGGTGTTGTTATAATTTTGCTTTATTATGACCAAGCTACTTCTATTGCTTAGTAATCTTAGACACTACTTCACTCGACAAGTCACCGAATCAGAACACAGTTAAACATGAAGCTAATTAGGAATCACAATAAAAGAAACCTTAGTATATTCATAGTTTTTCACATGAGAAGATTCTGGACTCATCTTTATGTATCCACTAGCGCTGATTGGGATACGATATAACCAGTCAGAGTATCCCAACAAAACCGTTCACGGAACATGCTTTAACCCAATATATATAACCCGTTAACAGATATTTATTACACTATTCACCTTATTGATCAGTAAAAGTATCTTTCGGTATTTTTATTCTGCAAAATACATTCGAATTATTTTTAACTCCTTTACATTTTTGTCCAGTTGTCTACAATTTTAAAATGTTCACTGATTCATCAATAGTTAAAGATGACGGAACAAAATCTTCTATGAATTTACGACATCAATTAAGTCTTCAATCACAAAATATTGTTAAAGATCAATTTGAAAATACTAAATGGTCATATAGTCCATTACATCCGAAACCGATAGATAGTTCTACTGTAATATCATACTCTCTACAACCGAATCAATCAGTGCAAAATGATGAACAACAACAAAATGATCAAGATGATCAGTCAAATGAAAATTCAGTTGAACAGCAGCAACAACAACAACAATCGAATAAATGGCTGAAAAAATTTATTACTGAAGGTGTAATGAATAAATTACTTCCTATCCCGATTATGATTGTTGTTACAAAAGTGAGCAATTTCAGACTGTAGTGTATTTTTCTTACTTATATCCATATCTATATCCACATCCATATCCGTTTCTATATCTATATCTGTCTATCTATCTATCTCTTAATTTTCATAATTATTATTAGTTTATGACATGGAGTTAGCAACCCCATCTAAATAACGAGAATAAGTTATTTAAACTCTGACATGGGATTTGAAACGTCTTGGTTTAGGAGAATTATAACGCCTCATGGTGAGAGAAGAGATTCTTCCGTGGTCACGAGGCCCATGTACATAAAGTGTCCGCACAATGTGGGATACAAGGTGGACTTATCAATTAGCTACATATATGAGAAGATACAGCTTGACTGTGCTCGGAATCAGCAAAACAAATTGAGATTCACAAGGGATGCTGATGTACTCTGGTTACTCAGGGTGGGAATCTCATGGATTCACAATCATGAAACCATTCTTCAAAACAAAGAAGGAGGTGATCGTAGTGAATGTTATCCAATGCTATGTACCTAACAATGATGGCGATGAAAACGATAAAGATCAGTTCTATGGGACGCCGCAGTTGACTGTAGAGAAATGTCCAGAACAGGACCTAACCATCCTTATGGGAGACTTATACGTCAAACTCGGAATGGACAACACTAGGTATGAACATATAACTGGACGACATGGACCAATAGAAATGAACGTATTTAGCGGGAGATTTACAAATTTATATGCATTCAACAAAATTGTTACAGACGGCACACTATTTCCCTACAAACTCATATACTAGGCTACATGAGTTTCTCCGGATCACACTATACATAACCAGATGGATCATATCTGTAGCAGGCGTATGTAAGTTACTATCATTATACTGACGTGTAATGATAGAAACTTCCAACTAAATTCTTTCATGTCAGTAATATAAACTCATTTTCTAATTGTGATTCTTCAATATCACAGGTTGTCAGCAGCTGAGGATAATCGAACGAAATAAAATGAATTTATGTTATTCTGTTAAACATTTTTTGAATAAGTTGAAGTTAGACATTAACACCGTTGGATGCCGGCTCAGTGGTCTAGTGGTTAAGTGCTCGCGCGCGAAACCAGTAGGTCCTGGGTTCGAGCCTCGCAGGGGGCGAGGTCGTGGATGCGCACTGGTGAGGAGTCCCATAATAGGACGAAACGGCCGTCCAGTGCTTCCAGGTTTTCCATGGTGGTCTAGCTTCAACTGACTCATGATCTTAACCATTGAAACATTTTTTGCTTGTTCTTTTCAAGATGACAAAGGGAAGTTTATATATGATAATTCAAAACAAGAAGTACAGACTATCAATTTTTATAATAATCTTTGAATAAACAAAAAAACTATTTATGCTTGATGTAACTGAACAGTTATTCATATACATCTGTGCCCTTCAACATCACCTCCGACTTAAACAATGATTGTGACTTGAAATTTAACATTTCCTAGTGTATGTTACTATGCATAGATATACGTGTATATATCTATACAGGCAAGTACTGATTATGTTCATTTATTGATTAATTCACTAAAGTGACTTTTTCTTTTATAATGAGATATTTTGTTTAAGTAGTTCGATTATTTTTTTTGGGCGGTTTTTCTTTCTTGTACAATAAAACACGAAGTGGTGAATTGAAATTTTGTCCTATGCCAATGATATTTTTTGTCACAAGAATAAACACATGTCAATTAATTCAATTAAAATGAAATATTAACACAATATTATGCGTTAGTTAGTGTAGTTCAGTATATTAGAGTAGTTGAAAGAATGTATGGGATTATTCAATATGATTTGCTTTTACAATTTCTATAGCCCATATTATTTGCTAGAGCACTGTAATTAAATATTCTGAATTGCCATTCAGTCACATGTGCTCACTAGTGATTATGTTTGTGAGAAAATTCTCGGAGTTCTAGTGCGAAGCCGTGACCAATGGAGTTAATCCGTGTCTAGTAGATGGTCGCGCAATTTTGTGGATTGGTGGAAGTTAGACATTAACACTTTCGGATGCTGACTCAGTGGTCTAGAGGTTAAGCATTCGCACGCAAGACTGAGGGCCTCGGGTTCGAACCCTTTGAAAGAGGTCGTGGAAGCGAGCTGTTGAGGCGACCCGTACCAGGACGAAACGGCCGTCCAGTGTATCCAGATTTTCACTGGTGGTCTAATATCAATCAGTTCATGATCTCAATCAAATAATGTTTTTAACGTTGAGCAATGATATGTAATGAAATGTATGTTATGGATTCTGTTCTATTTAGGACTCGTTAGCAGGATGAACAATCATCTCGGTATTGAAGTTCATACTGAGAACTAAATGCATTATATAATCACTTCAAACACCAATACGTTATCCACTGAAATGGTGAATCCAGATAATCACTAGTTTATTCAACAGATAATCGATTGACTTGTAAAGGTTTGTGTTTTTCAGTTTGGTTACATACAAGATTGCAAGTGATCAAAAATATTCACTCCAAATCCTAAGAAAACATAAATTTCTTAGAAACGATTATTTTAATAAATTTCATTAGTGTAACGAAGAAACGGACGGCCGTTTCATCCTGGTGTGGGACTCCTCAGCAGTTCTCGCCCACGATCCCGTACGAAAGGCACTTGAACTCAGGACCTATCGGTCTCGTGTGTGAATGCTCATGAATTCAACTATCAGAATAATCAAAATTATCAGAAAGAAATTCATTCAAAAAGATTTGGGAATGACTAATTTGTTCCCTTTTTTCGACGTTTCTTTATCTTTTTTGTGAACATTTGTAGACAGATATGACTGATATTCTTGAAAAGGAATTCGGTTTCACAGATGAAAAATTCGATTATATTCTATATCATCTACGTAAATTATGCCTTGAATGTATCCTTTTCTAAATGTTAAAATAATTTTGATAAAAATAAATAAAATACGACTGATGAAATTAATGAAAAACATTGATTTTGGTGTGTTGATTTGAAATAGTCGACTGAGAAAAGCTCCTTAGAAACAAATTGTCTCGTAAGTATCATTCATCCGCAAAGTGTTTCGTCAATATTGAAGGGAATGTAGTTCTTCATTGGAATAACGACCTTGTCATTATGTTATTTAGGTCTATACTGATCTATTCGATACTCATCCCATGATATTACGCGACATTGTGTCTAGGGCTTTCATATTTCATAGCAAATATAATATTATTCATAAGTACAGTTCACAGTTAACGTTTCTCAATCCAAACTTCAATTGATTTATATTATATGTATATTAACATGAGGAGTTTGTCTGACATACTTGTCCGGGACAATAATAAAAACACAATGAGCACTGAACAAATGTCCTATTTTGTCATGAGATTGATAATCAATAAATGGTTATGATTCAGGTAAAGAATGGAATTTAGGTCTTGTGGGTCATCTGTAACCAAAAGACCTTCTAACCTCCCTACAGTAGGTTCATGATTGTAGATTGTAGAGAGAATTTAATATTAGGATAAAACAACTGATCACTACTTCTTGGTTCTCAGTATTTATTAGCATCAATGCTCTGCTGTATTACCTTAAATATTTATGCATGTAAACAAATCAAAACATTCGACAAGATGGAGCTGCTTTAATCTATTTGTCAATCAAAGAGGACATCAATACAAATACTTTGGTTAATTATATTAAACATCGTCTATTTGATCTACCATTGAAAAGTTCAGCTATGCTCGTTGATCCAAAAGCTATTTTTATGTAAGTTCTAATTATGTTGTTGATATTTCCTTTACAATGCAGTTTAGTTGGGTAGTAGTTCATATGGGCTGTTGAAGTTCCTAATCAGTCTCTACAATGTTTCAACGTCTACTTATAAGTCATATTCATTAAGATCATTACTAACTGGATATTATTTATGATCGACTTTTTAGGAAGACTAAAATCGCCTTGAAAATAATCAGTATTCTGATAAGTAATATATACCTATATACTTTATTTGAATAGAAGAAAAGAGCTAAGGGAAATAATTATTTAACACTGTCAAACAGTTTTTAATGTTTATTTCATCCACTGAATTATGGGAAACTGATATTTCCACTGGGAACTATATTCTTGACGATTCTTCCGATTCTGTTGTTATTACAACTACTATCTGTTTACATTCATGTTTTCTTCAATTCGATCTTCTCAATCCACTGTTGCCAGGTTTTTAACTTCTCATTTGTGTCACACACTACTTATAATTGTCAACGTAACTAGCATACACCGCCGTATTAAGTAAAGGCAAACAATTATTTATACCCCTCTCATTATTAACACATACCTTTCTCAGTAAGACATTTTTTCGATGTTTAATGTGAATTCATAGATATAGGTGTGTATCATTCAGTAATATTCTGTAGTTTTGCGTTGTGGATGAAAAAGTTTACAACTGATCAGTCCCTGTTACTACACACCATGAGTGGTTTGTGTCAATATAGCATTTAGTATATAGCTTGTAATGGAATACAGGAATCATGTTTCACTTTATTCCAAACTGGTTAGCTGTATATACCTGCATTTCAGTACTGAAGGTATTGAGCTTAAGTTTCGATACAAGCATTTGTTGAATTACTTGATAAACAAGTTGATAGTTAACTGAACTCATAATCTTAGTAGATAACGTATTGGATTTTGAAATGAATGATAATGGGTTCAAGTCTCTGTGTATTTGTTTGGTCAATCAAGTTGATTTGAATTAAGTATGTGAATAGCAGATAAAGTAATTGTTATATGGTTATTTTATACAAACATGCTTCTGAAAATAATTCTTGGACTAATGGAAACTTATTTTTAAAGAAATAAGTAAAGTTATACAAGTATCTAGAGAGCTAATCGGAACCACTTACTGTTATGTAATGTTAAAATCGATACCAGTTTTTGTTATTATATATTATTGAGCAAATTATTCACATCAAATATTTTGGTGGAGTTTTGTTCTCTGAGCCGGATGGTTTGATCGTGGAGCTTTCATCGTCCTTCTGAACGACATCATCAGCACAAACTTCAAATAGAAGTCATTCATTCACTTCTATTGATTTATCTGGATCCTAGTCTTAATGTTCATATCGAAACTAAAAGCCAATAGATTTCGTTTAAAACACCCAACTCATTATCAACTGAGATCAGATAGTTATTAGTATATTGAAGTGGTATGATGGTTATATCATTATTAGAAAAGGTTTTAAGCGAAATGTACTAGATTCAAGTTCCAATGTATACACCATCAATGTTATTTATTTATTTGAACACATAAATATTGGTACAAGAGGGTACCAAATATATATGCGTCACACAAACCAATGAGAATTTGAAGAGAAGAAGGTAAAAAAAAAGAAAAGGTAAGGAGCGTTAAAAAAAAGAACAATAACGAACAGATTAGTGTAAGGTAGTGTAATAGTAATAATAATAATGGAGGAAAACAGAAACGTATAATCAGAAGAAATCTTTCAGTTAAGGAAGATACAACTACTTTTTATGAAGAAAGTAAAAGAAGGTTACAGCAGGATCACCACTGGCTCCTATCCTGAGCCATATCTGATAACGTCTCTAGCCACTGTGTCGCAACATCTCTCGGACCCCTGCAAGAGAGTCGTAAAGGACCAACACAAGCCAGTCCTTTGCAGCTTTCTTTCATACCGCGACACCATGTTATACATTGATCAACACTCCGCTTCTTCCAACCAGTCCCAGAGTCGGCAAATAATGCACGACGTGGAATTCTCTGGGACGACATTCGTAGAACTTGTCCAAGCCACCGAAGTAGGTGTTTCAAGATGGTGACACTAATTACATTATCGTCTCTGTGCCCAAACACACGATGCCGAACATGGTGTTGCCACTGGATGTGAGCAATCCTTCGGAGACAACGATGATCGAACACAGAGAGTCGTCCAACATCCCCAACTCGGAGGCCAGGTTTTCTTAGGGGGCCACACCCCGAGCCTTTGACCTAAAGGTCTGACCCACAAGGCAGTGGAGTATCGTGAGGAGATGCAGTCTCATGGTAGCCAATGACCAACAATTGGTTCATACGCCATGTGTTCCCGCAGGATACTGAAGCCCATGTGCACCATTAATTTGGGATCCGGTTAAAGCGCCGGACATTCACTTTTCGTCCTCTCATTTTCATAAACAACACCCCCGCCACGAGAAGTCAGTGAGCAGGACTTCCCTGGCAGAGGCTGTACACACGTGGCCGTGTGAGAGCATTTCGAGAGCGAAGGTGGGCCCACCCCACTCTCGGCCATACCAGGGCATTTAGGGAACAGCATCAATGTGTGCATATACATTTAACAGGTATGCATTACATAGGATGAATTGGACATATTGCATTACAAAATAGTCATAATGAATCAGTTCGTATGGAGTTTGCATATTACCGAAAAAAAGATTGATCAAAATTCAATATTGAATATTTACAATAGGACAATTCATTTTGATTATTAATGATATAATACATCTTATTAGTTCTGTACTTTTCCCTCTTATAAAACATTACTGATTCATTCACGTTTTGCTATTCTATTTTACAATTTCTTTGATAAATAAAGACCTGCTGGTTGGGATAGTTTACATCGATTAGAATTATTCAAAAAAAATTTATCATCAAATTTAATTGATTGTAATTATAATCAGATTATTACGAAACCATCGAAATTAAGAAGAAAAACATCATGTGGTATGTTTTCTATTCATACTGTATTCATTAATCATGTAATTGATACTTGAGCACAGAAGTTATCCAGATTCATTTCCTCTATAATCCTCATTATTGTTAAACTACTTCAAAGTGATCACATTTTTTTCTTTAGTTTTCAATAGTACTATAACTAGTAATCGATC